>VXBU01005016.1:0-19793 GCA_013400315.1 Bombycilla garrulus
CTATGTCTCAAGTCCATGAATAGGTAATCCAATGCAGGGGCAGCAGAGCCAGCAAACCAGCCTGGCAGGCAATGCCCATTTCCATCTGCTTGGCCACCAGCACCTCAGCACAAAGAGCTCTTGGCTCCATTGGCATGTGATGGGCAGAGCTCAGTACACACACCATGACCATCGTGTTATGCAAGTGTCCCATTAAAACAGCCCTACTCTGCACAGAACAGCGTGTGAGCAGCTCTGACCAGATACAAGCCATGCCAGCCTGGCCCAACCAGGTCACCCAGTACAGCACCAGGAAACAGCACAAAAGGCACAACGGCCAATTAACATAAGCCTCAATGCTCCTCTTACTCAGCAGCCAGTTGTATTCACCACAAATTAGCTTCTCTTTCAGTACAAAGTCCCAATTAATCTTAAAGGCATGCAGGACACCAACAGACTCACGATTTTCCTAATTTTATTTTTCTCCCGTTAAAAAGCAAAGCATGAAACATAATCCAACATTGCACTGCTTTGTAGCGCAGCACAAAATAAAGGTATTTGGAACGTGGCTTTAGCATTTATAACTGCACAGCAGAGTGTTATATAACAGAAAAGCCAGATCTCATTGGATTTTCCCATGTAAAGATCCCAGAGTGCAATAGACAGCAGAGCTTTAATCACATGCACACAGTGATTTCACATCTTTTAATACCTGCAAGTAGCAAAGTAGTCTCAAAAATTTACAAGCAAAACATGTCATCAATAAAGTATTTGTGACACATACCTCACAAACATACATATGTTGTACTACATACTAAATCCATCTGGAGGACACAGTAAATGCTGTTTTTATTTAAAGAACATTTAAGCAAAAGGAAAGTCTGACAAAAAGAAAGGGAGAAAATCCTGTGCAGAGAATGATGAGTAGGTGCACTGTTGCTCAGCCACAAGTAACTAGAACCTCTTTGGCTGACTTTTTCCACAGAGTAATATTCAATAATCCCTACACAGCATGAAATATTTGAGTCAGATGGGAAAGCAGTCATTATAATCACTATTGTCAGGATGTTCTGCAAAAACAAGTTCCCTCTCCCCAGAGAGGGAAACAGATACTGTTCCTGTAAATGCTACTAGACACTATTTTTTCTGCAAGTCATAAGAATTTCCATGTGAAAAGGCAGGCTTTGCAGCACAATTCTCAGAAGGACTGTTAATCAATAACTGGTTATTTTCCAATAACCAGTCTCAGAAGGCAGCAGCTTTAAAACTGAAAAACAAGCTTTCCTCAAGTGAAGAGCATGTCTCAGCTTTTATGAATATATTATGTCATCTGGAGAAAAAAAAAAATTCATGAGGACATGTAGTCACAGGGCAAGGGGGAATTAGCTCCAAACTGAAGGAGAGTAGGTTTAGATTATATGTTAGAAAGGAATTCCCCACTGTAAGGGTGGTGAGGCACTGGAACAGGTTGCGTACGGAAGTTGTGGATGCCACATCCCTGGAAGTGCTTAAGGCCAGGTTGGATGGATCTCTGGTCTAATGGAAGGTGTCCCTGCCCACAGCAGGGGGGTTAGAACTATATGATCTTTCAAGTTTCTTCCAACCTCAAAGCATTCTGTGATTCTCTTGACTTCAGTACTTCAACACTACCTCAGTCCACCAAAGTGAGGTCTGGTTGGATATTCTGTGCAGAGAATTAGCTGAGAATGAGGATGGCAAAGTCTTTCAAAAGTAAGCAAATGCCTCCCCTTCTCCTCAGACAGAAATTACAACAGGTTTTATAGTGACAGAAAAATTCAAACTCTTACTCTTCTTAAAGGTATTAGATTCTGTTTACTTCAAAACAGAAGTTACTTACAGAACATCTCATTTATAAGTATGCAGTGCTGCTAATCCACTTTGTTTTAAGAAATACCTTGACTTTAATGATAAAACATGCTACCAACATTAGAAATGCAGAAGTGAACATTCTCGTCAAGTTGTTTCTTTTTAAAGCTATATTAGCTTATATAATTTCAAGAGCAGAGGTCTGCTTATGTGACTCACTGGATGAAGTATGTCAAGTCACACTCCTTGGAGCCACACAAGGGCACACAAAAGTGAATGGAAGAAGGACTGTAACCTCTCTCCCTAACACAGACTCCCTTTCTTCTGAAAGCTCCTGGGAGCCCATCAGGTCAGGTTTACAAACCCATACTGCCGTTTTCCCAACTTAAAAAATAAAACAAACAAACAAATAAAAAACCAACCACACCCCTCACACAAAAAAAGGCAGGAACACAGAAGAGGCCAACGACATCTTAAAAGTAGCCCTGCTCAAGAACTCTACTGAAAACTGGCTGGCGGACTTCAACTACAGCAAACCTTCGTGCCTTGATATATCGAAAAAAAGGTTCTGTCTAACCATCTAGGACTAGATTTTACTGACAGGAGCTTGCAACTGA
Organism: Bombycilla garrulus; assembly: GCA_013400315.1. NCBI lineage: Eukaryota > Metazoa > Chordata > Aves > Passeriformes > Bombycillidae > Bombycilla > Bombycilla garrulus. Next base: position 2,424 of record VXBU01005016.1, read on the forward strand.
CAATTATCTAGATCTTTCTGAAAAGAAATCCTAGGACGAGTTTAAGAAAAGTCCATAATCCGAGCCTGGAGTATAAAGAAAGGCTAAACAGCAGCACTTGCTCAAAGTGTAAGCTAAATCTTCATGGAGATTATTTAAGAGTTCCCTTAAAGGAAACTGCCAGTAGCAGCAAAACACACTGAACTGTTTACAGCCATGCACTGGCAGGGCCTGTCTGGAGAGCTAAAATGAGCAGAAATCACCTCCACAAACCTTGGGGTCAGAAGCCTTTTCACAACTGCAACACAATTATCATGGAGATGCTGTCTTCACTTCTCAGGAAAGGAAGATCAAACCATCATACTACCACCTTAAATACTTCAGTCCTGGAACGTTGCTCCTCATGCAGATACCACACAAACATGTGAAATCTGGTAGGAACTTCTAAAAAGGAGGCACCCACAAGTATCTCTGTGCTGTGAGTACCACAGACTGCACAGTACTGTTTTGTTTTGCTCAGCATCAGTTATTGACTACAAAGATTTAAGTTGAGCACGTAGTTAAAAGCCAGGCTGTGCTGCATGCAGCCTTCAGTGACACTGAGCATGTAAGGTATAGTTTTACAGCACCACAGCTCTACCTAACTCACAGGGACGGTGAGGCTTGCAGAAACTCCCTGGACACAAACTATGACAATTGTGTTTCCTAAAATTGAGAATAACCTGGTAGAGAAAAATACTAGCACAGAACTAGATCAATATATTACAGCACAATTCAAAAAAACAAATTGGAAGTATAAGAACATATTAAAGCAGTGATAACCCAGGCACAAGAAGCACACATTACTTTGTCTGCAGCCTGGTTTTATTGCCAATATTTCACTCAGCAGCGGGTTATTGCTGTCCTTTCTGGGTTTACAGATGGCAACTGCCATCTGCTTTTTTCTTTACCTCTTATTTTGCAGTTTATACTGCAAGTAAACATATCACTGCCATAGTTAGGTGGCTAGAAAAGGTTGTTTGTGTTTAGAAAAATCCGACAAAACAAAAATTATTTTTTCTTCCTTTGCTGCAGGGAATAAGAGTGAAGTAAATACGTTTTCATTTTTCTAGTGAAAGGAAATGCACACAAAAAGTGAAAGCAGCATTATCTAGAATTTGTATGGACAACGTGTCCAAGATGGAGTCTATGTTCCTCCATGAAAGCACTGTTACAATTAAGAAGGAATGACAGGCAAGAAGGGTTAACCAGATTTGTTTTCCACCACACTGCCGCTCCTGCACTATAAACTAGTGCCAACTCCACTGACATGACATCTCTGTCTTCAGAAACAGCTCAGATGTCTTTGGTGTGATTTGTGGTATCTTGGCATACAGGCCAAAATTCAGTACTGTAATTTTCACCGGCGCATTTAGTTGGCATGCAGGTGATGAGGAAATTGACTTTGAATAAAGGAAATAAAAACCCAAAGGCAGAACTGGCTGTGTAAAAGAATGACTTCTTGTGTCAAGGGTGGGTAACTGGATAAACCTGCATTTCCAAAACAGCTTTCAGAAAAGCTTCCTGAAGCAGAATTGAGAAACAAGATAGCTTTGTACACTAAGATACAACAGTATGAATCAAGCTCTGTCAGCACTTTTAAAATATGCCTTGCCTGTGCAGGAGTTTAAAATGAAGCTGAAAAAGATCAGGAATTTAAGAACAGAAAAAACCCCACCCAAGCCTCTTCAGCACATTTAACAAAATGTTCTATAGTATCATGAGATTTTAGGTCGAGGATCTTTCACCGGACTTTCAACTGGTCAGACTGTCTGCCTAGGACACCAGCACTGCAATCATATTCCCAGCAATCAAATCAGAACTCAGGCATCCTACAGAAAACTTAGTTTTGAAAATGTTACTTCCTCAATCCTTTTCCTTGTTGCCTCCCAGGAGAAAGATGATAAAAATTCTTCCTAATGTTTTCTGCATCACTGACTATCCTCAGATCTTTCAGGGAGCATCCCTGTTCTCGATTAGGAAAGAGCACATTTTTAGCACAACATACCATGCAATAGGAGGTGGGTATGGCACTATGCAGCAGCAAAGCTCTTCTGAAGACTAAAGTCCATCAGCTGCAGTATTTCCTGCAGGGGTGTGTAGTGGAGCCTCATTCCATAGCCCTCCAATGCTAAACAAAAAGCCAGTGGCAGATCACAGAAGAGATCTGTTAGCAGCTGTGCCAGGTGTGCCAGAGTGTAGGACAGTTGGTCCGATATCAGCTTCAGATATAAGAGGAAGACCCAGAAGAACGTTGATAGTGGAAATCAATCAATCAATCAACCTCTGTGTGAAGACTAGGCCAATTAGTAGGCATTACTGGAGCCTGAGACTGTAGTGGTGCGAAACAAAAGAAATAGAGACTGATGAGCAGCAACCAAACTACAAATTCAGTCTCTAAGTGCGTTGTGTCCATCCTGGGAACTCCAGTACCTTGACCATTTCTCCTGGCTTCTGCAGGCTTTTGGGTAACTCTCAGAACAGGAGGCAGAGAGTCAGTTTGCCTAGGAATTAAGCTGACTGTAGATCTGGCCTCCAACATGCACTATTGAAGACCACTTGCTGAGATTTGAGACCAGCTGAAAAATCCACAAATGTGACTTCTAATGGGAAATTCCTGCTTTCCCTGAAGCCACCAGTACCACAAAAGGAAGAGTGCTCCATCTAACTGAATTTTTATTCCTGTGCGATAGGCATCAACTGGAAGAGGCCTATAATTTGGAATCTCTGCTACTTGCTACATTTTACATCCCAGCAGATACCTGTGCTTGATTTGTTCCAACTGTTAGTTCCAAACCCAGTTTCTTCTTGTTGACAACTGCACGGGTAAACTGCATGAAAATGTGCAGAAATATAGCCAATCCCTGAGAAAAACTGTTTCCTCCAGAGAGCTGAAGAGTAAAACTAGGCTTCGAGAGATCTGAAACAATCAGATGAAAATCTCTCTGTGCAGAAAAAAAAGGGAACAAAAACTTCAACAGACAGTAAAAGGCAATCTTGTACTGTCATCCCACTGAAGCTACAGAAGTTATTCATCTACTTCTAAACAACCCAAGAGTTCCCCAGCAGAAAAACACAGAGTACAGCTACAGGCCTGTGTCAGTACTGACAAAGTAGTTCAGTTTTCCACTGGTACAGCCTGCTCCAAACCCCTTGTCTCCTCCACTACAACAAGGACACAATTCTGCTTTCTGGAGAAACCTGCATCCAGGTTAAGCTGCTGTGACCTGCCTTCTGGAACTTTGTTTATTCTAGCTATTATCAGCAAGTTAATAATTTAAAGGAGAAAGTAAAGCTAGCATTCAAGTGGTTCTCCTCTGAAACTGCCAGCATAAAAAGAAAGCTTACACCATCTGCATGCTACCCCCTCATCATTCCTCTCTCGAACTTGACTAAGCAGTTCAGGCTACATCTATACACTAAGATGGGGCTTGGGACAATTTAGTTAATGGCTCTCATAGTCAGACCTATAAATCAATAAGAGTTTTATGCAGAATTTAGTAAACGTGATTTCACTCTGCTGAAAAAGAAAAATAACTTACTTCAAGCAACAAGACTTCAAAGTCCAAGTTTTAAAATACTCCGTAATTTCATTTCTGATATTTCATCTGCATTTTTATTTGCTTATTAAACATTGCCCCTTAGTGTCTTTTACATTCATTAGACAAATCTGACCCACAGACATCAGTGTCCACTCAAACCACGTTTCAACTCAATCCATCTAACTCGTGAGTTTCAAGCAGTGCTTGGCTGCAAAAACAGTGGACTGTGAGATGCACCTTCAGTGACTGAAGGCAGTTCATTAAAATAGAGCAAATTGCATCAATCATTGTGGCATTTGTTCTGGCATATTACTTGTGGCTTGAGGTTGGGTAGACTAGACTAAATATTACCATAGCATGTCTCACCAAATAAACAAAAAATCCCACATCCACAAAACACTTCTGAAGAGACCTCTGATAGTACCACGAGACTCTTTTGAGATGCTCTCATTCAGAACTCTTAATTCCCAAATAACAGAAAAACAAGATCTCCAGTTGTAAAGTACAGATTGAATTTAAAGAAGCAAGAAAAAATTAAAAAGGCACAAAAATTACTCTGTAGGTAGATGAGAAAGCAAAGAAAACATGTGAGCTTGTGTAGGAAGAAAAATTATGAACTCCCACTGAGTCAGCTGATCTTAGTAATACATAGAGCTCCATCATCACTCATGGCCAGAAGCAACACTCTAGGCCAGCGCTTATTAATTTCTCTGGGGTTCAATACAACAAGCAAAAGATTTTCCCTTAAAAATAAATCCAGACTGCTACATACCTGGGTTCAAAGCCAACTTAGAGGGAGTGAACAGACACAGCAAGTTTCTGAGCTTCTGAGAAAGCTTTGCAAACAGCAGCAAGAGTACCGAGACTCTTGACAAAACCACAATCACAAAAACATCAGGGGATCAAACTACAACATATTTCTTTTAAAAACATGAGCTTAGCCATTGCCTCAATTTTTCACTGCAAAATAAAGACACCTAGGTGTCTGTAATACAGTACATTAGGACACAGAAATCCATTTCTTCTTGCTGTCAACTTATTCCAAAGGCATGTTACTGTATAAAGTCCTCAAAAGAGTATTATTTGCATATTTTCAAGAAAGAAAGAATGCAAGAAGACCTCAGAGAATTTCAGGATTCTTGTATAGATCTATCACTTTCCAGGTTTCTTTTTTTCCCCATAAGAAATGGCCGTGAACTTACATTTACATTTTACATTTATTTTCCACACAGAATTGTATACCAAATTCCAGCTTTTTAAAGTCACAACTTTTACAGAAACAATAGTGAACGAACAAAAAGCTCTACTGCTTGCTATCAATCTTTCATGAGTGATGTTTCTTATACAAAAGTTTTCTTGAGATTTATCTCAAATAAGCTGAACACCAATCTTTTTGCAACTTCAGCAAGCGTCCTGTCCTGCAAGTACAGTAGTCAAATGTTGCATCCTGTTCTCACCAGGACATTCTGCTGAACACTGTGTTATCACTTAGATCTTGGCTGAAATAACCCCATTTACTTACAAAAGCTATTTTGCAAAATTCAGTCTTTCCTTAAAAGGGATTATCCTAGTTCACATGCCAAGTTAAACAATTTTTTCTTTATTTTTTGCCATTGATGTACTCAGTGTCAAATAGGTTCCCTGAGCACATGAATAGACTATAGACTTTCCCCCAAAAAGTAGCCATCAAAAGAACTGAACACAATCCTCCAGAACTAGCAGTGGAAGCCTCTCCTCACAGGGCTGAGCTAAAGTGTAAGATGATTCTCACCCAGCACAGATAAGCATTGTCAGTAATCCCAGCGCACACTTCGATGAACAGGACGTGTTACAACACAAGCCAAGTCCTCAGACCTTGGACTTTCACTCTGAAAGCCAGAGGGACTGAACAAATCAGATTTGCTCTACCGGTCTGCAGACACATTCCTTGCTATCCCCCCAGACCTCCAGCACAGTCTCTTTGCCTCACTGCAAATAAATTAGTTCACGTTAGGATCTCTTCGTCATGGTTAAAAATGGGATGTTTCCTGCTACCTGGCACCTACAGCTATGAACTGAGACTCCTTAAAAACCCAGGCAGCAATTTCCTGAAAAAAACACAAGTTCCTTTCATACCTGTAACAGCTGCACTGTAAGCAATGAAGTAGGACTTTTTAAAGAATGTACTTCCCAGATACTTTGAGAGGCATTTTTAAAGACCTCATTGCAATCTACAGCGGCCTTGTGAGGAAAAGAGAAGGGGCAGACACTGATTTCTATGGTGACCAGTTACAGGATCTGAGGGAATGGCCTGAAGTTGTGCCAGGGGGGGTTTAGGTTAAAATCAGAGAAAGGTTCTTCACCTAGAAGGTGGTTGGGCACCGGAACAGGCTCTCCAAGGAAGTGGTCATAGCACCAAGCCTGACAGTTCAAGAAATGTTTGGACAATACTCTTGGGCACACGGTGTGATCTCAGGGATGGTCTTGTGATGGGCCAGGAGTTGGACTCAATGATCCTTGTGGGTCCCCTTCCAAGTCACCTTTTTCCATGATTCTGTAAATAAATGTCCAGAAGAATCACAGATACTTTGGGACCCTTCTTCTCCTGGCCTTGGCTAGCAGAAAGAAAGGAAGTGCACAGAAACATTAGCAGAACTCACTGGAAGGTGCAGGATGCCAAACCACACTGTCCAGGTTCCCAGCCCTGCCTCTTTACACAACCAGCATCATAAAGAGAACTGGTTCCTTTCCTTCCTTCCATCCACTCTTTGCACTCACTTTGCCTCAAATGCAGATGAGTAAAATAGGGCTACATATGGTCAGAAAAACCTTCAGTACTTGATTTTGGTAAGCCAGTTCATCAGCCTTTAACAATTGCTCGCTGTTTTGCCCCAAACAAATCAGAGGTCAGCCTTCTGACTGGTATCAAGAGGCCCCATTGAGAATCACCACACCAGGCAATTTTTCTGGTTTAAAGTGTGGTGAAAGTCAGAGACTCGGCTGCCATTCTGGATCCCGCCTGAGGCACAGACTCTGCAGCGTGGGATAAAATTACATTTCCACACCCCATGCAATACCTGTTTTGTAAGTATACAGTTTCAGTTTCCAGGACTATCAGTTTAACGTCCTTGAAGATGCCAAGTTCCCTTTTCTTTCAGGTATCTGAAGTTTTCTCTGGGTATAGACATACAGTAACAGACAACAACTGAACTAAAAGTTGGGCAATCTGAATCTAAAAAGAAACGTATGTTTCACTAATACATGCACAACATGGCAACTAAGCACCCAAACAGTCATGATAGACAAAATCTCCTCCATCTCTCTGGAAGAACAAACTTTTCATCTAAACTGAGCAGTATGCACAAACATTACCAGCCACACAAGAATGGCAAAATCTGCTGGTGATCACTGACACCACTATCATTCACCAAAGGACTGAGAAAGAGCACTTCTCTTGTTTTCAAGATGACAAAGAACCAGTGCCACTGTTCAGAAAGATAAGGCATACATGTCTAGCTTTGTATTAGCAATACTCACTCAGCAGATTAGAGGTACCCTCCCTTGATCAGTTTTAAATAAGTAGGATGGTGAAGGATTCTATTGCTAAATTGAGACTTTTCACTAATTTGTCGTAAATGTCATAATTATTTCAGTTTTTGAGTTTCAATTATTTCAATTATTAAGTATTCCAATCCATAACCCAGAAGCATGAGCATTGCTTTTCCAGCCTCATCAAATGCTAGTTTTAGAAACACATTATCAGCAGTTGAGAAGGTTCTCCTTCTAAGAGGAAGGAGAGGAGGCATCACTTGAAATTTTCATAAAATTGAGTAAGGTTTTAAGACTACATCCAAGGAGCACAAAATTGAAGGAGGAGAGGAGGGAGGGAAATCCTAAGGCAGATTGAATTGTTCGTGCCTGAATTCAAGGAATGGCTGAGGCTGAAGTTCACATATGCAGGATGGATACCAGTAATTAAACACATATCTTTGTGATTTACATACAGAACCACATACACGCACTCACTTCAGTCACAGAAATAGTATCTGTTTTACTACACAAGCTTTAAGGAAACATTGAGGCTGTTAAGTGTGTGGTTCTCTTCCTTTTTGTCTTGTTTCTTTGTGACTAGATCTGCCGAACTGTGGAAAAGCTGGTAACTAAATGAAAAACCAATTCAAGTGCAAAATAATCTTCTGTAAACCCATAGAAATTGTATTTGAAGGTTGCAGTATGTAGCAAAATTCCTGTATGTTATAACAGGAAAGGAGAATAAATACTGTTAATAAAGGTAAAAAAGGATATTCAAAGTAATTTTTATTTGCAATCTTCTACTACACAACAGGATCCCAAGACCCTGAAATAGTGGGTGCCATACAGATATACAACAAATATGCAGGCCTTGTCCGAAAGCCAAGAGGAGGAAAGGAAGTTAAAATAATTGCTGAAAAAGCAGTAAATACTGTTCACATCAAAGGAAAGAAAATATCAGGAGTACATGGCTATAAAGATCACTGCATGCTTTTAATATTTCCAGATTGAAAAGAAAAATCCTTAACACTGTCATTATTTGTTTTCACTGAAGAAAAAAAACCCATTTTGCCTACCAGATTCCACCAATTATGATGCAGACAGCCAGACAAGCAAAGGAATGGCCAATAATAAAATCAATTTACAGAAAATCTCATAAAGGCCAGCCACTTTAAGATCCACATAAATATCTGTTTCCCGGATCACAAAAACAACTCTCAAAAAGTCTAATCAAGCCTTAGTAGTCTGAGAAGACCTGAACTATGAAAATATTGATTATTTTAAACCTTGTGATGATATTCAAATACTCTTAATGGAGGAAGAAACTGCTTTACTTTGGAGTATCAGATCCATTAAAGGCCTCTTGGGTTTTGAACTGCTGTACAAAGCCAGGTCCAGCATGATAACAGAAACTGCAGATGAAGACAACACTTAGCCCATCTGCCACAAAGACGACACTGACTTAGAATGTGCTAGAGGAAAAAAAAAAAAACAAAAAAAACCAAGAAACATCCCAGGAGCTGACCGTGCTTGCTGAGCAAAAACAACAGGTCAAGAACTAAGACAAGGCAAACCCTGTAAAGTAGCAGGAGAACAACAGACACTGAAGATTCACAGAAGTCCCACATGAGTCCACCACTCACTCAGAGTTGCACTGGAGTGACCTTCCTTGGTACCAGGTGAGAAGCACAGCACCCTGAGTGCATGCATTCTCCATTACCAGGCATTCCAGCCTCATCCACCTAATCACTGGCAACATTCAAATGTACAGATGTAGCTATTTACCCACACGTATCACTGCGCAAATGGTGTACTGCTCTAGAGACAATGTGAGCTATTTTAAATATTTATTAAAACTAAAAGCAAATTAATATACTTACAGAATATTTTGCACCATTTCCTATATTCTTTCTCACCAGGAGCAGTAAAGGTAAGCTGACAAATTTTTATCTTTTTAAAACTACGTGAACTTTTTTGCTTGCTATCTGTGCCACTGTGCACATGCATCTGCTTACATTTCACAGCAACAAGAGAAAATAAAGGAATAATCAAAAATCAAATCTCAGTTAAATCAAGAGAGGCAGAGGATAAGCACATCTGTATAGCTCCTGCAAGTAAAAAAGAGTAGCTAGGTCAACAAACTGTTGGGAAACTAGCAGCATCTTTTATCAAAACCAGGCAAATTATTAATTTTTAGCTTTACAGACTGTTGACTTTGGAAGCCATCCAGTGGGTGATAAAATAATATGCTTCTTAAAACATTAAGAACTCAATACCCTTGTGCTAGGGTTTGGATCCCCATTTTATACAGGCAGTTTCACACACACAGAAGAGCAGGCAACTGTGTTCACAAGACCCTAACACAACACGCACATTAACAATGATTAGCAATATATATTTTATCATGAAGCTCTAACCAGTTAGGTTTTTTTACCATTCTGAGAAAAAAAGTACGAGCTGCAAACTCAAAAAATAAAACCAAAAAAACAAACCAACAAAACAAAACTTGAGTTCTGATTTTTTTTGTAAAAGCTACCAAGCTAACTACCTTTTCCTTCAGAAAAAGAAAATAATCAGTTAACTGTAAATTATTCAGCTCTAATAAATACACATACTATAAATTTGCTATTTAAATGCTTTCTAGCCTCTCCTGTTACATGGTAGAATGGTAATAACTGAAATTTAAAACAGTGTCTTGAGGCTACAAACTAACATTTGTTTTGTAAACAAAACCTGATACAATCCACCCCTTCCCACACCTCCTCAAAAGGAGTGGTCATACACACAGAATCACTTCAGCAAAAAAAAAACCAAAACCAAAAGGATAAAAATTACAGTCAGAACTGTAAGTAGCAGAATCCCTGCCAGAGTAAGAGAATTTAAATACTAGGATCTATGTAAGAAACAGGAATTACATTATACAAGACAGACAGTGGCTACACAGGCTTGACAGACCTGCTATAAATCAATGGCCATCAGCATCCCTCTGCCACCACTGCTTACCTACCTTAAGCACCATAAATAATTTTCTTTAACAATTTGTTGGGTTTGTGTTTGACAACAAAACAAAACAGACAGAAAACCCAGACTTATAAAAGTCAGCATATTAGAACAATGTGTATTTTTCTATGCTCTGCCAAAGGCACACTGCCCCTCCCTCACATGAATGAAAGTATAGACAATTTCACATTGTCTTTAGCAAAGCTGTCTTCTGTAACAGGCGGGCATTGCATTCTGTACTCTCCAAGCCTACCCTAGTTTTTAACAGTTATTTACCCAGACTGTAAACAGAAATCAAAGTAAACCCACAGAAACTCACTGATGTATTTCTCATGCAGGACCATTATTCCTACCAGAAGAAATGTGCTTATTAATTAAAAAGTTGGTTTTTTTCTTCATAGCCAAAGCAGCCGATTGCATAACAAGCCAGGGGATTGAAATATACCTATTGTGCACAGCACATTTGTGAGTGTCAACATGAACTGCCAAACTGCACAAGACACTTACAGACTCTCTGTAGCACACAGAAGAGCTAATAAAACACATCTGTGCCTGCTGTGCAGAGTATCCCACAGGCACCCCTGATCGCGCTGTGGAACAGCAGCCTACCTTTCAGTCTTGTGGAATTCCCATTTTTTTGCTGCTCATCCTCTTCATTAATGGTGAATAAACCTGGGGGATTCGGCCTGGCACTTTTCTTCAGTCTCTCTTGCCGGAGGACTGTAGTTGAACCAGGCATGTTGCTGTTGCCTCTTGCTTATTAAAAATAAAGTAAGAAACTCCAGCCCCTGAATAGCTGCTAGCTGCAACGCTGTCTGTTCATTTGAGCATTTGTAACAGATCCCCTATGGATAAGCAGTATGCAAACAGCTGACAAATACCAACATCCAGTCAGCAGTGAAAGGCTTGCAGTCGTTCCCCTCCTTGAAGAAAAAGCCCTAAATAAAGGCACATTGGTTTGGATGCTGCTTTTTGCTGTTCCAACCTGTTCAATCAGATTCCAGCCCACAGCTCCAGGGTCCTTGCAGCAGCACCTTCTTCCCTGCAACCTTCTTCCAGCTACAGCACACTAAAATATTCAGCACGCAATACAAGAGGAGAAAATATGATACGCTGCTGTTAACAGTTGCCCTGACAACACGGACACATCCTAATCAAAGGAGGGTCTATGAGTGCTGTCTCCTCAGCTGCAGCGAGCCGGCCTTGGGAACGCTGTCTCTTGTACGCTGGCGGAGAGCTGGAAGCACCTCGGCAGCAGGGGCTGCTCCTTCCTCCTCTCCAGGCAGCGGGAGAATGGAGCTGCGGTTGCACAAGCAGATGAGCACTGAGTGAAAAGAAGCCTGGAAGGCTCTAGGCATGAACCTGCTTTTTGCTCAGCTGCTCTGCTTATTCATGTTTAGAAATTTCAGCCTAACCTAAAACAATGAGGATGAGTCCTCTTCTATATTTGCATGTGCTGGGTGTCGTGTGTGTGCCACCGCCCCCCCACTCCCCTTAACCAGCTTCCTATGCGGTACATACCTTTTGCATTAGGAATGTCTACACCCACAATTACAAGTAGGTGTTGGAACATTCTTTTCCACACGTGAAAACGCAAAAATGAGAATTTCTAGCTTGTGTGGACAACATGGGACAACGAAACTCTGAAAAATCTGTACCACACCATTACTTCTACAGCACTAGCCTTTAACACACTTTGCAAAATGAGTGAAGTCCGAACAGCCCAGGTAGGTTTAGTTAACTAATTTCCCTCATATGCTGGCATTCTGGATATTCTTTAGCCATTTATGACAAAATGCTTGCTCACAAATTTTGTAATCTGAACGTTCCATCCTTCACAGCTGCAAATGCCACTACGCAAGACGCCGGACGTTTCACCTTAATCTTCATCTGCTTCCACCTGAATTCAGCGTGTGCTCACCATTTCAAAATGGTACCAAAGAAAAACTGCCAGCTAGAATCACTATAATTTTAAAAGTACATTATTCTTCCTCACTTCAGGGTTGTTTTGTTTTGGTTGGTTTTTTGAGGGAATCGATGTAACCTGATCAGTCACCACAAGATGGCACAGACATCAGCTGACAAGTCTGTAGGTGGCTCACTGAAAACCGCAAGTTATACAGATATATGTGATCACCTCAATGACACAGGTAACAAAACTGAAGAAGGGTCAGAATTTATGACATGAACAATTTATGACTGCCACAGTGGCCTGGGATGCTCTTTACAGAGGAGTCCTGGATCATGCTCAGCTGGCAGGCCAGCTCAGTTCTTGCACATCTCAGGCTCTTGAGCCAGGATCACAGCAGATGGAGAAGAACACAGCACCACCTGAAGGCTCAGCTGCACCGTTCTTCCCTCTCCAGGACAGTCACGAAACACCCAACCAAAACAGAGGCATTTTGCAGAAGGACACCATTTCTGAACCTAGCCCAGAGCCCACCTCTAACATGTATTTTCTCCTGGCTACACCTTGGACTCTGGGCGTACCCGGAAGCTGTACACTACGACATTTGTCTGCAGTTAGAGAAGCTTTGTCCTACAGGATGTGGACAAAAGAGTAAGGAAAAAGCTCTAACAAAAGCAGCTCTTTGGCTCAGCAATTTGCCTTCTGCCATTTATACAGGCACAACTTCTTTATTCCATAAAGGGAAGCAGCTTCGTTCCTCAAATCCCATCCACCTAATACCTCCAACAAACACTACATAACAGAACACATATCACCACAGAAACTGGACAGTAGTTAATACCATCACAATTTTTCACTTGTGCCAAGGCTTGCCAACAGAACAATAGTACCAGAAAACAATATTTATATGGCAGCTTCATTAAATATCACTCTAACCCATTTCACTGCTTTAAGTCATTAAGTAAGGATTTCTACCCTTTTGAAAATTATGTTTAATTGCATTTGACTACTAAACTGCTTAAACAGGCATTTCAAAACATGTTAGAAGTATGTAACACATAAAAATACGCCTGACTGGAGCAGCTTTCCAGCTTACAGTTATGTTTAGTGTATCAGCATCTCCATTTCCCTATTATTGAAGGAATTACGCTGAACACCTGCAGGACTGAGAATTACTTCCTTGATCCTTGCAGGTCCCCCACACCGATAAGAGTGACTTGTCCTCTGTATAAAATGTAGTAATATCCAAGTTTGATGCTTCACAGGCTGGTGCAGATGGATTTGGGCAATGACACACAGGCAACTGAGATGTTAGTACATATTTCTTCCTGTTGACTTACTAACGCAGAGGTGACAGAGGAAAAGTATCAAGAGCACATTCAGCTTAAACAGCAAGATTTTATTTCAAGGTCCTTCTGGTTAAAAACTGTGCCAGCTCACAATATGTTTCCAAATGCCTAATAAAATGCAATCTGGATTACATTTTAATCTCAATTTGCATTATAATCTCAATTACATATAAAAGACACCTATCATAATAAAAAATATCCCATAACTTTAGGCACTTGAGCAATTTTTTTTTTCTGAAAAACATTCCTAAAAATACTATTAAACATACATTAAAGGTTCCAGCACTGCATAAAAGACCGTACTGACAGTCTTCCTCAATCCACTGGTTTAGGGAAGAAAAAAAAGTTCCTGAGGTATTCCTAGCAGGAAAGCTTTGCTTATTTCAGCCTTGTCTCATCTACGTGGGAGCATCTATATGAAAATTGGGATGAAAGCAACATTCCCTTGAGGGAACAAAGGGGTGGATAATTTTAGATAAGTTTAGGCTATTAAAGGCTTAAAAAAAAAAAGACAAAACAAAAAGAACAATTTTCTTACATAACCCCTATGATTGATTCCTCCCCATTATTCATCTTGTGTATTAAAACAATCACTTCTGAGCTCTCTTTCTGATGGAGTGAGACTCTCTCAAGAGATGGAGTGAGGACAAATGCGTGTCTTGAGGTCACTGGGTCATTTTTGGGTTCTCCATTTTACAACAACTCCAAACTGATTATCAGACAAACCATTACACTTCAGCACATTCCCTTCACCCATTGGATTCTATAGGTATAATTACCTGCACAAAACATCATCTGATAAGCAACAGTCTTAAACAGCAGCTTAAACAAGAACTGTTAAGACAATTACATCATGATATGGGAAATGGAAATATTTATGACAGCATGCTGAGTGATGTTTCTGCTTTATCATCAGGTATTAAGACTTGATATCCTTACCTATGAAATGAAAAGGAGTTGAAGCCAGTCACCATGGCTGAACTCTAGACTTGCTATCGTCTTTCATTAATAGAATTGTTTCATTCCCTGTGAACTATCCAAACTGTCCATGAAGCCCATTACTGTGCTTTATAGTATAATGAATTGCACAGATCTTTATGTTCCACAGCCACTGCCTTGTGAAAGCTCCCCCTCAACTTACATGTATTTTGTATCAAGAAATAGATCAAGTAAATATATTATTTTAGCATACATTCTTTTACAGATTGCCGCTATTTCATTGTTCTTTCTGATTTTCTTATAACTGAGAGGATCAGGGCAAGATAATTATATATCTTACACATTTATGATAACAAAGGATATAGAATTTTGCCTTACATAGTCATGTTTTCCCTGAATGAAGCAATAGGGTTCCATTAGGAACTAGGTTCCAAATGTTTCTTTATTGAGAAAAAAAAAAAAATCAGGGAAAATTCAGTTAAAAGATCACACCCTGTTCTGCAAAAACATTACAACAAAAAAAAAATTCAACATACCTACTCATCAAAACACACAGTCGTTTTGTACAGATTTTCATATTTTCAATATTAATCATCCATGTCAAAAGTTCTTTTTCTAAGAACTTACTTAAAAATACACAATATAGGCAGTGCTAGGTCATACAATATCTCAAATTTGAAGGGATCCATAAAGATCATTAACTCCAACTCCCCATCCCTCACAGGACCACTTGTCTCAAACACCAAACACCTGTTTTTTTGCACTGCTGCTCTCTATTTTCTCTTCCTTCTACCTCCTATTTTCCAAAAATGACACATAATAACCTTGTCTTTATAGAGGTTTCTAAGTTTCTCTTCAAAGACACATCGCTAAGGCCTCACTTTCATGCAAAATATAATTAAGGACAAGCCAATTATTTTTACTGCAGTAACTAAATTGTTTTTAAACAACTTCAGTATATAAACATCTGATATAATAATTGATTTCTTCTTTTCACCTTCTTGGAAGGAAAAATATGCCCCTTGAATTAATCAGTAAGAATATAAAATGCTAGAGAATAAGAAGGGAAACCTCCTTCCTGGCTTCCTGTCCCCCTGACATGCACAGTGCCACACACCGGACCAAGGGCTGTTAAAAACTCCTCAGAAGTGACTAGACAGAAGATAAGTGTAAACTGTTTCCCCTTCTGTCAAAGAAATATAAATCTGCATACATTTCCATGCATAGAAAAAGTTTAAGAGAAGGCTGGATGCTCTGCCCTGTTTCAGTCAAACTCATTCAGGAGCACAAAAAGGCACAAGAACATGAGGAGTTCATCAAGAACTTAATCCAGAGTCTCATCATTCACAAACACTTTCCATACATACACACTAATAAAACAATCAAATACAAGACTTACATTAACAAGTCTTTCACATTTTTTAATTAAATGGATTTGCATAGTATGACTAATTATAAATATTGCACAAGGACTAATCATAAATATTGCACAAGGCACACCATGATGAATCAAAAACATTTGATCATTCCAACACTCTTTATATATAACAGAATGATACTGAATCAGGCACTGTAGTAGAACCTATCATGTAACTTCAACCAATGGTCATGTAAATAAGGAAAAGCAGCAAGGAATTGGGGTTCACAGCACAGTAGCAAACAGGAATTTGGTAGAGGACAAGTTATGAATTCTAATGGCCCTACAACTAATAGCCATGACAATGTTGTTACTGCTTCCGTCTGTTAAAAAAAGTTTATTTTTTTCAATACCTGAGTTTTATACATCTCAAGAGAACCAAGCATTTGTTTAGCACTCAAAATTAGAGCACCTGTGTACATACTAAGCTTTTCTGTAGAAATGAATACTTCAAAGAAAAGGCTCCAAGCTTTTTCACAGAAACATGAAAGAAAAGGCAATATGCCAAGACCAAATTAAATTTTTTCCATTGTTGTATTACCAATAGTATCTGATGGATGGAATCCTGTGAACTGTGTTAATTATCAGTGCCTTCCTGACATCTTAGTTCCCAACATGCTTCTTAGAGAATGCCCAAGATGTCTTTTGGATAAGAGAGAACAGAGATCCGGACAGAGAGACAAGGAATATTTGGAGACATCAGTACTTTATTTCTCCCCTCACTAATCTCACAGTGACTCTCCTTCTGGAGCACAAATCATTCCATCACATCTCTGAAGAATCTCACTGTCAACAAGAGGCAGGGTTTCTAACTCGATTTATTTGAACAGCAAGGCAGCCTAGTCCTGCATGTCATCTTCGCAGACAACTTACAGTTGTTTCCCTTGAACTCTGACAGAATACATATTTTCAAACTCTCTCCCTAAAGCCTACTTGTTTTCATGAAAGCAAATATGGCATGACTCCAGAACCAGCACTAAGGGAGAGCTGCAGAATAAAACCTGAACCAGTTTCACAAATACACCATTTCTCCTGTGTGTGTAAGGTAAAAAAAAGAACATAATATGTACATAGCGCTTTCTGTCACAGCTCCTGGCAGGCCACCACATTTCTCTAATAGAAGTCACATGGAGGGGATCCCCTTCCTGAAGGAAGGATAGATACACAGAGTTACCACAACAGCAGCAGCAGCACACTGTGGCTTGTATTGTGAATGTAGACTGACAGATACATTTTTCAAATGCAAAAGAAACTATGCTGTTGCAATGTTATACAATATTTACATAATTGAGGCAATTATTTCTCTGATCATTTAATTACCTTTAACACCACAAATAATTTTCAGCTCTAAAGTACTAAATTTGTTTATCTGGGATAATAATAAATCATGCAAATAAAATATTAGCCATCTCAGAGTATTGTAAATTTACAATATTCTGCAGTTTGAAACAGCACATATGCAAGTACATCTCTTTTCAAAATTAAGCCCAAAGGAAATCAGCAGTGCATGTTATTTTAACTAAATTAGTAAAAGTTCTCTTTCTGTACTGGAAGTACCACATAAGCCAGCTGTTTGACCATCAGTTAACAGGCCTGATTCTTCATAAACTCAGTTGTTTGGTGGTTGTTTTTTTTTGTTTTTTTTTTTGTTTTTTTTTTTTTTTTTTTTTTTTTTTTTGTTGGAAA
>VXBU01005016.1:23804-61304 GCA_013400315.1 Bombycilla garrulus
AGTGGCGGCCGCCTCGCAAGCCCAGGCGATGCGCCGCATCGTGTGGGAAAGAGCTGCACTGCTGTAGACTCGTTCCTGCGGCACGTGCTCTTAAACAGCCGGTTTTAAAGCTGCGTGCAACGCCTTGCTTCCAAAAAGATAAAGGCTTTGTGAAGAGCTGTCGATGATTGATATCACTTCTGTAAAGGTCAAGGTCCTGTTACCTTTCCTGAGTTTGCCTTAACTTGCTTTATGTTGCTTTCCAGGGGCATAAGTGTTCCTCTTTAAAGTGTTCTACTCTGCATCAAAACATCATTTAATTTTGCATCTGCTTGGAGGTAGCACCAATCATCAGAACTACAGGTGAAGGAAAGTGGGTGAATTGGGGAACTCATGGGATGCAGCTGTGGATGCATGCAAGCAGATGGAGAGGGGCAGCCCCCTTAGTCTGGTGCACTTGGACCAAGCCAACTTCAGCCACCATACAGAGCATCCTCCTTTCACAAACTGCTAAGTTTGGAGCACAAGGTCTTCTAGGGGAAGGGCATCCTCCTTTCACAAACTGCTAAGTTTGGAGCACAAGGTCTTCTAGGGGAAGGGAAGATTAATATTTTGTTGTTTGTACCAAGGCATTTGAGGCTTGGGTGATAAACACTCGGTGTGGCTTGGAAGTAAGAGACTGTAATAGAAAAATAGGCTGGGCTCTATGCTGAAAGGTGCAGAAGACGGCAAAATCAGCACTGCTTTGGTTGAGTTTTCACTTTTGTTCTCTCTTAAGGGAGGTGTAAAGGTGTCTCTCAGTCAACTTGAGCCCTGGATTACAACAGCACTGATCAAGGACTAAGAGGTTATCCAAGTTCAAACCCAGTTGTATGCCCTATGGTCAAAATGTTGCCCTCAGCAAGACCCTGCACTAATGTAATCTCAAATCCCTCACTTGTGGTCCATGTAGGCATCCACCCACCAGCATATTCTGGGAGCAAGGTTGAAGAATCCCAGGCTGACCTGTCTAATGCATACCATCCCAAAGTGTTATGTCATGTTTTGTCTGAGGATGTAAAAAGTAACATCCGGTATAATCTATATGAAGCAGCCTGATGTAGGGACCTTACCATAAGCTTTTGTGCACAGATCTTGTATCTCTGTGGAGCTCAGCAGCTGTGCTGCTCAGGGAACCACATTCGGACTAGAATTGCTGGAGGAGCATAAATGTGCATGGCCTGGCCTGGACATGGATCAGATCCAACAGTCTCACCATGAACTAAGTTCATACAGAACTCACTGCTGAGCAATGCTGCAGAAGCACCTTGGGTCTGGTGAAGCCAGCAAAGAACTGCAGGAGTTAATTCCCAGCCAGTGCCAGGCTAGGTCTCATGGAGACATTCAACGGAGATCATACTTCCTTACATAGTTGGCATTTCTGAGCAGCCTGAGTCATAGAGAACAGGCTGCATGCTTTCCAAGTAAACAGAACAGTGCAATTACCTTTCAGTCATACTGCATCAAAGCAGAGATTTTCAAAGCTGGACTAATATGGGATCATGCCTCACACAAAAATCAAATGAGGGAAGTTCATTGTCTTAGGGTTACTTCTCAATGGGTACAATCGTTTTTAAGTTTTGGGTTTTACAAGTCAGTTTCCATTACTGTGTTTCTATTGTTTAAAATTACCTTGAAAATGTATTGTTTTCTGCTGTAATAGCAGTAGAAATTAACAAACAGAATCTGTGTTTCTCATGAAATGCAGAGAAGTTATTGGAATGAGTTTAATACATCTGTGCCTAAAAATTAGTAGAACCATATTGAGAGTACAAAAATCTGACTAAAATTATTTAATATACCGGTATTTATCGTATTTTTTAAATACATAATTGTTGCATTTTAGCCAGCAAAACTTACTGTATACATGTTAGGACAACATGTTTATGTCTAAAAAAAAAAATAATAATTAGTTTTCTTTGAAAATACCTGCTGGACCTGAAAAATTAAGAGCATAAGCCTTTTACTGGTTACTTATGAAGAAAGAAGCAGCTTCTTGTCCAGGCAAGTCTTACACACAATGGAATTTTTTGCAGCAGCCCCAGAAGAATCTGTTGATACCGAGTGCTGAAATTGTGGAGTGACAATGACAGTGGATGGACAGGGAACACCCACCACCCTTTTTCGTTACATGTGAGGAAAAAAATCATTGCATAAACAGAAGCAGAAAAAGAAACAACAGGTCACAATGACTATTCAGTGCATGGAGGCAGGACTTTTCATTTCTCAAGTCAAGTACAGCATCCAAAGAATTTTGTTTGGTCTTGGCTTGTTAGTGCAGAAATTAGACTGAATAGAAAAAACAAGAAAATATTCATACTCAAATCACAGTAAATTTAAGATGTGTCAGAAAGGTTCCCTTGATACTCAGTGTGATTTTTCCTTTTTTTTATTCCAATATTTTCCAGTCCTACACCACTGTTATTATTTTAGAAGTCCAAAAATATAGGAAAAAAAGTAAGTCTTAGGTTATTTTTATTTTCAATTGTGTATGTCAGAGATAGCTTTAGAACAAGCTAACATTACTGTGGTTCAGGTGTATACAACTGGTACAGTTCAGTAGTACATAAACAACTCTAAAACAAATGCACCATAGAACTTAAATTACCAAAAATAAACAATATTAAACTATGTAGGGTGGTAGGTAAAAACAATTACCTTTAGGTCTTGCACACTAAAAGAAAAATATCTAATTATGACTGAAATTATGAAGATCTACTACAGATAATATTGAGATATATTACAAAGAAATTGAAAAGTTGTTGTCACATTTTGTTTTTTTTTCCAGTGATGTATTGTTACATGAAATCTTACATCAGTTTGTCATGAAATTAACATCTGCTTAGTTTAACTACAATATTTCATGAGTTTATAACTTTTGTATGTATGTTTTCTAAAAATTTTTGAAAAACTTGCATGTAAAAACATTTAAAGTAAAATAATGTTGCAGGTTGTTTACAGATTCCTTATGGATTATAGGAGTAAAAGCAGTCAGGAAGCTGCAGTGTTTTTAACATTGGTAAACAAATACTGGATTAAAGTGCAACAGTCCTTCTGACAGCACACCTACTCTGGCTGAAAGGAAATCTTTTCATCTCTGCAGAGAAGCAAAGAAAAGTATCAGTGTCAGGTGTGTTTCTCTCGAAAGTCAGTAATAGCCTTCCAGAGTGTGCACAGCATTCCTCCTCTGTAAAAAAAAATCATAAAGACACTCAGATACAAAGATACTCTCTAGCCTGAAAGTCTTCCAGTTGAGATGCTTTCTGATAGTCTTGCTCTGTTTTTGATCAATGAAACTCAGTGGGAAGGCTGATCAAAGGTGAAATTCAACATGCATTACTCAAACAGAGAACAGAGTCCTTTTCTGATTACAGAACAGGCAATCTTTCCACTTGGCAGATGCCTGCTGTCTGGAATTCAGACTTCTGGTCCAAAGGACTTGCATAACCCGCATATGACTTCCAACATGATGCAAGTTGGTGACCTATACACCTGGCATGATTAGGTGAAATTTAGGGTTACTTACAGTACATGAATTTCTGTAGTTTCATTATGATAATAAATGACTGAAAGTTTTTCTAGCTCTACTTTTTAAAATAAAAGCAAGGCTCTAATGAGATATACAGTATCTCCAGTTGTAAGGTAAATGTCTTACCTTAAAATTTGCCTTCAATAGAAAAAGCTTATTTTAATATTTAAGCAGTTTCAGCTGTTTGGCAGAAATCTATCAGCTTACAAAGACACACTGGAAAGTGTTATCTATTTTATATCCATAGCACACAATGCAATAGAGACTTAGTATCAGTTAATTTCTCTTCTTACAAAACACAGTTCATTTAACTGTGAAGCCTTACCTCAGTCTCAAACATTTCAGATCCTCTCGTGTAACATAGCAGAGAACATCCGTTAAGGTATAGTCTTCAGCCAAGAACTGCAGAAAGAAATTTAAATTAACATTGTTAGAAATATTATTTAAGTTCCTAAGCTCATCTTTCTAGAATCATCTGCCCCTAAAAATAGAAGGTTAAATTTGGGAGAAACCTAAAATTGGACTGAAATGTGGTACATGAAACAGAAAAACACTGTTTCCACAAATACAGTGAAGCTACTTAAATTTTACACTGTATACTCTGCATCGACATATCAGGCACAACTTGAAAGATGTAATGCTTTTACAGCTACTCAGAACCTTTGTCAACTGGCATTTCATGTTTTTACCACTGGTCTCTCAGAATCACAGACTTCACTGAACACAAATTAGACCATAAGTAATACCACATTTAACCCATGAGGAAATGAAAACAGTTAAGACCTACCTTTTCAAAAATGGCATCTAAATTTGATGCAATTGAACTCGGAGGAACCTTTGGTCTGATCTGTAGGAGTGATAACTACATGCAGGTATTCCTAAATTAACTGAAATTCTCAACACCTCTAAAGTTATATAATTTGCTGCAGAGCAGCCTGATCTACTTCAGGATGCTTCACTATAGCACAGTTAGCTACGGGTGAGCGTGTATTCTGTATCCAAAGTATCACCAGCAGGAATACTGCAGTGTGTAGACACTGAAAACCCAGAAGTATCTATTTACCAGGATATTTTATTGCTTTATTCATAATCAAATCAGGAACTACTGCATATTTATGAAGGCCTTCACATTCATGGCTTTTTCCTATCCTCTGAAAACAAATTAATCTCTCAAAATGTGCTAAAGTAATTCAAAAGTTTCGGTATTTTTTTTTAAACAGAGCCACAAAACAGTACTGCAACTGTGCCAGGCAGTGAATAGGATCATTGCTACCTTGTTTATTGTGGCCTCATCAGCTCCATGAACTCTCAGCCAGTTTATGAGATCAGGGTCTTCAGTCCCTGTGCCAGTGGAATGACGATGACAGACAGACAATCCAGGAATATCTGGAACGAGCATATTTGAGACAAGGTTTTGTGTTGCCAAAGCAACCTCTTGTCATTTTTGACTCCTCAAGCACTTTCTTCAATGAGCTTTCCCTTCAAGCTTAAAATACCAGTATCCCCATAAATAAATGCCAATTCCCAAAGAACATGCTTAATTACAATTTATAGACAGTTATGCAGTAATTTCTCTGCTTGGTTAAGGGTGTAATTAAAGTAGTGTGAACATTGACACACAATTTTTCTGCCCTCTTCTGAAAATGACTTTGCTAGTACAAGGCACATCATTTTCACTGTCACTGTTTCTACACTAAGATTGTTGCATCAATTAACTGAACTGTTCAGCATAATTCATACAATTGCTGCACAGGAAATGTCTTAGGCTGAGGATCAGTTGCTTTTGCGAAGCAACATTTAGAAGCACATTACACAGAAATATCAAACTGCATTAGCACTTCCACCTTCTTCAGGGCAGACACAGCAAACTCCACTTCCCTCAGCAACGTTTAAATTGTATTTGCATCTCACCAATTAGATCCTCTTGAACTTTAAATGTATGAATTGGAATAGTCTGTAATTCAAGGAACATATATCTAAACAAACCAGATTATCCTCTTTAGGAATAATATTTATTCACTAGGATATGAGCTTTTACTCTTCCATATAATCACAAACAAAAAATATTTAAATCATGCCATTCCTTGTACTGTGATTAACAAATCCAGTAATTTGTTTCCACAATGTACATTCTTACTTCAAAGCAAATCCTACCAGAAGCAGCACAATAAAACATCTTTGCTGAGAATGATTCAATAAAATGAAGAGATGTTTAGCTGGCACTTTTTCATCTGTAGTCAGTAAGAAACTTTTCCTTAAAATTCCTCTCACTTACCTATTGGCTGTGACCTGAGCTGTAGGTTCCTGATCTCTTGATCTTTTTCTTCTATAGCTTGATGCAAGAGGACTTGAAATTCTCTCTCCTTTTGAACTAATTCCTCCAATAACCTGTGAAGAAATGGGAACAAAATACTCATTTCCTTCAGCAGCTTCAAACCTTCAGGAAAGAAAAGATCTTACTATACCTGAACTGGAAACCTTCCTGACAAAGACAAGGACAGACTTCTTCAAATTTCACAGGTATATTCTTTTACTATAGATTGATTATGACCTATATCAAGATATAAACATTCATACAGAAGCATCAAACACACCAGCCTCCACGTAAATGTTCACCCACTAAACAAGTGGTATGGTAGAGAATTTCAGTGAAGTTTCTACAGCTTGTGCTCTGTTTTAAACAAAGCTGGATCTGAGAACAAATATCAAAGTGGATCATAAACTAAGGGAGGAAACTAATAGGAAACTATTTTTCCTTTGTAAGGAAAAATGTCAGTTCACATCTCTTCAGCAGACCTTTTCAGAGGTATGGAAAGGGTAAAGCAGTGATGAAAATGTGATGAAACCATATGGTTGCATTTCATAAATACGAAAAATACGTTCTCAACCACACAAGGGCTGTCCCTTCCTCAGTATAAGGCACTTTATGCCTGCCCTCCTAGGCTATGTTGAGAGTAAGAAAAGAGGTGGCAAAATAGTTGCCTACTCTCCTAAGCAATTACTTCTGAGAATGTCAAGCAGAAGTAAATTGAAACTCATGTTTGACCCCCTTCATAACACAAACCCAGAGAGAAATCTGAAGAGATTCAGTAGCTACCACCATTTAAGGTGATCAAAAGAAAATAGCCAGAATATAATGGAAAATTAGTATGTGAAACAGCTGCAATTTGTTCTTTTAGAAAAGTGGTTTAGTAAAATGCAGGATTTGTGAATGATATATTATCAGGAACTTAGTCAAAATTTGGACATGAAGAGCACACTCATAAATCTACAATTGACTCCTGAATCTTCAGAAATTCTGCCTTGAAAGGATTGATGCATCTTCATCCCTTTCTTGAAATATCTGGCAGCCTGAGAACCAGGCAATAAACTGTTCCAATTCAGCATTTCCTTTTATCTATCCAGTTTTTTTTTGGTTTTTTTGGGTTTTTTTTTGGTTTGTTTGTTTTTTGGTTTTTTTGGTTTTTTTTTGGTTTTTTTTNGCACTGCAACCTTTTTCTGAAAGACAGGAATTGAGTTAGAAAATGTTTTTTTTTTCCCCTAACAAAAGCCCCTTATCTTCCTTTGCACAGGGGTAAACTGAATCCCACATGACTGCATTGTAAAAACATCTAGCCCTGCTTTCAGCTTACATGCAGCCCTACAAGAAGCATATTTGCACACTTGAGTGCTTCCATTCCTCAGCTAACAAACCTTAACAAGTCCACCCTACATGGGAATAGAGCTGCTTGGTGCATCTATACAACCCCACAGCCTGGTTACTCTTAGTGCAAGCTGATATTCTGTCCAGCCAGGTCACTCTTCAGTTAACTTACTCCTAGTCTATCTATTCTGGTTGAAAAAGGCCTTCAGGCCCAATAAAATAATCCATTATTTTCTCCTGATAACTGCTTACTGCTTATGCCAATAAAGTTTTCATAAATATTTAAACAATTGTTAGTATTATTTATTCAAAAATTCTGCATGAATAACTGGATGTGATTATTTGGACAAAAACTTTGCATTTGAGAAATTTACAGAAGCAAAGTGCTACCAAAAAAGTATCTCTACAAGCTGATCATTTCAGAGGCTATTCCCCACCATAAGCTCATGAAGTAAAGTGAGTCAATATAAAATATTTATGTATTTCTTTAGGTATATCAATAAGACAATCAAAATATTTCTCATTCACAAGTAAAAAATGAATTGTGACATAAGGACCCCAAAATACCAAGACTTTACTAAAAACAGTACAGTCTAATGAATTACCCTAATTATGACAACCTTCTCAGACACATGTATAATAAGTAAAGTGCAATTTAACATTTTAATTTCAAAGGGAACTGCAGCTCCAAAGAATACCAGCATAACAACTCTCTTATTGAAGACATGTTCTCTTTATCAGGGTCACATTCAAAATTTACTGAGGTCAGTAGGAAATACAGTGTCATAAATCACATGCTGCAAAAGCAAAACATCTATTTCAACCAGACTATTTGGTATATTTTAATGATAAGAAAACAAAATATATAGAAGATCATTT
The DNA here is from genome assembly GCA_013400315.1 of Bombycilla garrulus. Taxonomy (NCBI): domain Eukaryota; kingdom Metazoa; phylum Chordata; class Aves; order Passeriformes; family Bombycillidae; genus Bombycilla; species Bombycilla garrulus. The sequence goes on from VXBU01005016.1 coordinate 31,874, forward strand.
GTATTATTTCTCTGACATTTCTTAAAAAAACAACAAAACCTTAAAAAAGCACTTTTCAGTTGCACAAAGTGCAAGACTTATTTCTGAAAAAAAATACAATATCCAAATTTCTGGCTCATTTCTTCTTTTAAATTTCTTCTTTTAAACACCTAGTTTTCCCATCTTTCTCTGATGAAAAGAACTTATTTAATAAAAAGGCAGTGGTTGCTGGTAAGCACAGATCCTGCCTGTAGGGATTTCTGTGCTCAAATAATTCTGAAGCAGTTTCCTCGTGGAGTTTCTGTGTGACTATTTATTAGCTTGAGTTCACTTGCTGAGAATAGCTATAGAAAAGAACGGCAAGTTCTGCCTTAATGGAAACAAAACATAACACCATTCATCAGCCATACAGAGCATACCAAAGAGAGAAAAAGCAGAAGTTTGGCAGCAAGTCAGTTTTTTCCAGACCTTTCCTGAAAGGGCACCTGAAATCAAGTCTGACCTTAACTTGCATCACTATGGTTTTGTTGAAATTCATAAAACTATGTAAGTGATCAGTCACAGCTAAACAAGGATCATCATTAAAAGCAACAATTTAACACTGCAATGGAATTTTGGCTCTGTCACTAGTATTCCAGCTTGTATATTTTGAAAGCTACCCAATACATACTGCTGTAAGCAGGCTAGTGTCTCCTGATGTCCAGACTTACCTGTTTGTCTCTAATTTTAGCCTGCCCAGCTGGACACTCAGTGATCTATGAGCAGCCTGGGAGTCATGGGACACCGTAGAGCTGAGTGTGCTGACACCTGAGGTAGCTACTGCATCTTCCAAGACAATGCAAGGCTGTTGGATGGTTTGATTCTGAGGCTGTTCATCTTGATCTTCAACTTCTATATCATCTTGATCAGCAGTATCACTTTCAGATGCAAGACTAAAATGCGGCCTCAATTCTATTAAAATACAAGCAAAAGAAAAAACACCAAAGATGTTAAACATTAGTTAAATATTAAAACAAAAGCAGACCTAAGTGACCATTTACAGATCATCCTATAGCTTTGGTGACAACAGACCTGAAATTTATGTAACAGGAGAACAGACATTTTCTAGGGGTTTAGGATCACTCAAAACAAAACAGCACCTTCATTTATGCAGATTATTATTCTGCCTATTGAAAGTTCAAGAGATGTAAAAAAACAAGCATCTGAATGAATATGATTCCAGATTTGGCCACCATTTAATGTCAAATTGTGCTGAAGTGTCATGTATAGCAGAGTTCCTTTCGCTTAATTCCATTCTCAGTAGTTTCTATTTTCTTATGTGTCTGACTTGAAACATTTTATTAAACAAATAACCATTATTTCTTTTCTATCCAGGTATTTATGCTGCTGCTGTTCTGGCAAATTTAGCATTCCATCATTATAAGAATACCACCTTCACCAAAAAATTTCATCCAAACATAGAGAGAAAATTACAAAAAGGCCCCTCTCCCAACAATTAAAAGCACACTTCTCTTCTACTTATCAGAGGGAACACTGCCTATTTTGTAATGATGCACTTCCACAGACACAAAGCTATACCCTGGTTTCTGTTGTTCCCTGTTTAAACTACCTGCCAGAGCCTACGAGGTATGCAAGATACGTACACAAGATATCTTGTGTACACAATCTATTATTACTATTATTATTGTGTACACAACCTATAATTCTAACAACATCTGTTTGTTCATTTTAACTATTTAATATAAATCTATCCTCCTTTCTTCCTTCAATTGTGTCTCCTTACTGCTAAGAACTCCCTCTAGTCTCTTCACCAAAATGTACTTTTTTCCTGAATCACACTTGCTTTATGCCCTTTCTGCTGTGTAACTAAATAAACAAGTATGTTTCTCTTCGTTGCAAAAGAAACATTTGTTCCTTGATCTATTTCACCTCTTGATTTCAATGCTACATATCTTTTTTAGGACTGAACATAAGATCAACAGAACTGTGCTTCCTCTAAATTCAGGAAAGCAGATTTATTATACAGCAGTTACCCAAATATTGCTAGCCAAATATGTCTGAATTTGCTTTGAACTTCCATTCTTATTAGCAGCATGCAGAAGTTCTTTGCCATTGTTCACCACTAGGCAGCATAAAATTGCCCTTGTACCATTCCTTAAACATCCTATAACTTAGAAGTGTGAAGGCCAGTGATAAATCTCCACATCACAAGAAAAAAAATTAAGAAAAAAGAGTGAGACAAGAGCAAGGGAAAGTAATCAGAAGTAGGGTAAGGCAATTAGAGAAGCAGAAGATGATCAGTGCCTGAAAACTGCTGGAGTACAGAGGCTTTTGTTTAAGCTTGACCACCTACAATTAATGCTGACATTGAGCTGTATGGAGAAGAACAGACTATTAAGGAGGATTTCTACAATTTCTCCTATTACAAAGCAATGAAGTACGTGCCTATAAGAGGTGCTCAGCATTCTAAACAGAAGACAGAGTTTCTTTGTGACTTGAAAGTAGCACAGAACTCTGTATCTTGTTGGTTGTGCTAGGAATATGGAAAATAAGGAGAATAGGAATAGCTGTAACTTCGATGTAATTTTCAGATCCCCTTATTGATAATCTAAGACTCAAACCACTGCAGGAAACAGGAATGTAAGTATTCTGACTTTAAATTACATATTTTAAAATATCACCATTAATTCCAGCATTAGAAATTAAGAAGAAGCAGAAAAACTAAATTTGGAAATAGGCAGAGAAGTAACAGAATGGGCCACAATTTAATCTAAACAGACTCCTCTCAGTGATGTCATACATTCTAATTCCACATTTAAAATACAAGGTACAAACTGCAGGCACTACAGACCTGTTTGGTTTTGGCTGGTCTCAAGTCAGTGCTTTGTGGTTGTTCAGGTTTTGTGGGGTTTGTTGGCTTTTGGGTTTTTTTTAAGACAGCTTTGGACCAAACGCACTAGGCAACATTTTGCACCTCAAAAAATTAGAGCACCTTAACCTACTACTACTCACTGTGTTGCAGAATCATTAGATTACACATTGTGAAAAGATGCCACTCAAAACAGCTTGAACAATACACAGATTAATTTCTGAATTGCAAAACAGACAGTGAACAGGAAAAAGGCCACTGCTGGTTTCAAAATCTCAAGTGAAGCATCATAATCACAACTCCTAAGCATGTTTAAAGAGATCAACTGATAAACATTTGCTGAGTATTAAGAATGACTCACCTGGGACCAGAATTGTAATAGCAGTCTGCACAGCTTTTCTGATTATGCTGTCCAGTGCAAACATCCAATGTGGCTTAATATTATGATTTCTGAGAACTTTATTGACCTAGTAAGAGAAAATTCAGTTCAGATATTACATACCCCCAACTTAAAATGAGAATATATGTCATATTAAGTGTTTAAATGTATAGATGCTGTATCTGAGCAGATTGTTACAATTATTTCCTGATAGCAGCATTATCAACATCATCCATTGTATTATACGTCATGCAGTATTTTGTATTTTTCATTGAGTACTAGTTCCTGTGTTAGGTGATTTTTGATGGCTGTGATACTTAACCTTCATGGCCATGGAGAGAAACTTCAAAAGAATGCAAGCAAGACAAATAACAAGGACTATGTTATGAAAGGCTTGTAGCTGAAGCTAATTAATCTTGTTACTTTTTTTGGCATCACTTTCACTGCTTGCTCTGAGCACTACTTGTCTATTCTAAAGTATAATTGTAGGAAATATCAAAGAACTAATGTAATGCTGCTCCTACTGAATTCTGAACCTAGTTAATTAATGTTAGTTTAAACAATTAGGGAACTTCATTTGTGTGCTGTACCATTTTCTCTTTCCTTCTTACTTCGTACAATCTGATGGTTTTCTACACTGGGTTGCTCCTAATTGCCTACAGGCCTGCTTACAAACTGCTTTTAGTCATGTTCTCAGATGCCTCTATGGATGCTCCATGTCACTTGCACAAATATCTCTACCTCATGGAACTGTTTTCTAGCTCCCAAATAACAAGGAAATGCCTAGCCAACAGTAAGCAGTAATAGCACAAAACTCAGTGCTGTTTTCCAGACACAGAAGCAATCCAAAGCAACAAAGCAGGAGCAGAACTTAAACAATGGCTGGAAGCAACAAATATAACTGTATTTACAAAATTATCAAGTTACAGTGTTATAAAAAAAAGAGCAACTACTGATTACTAAAAAATGTGGCAAAAAGATACTTCACACTTTCTAAAAGAGGAATTAGTTCAATTCCCTCATATTGTGATAACCTTTCTGTAAAAAATTACTGAAGTTACACAGTAACTTCAGTATCCTCTGATGCCTTCAGAGGATATGTAAAAGTTATTAATCCGAGTATTTTCACTGCCAAAAAGCAAGAATATTCAATAATGCAGTAATTTATGCAGGTACCTGCACTGGCTTTGGTTGGGATGGAGTTAATTTCTTTCACTCCAGCAGTCCACATGGTGCTGTATTTCAGGCTGTAACTAAAACAGCCTTGATAACACACGCATGCTTCAGCTCCTGCTGAGCAAAGCTTACATGCTGTCAAGGCTGCCTCTGTTTCTTACACTGCCCCAGCAGCGAGGGCAGCTGTGTAAGAGACAGAGGCAGCCTTACTGGAAGGCTGGAGGGGCACATGGCTGGCACAGCTGGCACAGCTGGCACAACTGACCTAGGAAATATTCCCTTCCATGTAAGGTCATGATCAGCAATAAACTAGAGGTTGCTTTTGTCACAGGAGCTGTTGCTCAGGGATTGGCAGGGCACTAGTCTGCTGCTGGTGACTGACTGCTTGTGCAACACTCGTGAGCTTTTTTTGCCCTTTCACTTATTTAATAATTTTTGTTTTGACTTTCAAGTTTTCTCACTTTTGGTCTTTCCAATTCTCTCCCTCTTCCTGTTGGGAAGGAGTGAATGAGTGACTGGGTAGGGGCTTTCCTCTACCTGCCAGCCAGGGTCAACCCAGCACAGCAGTACCGATGTCTCCTCAATTCTATTGCCAGTGGCCACGAGATGGCACTTGGACACCGTGTTTGGATCCGGAGAGCTGTGAATCGGCTGTGAATTCGGACAGCAGTGCCCGGGGAGCCTGTCCTGGGCCTGACACCTGGACAGCAGCTGCCCCAAAGGATTGCCCACTGTCCTCTGAGGCAGCACAACTTCCCTGTGCAAGCACTTTGCACCTTCCTAAACTGACTGCTACCAAGACAGTGACATGTTTAGCCAAATGTAGCTTTATTGAGAACTGAAGAAGCATAATCTAACCTTGTCAAGATCACAATCATCCACAATAATCTGATTTAGTTATTTATATTACACACAAAATTACTTTTTTTTGGTTGTTCTGATAAGGATGTTGTGATTATTAAACACTGTAACCTAGGATCACCTTATTAAGTCCCAAAAGCAAAGAAACTACTTTTCCTCACTTTTAGCAGTATCTCAGTCTCTGCAGCATCTGAGATCTTGATGCTGTCCTGGATTTCAGTGTAGTACTATAGAAATCTACTGTATGGCCAAAATAATTAAGATTGCACACATAAAAAGCAAAGCTTTTCTTTTAGCTTTCTGTGGATTTAATTAAATAATAGATAATAATGAAAGAGACATCAGTGAAAAAACAGCAACTTGTAATGATGAAGTTAACGGAAAGTAAATTTTTTACAGATAAGAATACAACCCAGGCAATTACTACCAAACAACTAATGCTCTGCAACATCTCTATCAGAACACTAATACAAGTATTTGCATAATTACCCCCTCCATAATTTTCTTGACCTCGTATGCTTGTTTTTTTCTCTTCCAGTGTCAAAAGAATATTAATATGAGGTTAATAGAGAGAGCTAAAAGCATACTCACAGTAATCAAAGAGAAAACTTCTTATTTGTAGAAAGATCTCTTTCACAGATTCATTTAACACTTTTTTTTTTCATAAAAGCATCTAATTCTTGTTAGTGTAGTCTATGCAACAGTTTACGTGCTATGCCATCCTTCCTGACAGCTCTCCTATTTGTCTGAGTGCACCAGGTTTCAATTCTAAAAGAATCATCCACCTCAAATACCTACCTGAATGGTCATTTCATTTTTACTACATGACTCCAGTCTGGACAAGTGGTACTCAGCACAGCTGCACCTTCCCATGTTCATTATTCACCTTAATCATTAAGTCTAACTGCTTGTGAACTAACACTTAAATACCTACCTTAACAAAACATTTGCTTTTCGTAAACTAGCTGTTTAAAGGCTACTCATGCATGTGTTTGGTTGCTCAATGTAGGAAATTGTAAGTCTTGCATTTATTATTGGTAGAAAAGAAACAATTTTAATTCCTCCTTATTATAAACTGAAATAAAATTTCTAGTTTGGCAAAAATCCACTGCTAATCAAAAATACTAAAATAAGAATTCAATACAGTATTACAAGGTAGACAGACTACTATGGGGGGCAATCATGAAGGTAGTAAGAGAAACTGCATTTATGAGATCTGCATTTATGTAGGAAAAACCTGACATTCATTGTTGGTCTTATTTCCCAGGAAACCTTCCAAAAAGAGATTTTTTAAGAAGGCTTTCCTGCCTTACTATTATGACACAATATTCACACAATCATTCGGAACTTTCTGTATCTTTAATCAGCAAAATCTCAGTAGTGTTCAGGGTCTGTGTCCTGCCAAAGGATCACAAGGCGACCAAACCAAGTCACAGCTGTGACTTCAGATTTTGCTGTTACAGTTTCAAAGCCCTCAAATATTGTTTCAGCAATTCTAGGTGGGGGTTAAACAAGCTCTCTTTGGTCCTAGTTTGATAAGGTTTTTCCAGTTTAGGTGCACAAATTTCTTAGGAAAAATGACAACTTACAGCATCTTGAAAACCAAACAGCACAAGCTGCACTTGGCTGATACCATGGCTGTCAAAGTCCAACTCCAGCTTCAGCTTTGAAAGTGTGGTTGCAATGATTTTGCGATCAGTGGACCGTATAAACTCTCTGAGGCTGGAAACGAGTGTTGTGATATGTTCCCATTTTAGCTTGGGTTCTTCAGCTCCCTGGCAGAAGAGAGAGGGAAAAAATTTAGTTTTGATAGTCATCTTTTGAAATGTAAATCCAGAAGGACTTCAGTCAATAATGTCAGTTGGCAATATGGGTTTTCAGAAACTCTGCTGCTGTGGGTTAAGGGAAAGGTGCAGCTGCAGGTCAGCTACTGGTGGCAGCATAACTGCAGAAGCACAGAGCTCTGGGCTGAGCTCCCTGGTGACACAGGTAGGAGCAAAGAACTGACTTTGTTTTACACCAGTTGCTGAAGAATGTGGGCACATGGTAGTGTGTATGTGTCTTTGTACACCAATGAAAAGATATGAATAAATGTTCTGTACACTAGATACTACAAAGTACTCGTAATTGCAAACACACAGATACTTTGCACTGCTTCTAATTTCTGAGTGCCTCTCAGAGACAATGTGCAAAGTCCTACAGCAGCATTTAAAAGAAGGGATTAGTCAAAGTTATGCAGGAGGCTCACAAGGGACTGGTTGTTTCTTATATAATTTCCTAATTTCCCCTAATACAGAACTTCTACACTTAGCTGCTCTTAAAGAGGGTCTACAAAGGTCTTACCTTTCTAGTATAAATATTCATTTGTCTATTTTTAAAAGTTGTTGCTACTTTGGTAGCAAAAAGCTCAAAAGCATCCATTAGAATAACCAGCCTAAGTAACTAGGAAGCAGAGCACTGTACTTGCTCTCATAAGTAAAGTGATGACAACTGAATGCGAATTTCAAAGCCAGATCTTAAATTAAGCCAGAATTGTAGTTCAACATTAAGTATTAGATGCTTGTTCTCAAGGAAGTAAAGTAAATATTTATATAGACTAAGGATATCCAACATTGATTTCTGTAAGAGAAGGACATACAGTGTTTGGTTCTATTGCATTTGCTGGTTTTATGCCATGAATATTACAGCTGGCCAGACACCAAGAACTCTTGTTTACCAGTAACACCGGGCTTTTAACTGTAGTCAATTAATTCTGATCAGGATGAAACAAAGATCATTTGATTGAGAAAGAAGGTCAAAAAAAAAAAAATTAAAAATTTCAGAGCAGTCAAAGATACCACTGACTAAAACATCCAGAGATAAAAGATCCTAGCCTCTGATCTTGATCTGCCTTGAAGAATTCACCACTATTTTCTATACAGAAGGGGAACTCTCACTGTTCTGCAGTAGCCGTTCTTCTTTTTAGGTAAATAATTAAAAAGCCATTAGGGCAGATAGGTAAATGCACAATGTAGCCCTGGACTAGAAGATCCAAGTCCATCAAGGCACTAGGCACTATGGGGAGAGGATGAGCAGTATGACCTGCTTATTAGAAACAGTGACCCATTTTGTGAGGGGCATTCTCCTCCCCTAGCCCTCATACCCAATGACTTTGCTGAAAACTTTCTGGCGAAAAGCATGAAATCCTAAATCCTGATGAGGCCTAACAAGCAAGCCAGGCTTGTACTATTAGTAATTTTTTGCATTTCTCAAGGGAGAAAAGAGTCTTTGAGAGCCAGAGCTCTACATCCTTTTGAGGGGCAGCCAGTCACATGAACATGAGCTTTGAACTTTTTGACTTTAAAATTCTATGTCTCTGGTTCTCTCTCAGCCTGTTCCAGACCCAGCTGAGAAGGGCATGAAAAACCGAGCACATCCTCTGGGATTTGTGGTTGAGGTTCAGCCTCTCACAATCACTGATTATTGCTTGCATACACATGCAAAAAACTGTGTCTGTTACATCAACACTCTTGCAAAGCACAGGTTACAAGTATCTTTCTCACATTTTATCTTTTAACATCTTCTGTAGTTATCAGGATAACTGTGGGTTACTCTCTCCCCCCTCCCAAGAGTTAGAAGTTTTTATTTGCATGGCACCAAATTCCAATTACAGTAACTGTAGTACACACATAATGATCATATTGGTTTTCACCAGTTTCTCAACACTGGTATCTTTACAAGATGAATTGTCATGTCTTATACAAATGTTTTAGATCAGCAATACTTAGCCTTGAGAATGAAGTGAATCAATTAACTACTAACACACACACAAACAAGAACAAAAAATGCTGTCATCCAATTACAGTGTTGCAACACTTAGCAGTGAGGTGATGATTTGTTATTTCTTCAGTGTTGTCCTGAAAGGATTCATCATCATAATGAATCAGCCCCACAAAAGAGTGCCAAAAGGTCATTCTGCAATTATTTTGTTGTTTGCTGTAGCTCTCACAATTACTACATCTTCCCTCCATACACGCTCCTGACTGCACTGAAGAATAGCTGCGATTTATTTTCTCTTTTTATAGTCCCCTCTTTCCCCTGTTATGGCTGTTGGCTAGAAGGCAATGGTGTATCCATCAGCCCCATTTTTTTCTACACAACAGCCTAACATAAGGCCAAATGACCTAAACCTTCCTCTGTCAAATCAGTCAGCCAGAACACAAAACTTTAAATGGAGGTCAAGATAATCCACTCCTGGAGATGATCTACTTTATATCAGTAGGACTGAGTCAGTCAAATTAGAAAAGCACTGGCAAAATAGAGTATCATGAAAACATGTTTTTCTGTTGTCTTGCCAGTACTAATACCCAGGTAAATACATAATAATTACAAACAAAAAAGCCATATGTAATGCATCATGCACAATTTCAAAGCCTGTTTTTAATAGCCCAAATAAAACAGTAATCATGAAAGCTTACATGGTGTACGCTTTCTAGTTTAATCAAACTCCATTTCTAATTGCTTTACTATGTTTAATTTCAAGATTTCCAGGTAACTGCAGAAATTAGAATTCCATAAAATTCTTACTGCCCTCTGAAATTACCTGAGTCAAAGCTTCCATCAGGTTCCTCACCACCTGTTCTTGGTCCTCAGTTAATATTCTGTGGAGGGTGGCTCTCCTTTCACTATCCTTCTTCAGCATGAAAAACCCAGAATCTTTCTCTTCAGGTGAAGGAGGTGCACTGTGATCCTCAAAATGTTCATCTGGGATGCTGAATGAAAGACACAGTGAAAAGAAACATTATAAAAACCATCCTGATGCACACATTCCTAACCTGCCGTGTAACAAAAATGTCAGGTAAGTCTTTACCTCAGAAAAAGGGACCGGATTCCCTTCCCATCTTTTTCTCCACAGGATTTGGCTCTTGTTTTGAAAGAGAATGGATCAATTTTTAATTCTGTATCAGGTGAGACAGAACCATATTCACTGCTGCTACTTGTATCTTCCACCAGAACAGGGACAGGCAAGGATATGCTCCGAAGATATTCTATTTGTATAGGAATATTCAGAAATCAGAATTTAATAATACCATCGGTTTTGAAGAGAAGGTTACTTTTTCAGAGGAGACAGAAAAAATCCAGCCTTTCCACACACCAACACAAAAGATTAGAAAAAACTGACAAAAAACTCCTAAAGCTTTTTCATCTGGAATAGAGTTATCTTAAATGTTTTCATTCCTAAAGATGGAAAAGCTGGGCTTCTTTTGAGTTCACTCAGAACTACAACACTGACATGAATGTGCATCTCTTAACGTGACTTCCAGCAGTAGGAAAATGTTTCTATAGGGTAAGTTTTCCAAGCACCTTCTGAGACCTTGATTTTATCGGTGTATATAAATACATAACTATATATATTTATATATATATTGTAACATATATAGGATACATTTCTTCATCAGATTAATTTGTACGAGTTTAAGTAATTAATAATCATTGACTAATAATAATAGACATGCAGTTAAGTCAGAATTTTTATTTTTAAATCCAGAGCACACATTACCAGTGCAGGAAGCTACTCATATCTATTTCACATGTGCACATTTCAAAATGCACTTTGATACCAATTCAGCATGAAGGTAACTATGTGTGTGTTCAGTTCCCTCCTGCACTCTCCCAGTTCATTTCCTGAAAGAGATGAGTATCCTGTATCCTGGTCTGACAAGGGGTCTCAAATGCATCTGGTTTGTCAGTTACAGAATTTAGTCTAAGAAAAATCTGTTATCATTCTCCACAAACCTTGACTCTGTGGCTACTATAAAACAGGCACTGATTTCCACCAAATGTCCCCATAAATGACAGCACAGCCCTTCAAGCCTGTATCGCCCACCTGCCTGGAAAATTAAGCTGTAGTGTGGTAGGATTAAAAATAGAAGTTCAGATAGGCACAATTAATTAGATGTTCCTAACAGAGAGAGGTCGCTTATTTTCATAATTGTGACCACTTCTCTTCCCAATTTTTTAGTGTTTAGACAAATTCTACCAAAGTAAGTGATAACTACAGTATCTACACAGATATGTTTTTGATGGAGAAGTAGGCTAAAACTCACCATTTGTGTTAGCTGAAAGGGCTGTGAGAAAATGAAAGAAAAAAAAGAGTTAAATATGTTGAAATTAACTGAGAAAATAAGCATAGTCTAAAGGGTATCTTCTTATTTTTACGAACTATCTCAATTCTCCTGGCAGCAGTCTCCAAAAGTGTAATTTATTGCAATTGAATTTTATTCTGAGGGAGTGGAAACCACATTAAAAGTGATCATCAAGTATCATCTCCTTTACCTGATACTTTTCTTTCTTTAATATCATGCTAAAAATATACAGAAGATATTTTCCTAATATCATTAGAATATGTTATTACTGCTCTAAAACTCCTTTGCTACTTTCCATAACTTAGAACACTATAGGAAATGAACATTTCCTGAAAATGAAATTTCATGAAACAAAAATAATGCAGTGGATGCACATTTGCTATGGGACAAAGATTAATTTTGCTTATGTAGAAAACTGCACTAAGATTTAATAGCACGTTCTAACCTTACAAAAATATACTCTATATAAATATTCTTTCAATGAAAACATATGCAAATTTAAAAAAAGAAGAAAAAATGAAACAAAAATCCAACAACCATAAAGGCTGCACAAAATCACAAACAGATTTTAGAAACCTTATTAGAAATATTTATATAAATAGACTTCTGTGACACCATGATAATAGAATTCTGCTACAACAGTGTTTCTGCAGTAAGCTGCTGGTACAGAAGGCCACCACAGAGCATTCATATGGGATGGAGAATTGTGTTCATCTTAAAGACTAAATCAGCAGCTTCAGGAAACAGTACCATGGGCAAGAGGGAACTTCCAGCAATGCTTACCTGAGAGCTTTGAAGGAGACTTTCTTTTCTTGCTTGAAACCTTCAAGAATTCATCTATAAGTAGCTCATGAGCAAAAGCTCGTTTATCAGGATCTGGTTCAAAGCAACGCAATATGAAAGCCTTGGCTTCTGCAGACATGGATTCAGGAATTTCTGGGTGTATTTTAAACATCCCAACCTGAGACAAATAAAGGGAGAAACAATGACATAAACTGTTCTTCCCCCAAACACTAAACAACATCAAAAAACTGTTTAGATAGTAGAAGTGGTATATCTTTCTCAGGATTAGTATTAACTTTATACAACTAGTTTGTTAATTCAGAGGAAAAATCTCAAAACTATTACAAACTGCATTAACAATTGCATTTAAAAAAACCCAATGCTGCAAGTAGAGGCTCTTCACAAAGCAGAAAATGGCTTCTTTTTCTCAGTTTGGTGGTTTGTTTTTTTTTTTTTTCTTAAACACCCAGACTGCTGAATAGCTGCTATCTCTCTACTAATCTATTCAAAAATACACAGCACTCCCTCTCAGCTGAATCAGATTATTGTTCTTAACATCCTCACAATCCAAGCACTTCCTCTATCTCCCTTTCTTGTAACCTCTAATTCCAGCTTCTCCAGAACAGTCATCGGATTTCCTGTGTTTAGAAATACAGTTCTGAGCTGTACAAGGAAGATGTCTGACCTTAAACATAGCTGCTTGTGGTTCTCCCAGTTCATAAAATGGGGGTTTCCCTGTAGCCATTTCAATGATTGTGCATCCCAAAGACCAGATGTCTGCAGCTTTCCCATAGCCACGTGGCCCTTTGTCTATGATCTCTGGTGCCATATACTGGAGGGTACCTGTTTAAAACATACTTTTTTTTGTTTACTCATTACATATGTGTAATAATGCTGCAAATAAATAGCTAAAAGACCGGAGGAACAAAATTACCAAGGAGCGATCAAGATTAGAAGAATTTTAAAAATCCCCTTTTATTATTCAAAATTCAAAAATTTCCACATGCATTCTATATAAAACTCAAAATACTACTCAAGATATTACTTGTGCTAAAAGCATTTGGTATCATCTGCTGATCTGGAGATCACTTTTCAATGTCAATGCCAATTATTAAATGCTTCTTTGAGCTTTGGATCAGAGATAGCTTTCATTTATTTTTTTATATCTTAAGATAAAAATAAGGGAAAGCATTCTGAATTGTACCCAGAGAGGAAAAGGAAGAAAAAGAGTAGGTGAGATGAACATTTTCTTCTGAAGTAAAGGAATCAATCTGACACATCATCCTGCATTCTATTCCTTTTACAGAAGCAATGGAAGAGCAAAGAATAGAATTAAAAAAACAGTTACTTCCCATTTTACATAATTATTTCATGCAGTGCCACTGCATGATTTAACACTCAAAATTATTAAGCAGAAGGAGAAGCAACTGAATGACAGGTCCTGTATATACACAATTCTAATTGAAATCAAGATGTCCAAGCCAATCACGAAAGAAAAAGATCAGCAAGATGAAAAAGCCATGCACACAAAGGAGACAGACTCAAATAAAGCACAGGAGAGACACAGCTTTTCTGTTGTAGAGGAGGACTTTGATGTCACAAGTGGAACTTCCAAAACAGCATTCTCTTTGAACAATGCATACCACTACAGCGTATAGCTTAAGATTATATATCTGAAAGTTATTCTTCCAGTAACCTTTTAAACTGATTTGAAGTCAATGAAAGTTCAGCATCTGTGGATTCTGACCCTAAATGCACAGTTCAAGTGAGGATAAGAAAGTCTCCTCTGGGAACATACCAGTGAAGGTTTCGGTACAAGGATTGATTCCGGCAAGTCTCTTTGAAGTTCCAAAGTCCGAAATCTTTAACACTCCACTGTATGTGTTGATAAGCACGTTATCACCCTGAGGAAAAGAACATGCAGAGCAATTATTTTTCTCTGCAGACCCTTTATCTAAGACTTTTTGCATAACCTATTTTCACAATGCACTCTTTACTAAGTAAGTGACTTCTTAAGAGAGGGGATGAAAGAGAAATCAATAGTGTTCCTGCCTTATGCAATCCCATTAACAAAAACTTCATCTCAAAGTGAATTTCCCCTATTATCAGAATGAATTCAGTTAAAGAACACTAAAAGGGGAAAAAAGGCTTAAAAAAAATAATAAGCCAAACACTTTTTCATCTGCAATCTTCTTGGAAAAGAACTTGCTAATTATCCCATCCACAATCTTCTTCACTTCAATCAGATTTCATGAAAGTTCAGTCATGTCTTTGAAAACAGAAAAAGAAGTATCCACTTTATCACATTTTAAGTTGCTATATGTGAATTTTCCTAAAAATAAAAAAAAACCACAAACATATTTCGTGGCTGCAAATTGAAATCAACAATAGTTCACCTACCTAACCCATGGTTCAGAACAGTAGAGAGGTTTCAGACAAAAAGTTTTCGAATTACAGGACAAGCAAATGGCTATGCAGATACACAATACTAGCAGGCTTAATTCTCTGCAAATTCTTACCTTTATGTCTCGATGCACTATTTGATTATCATGAAGGTATTTTAATCCTTCAAGAATCTGCTTGGTGTAAAATCCAATTGTCTGCTCATTATTTTTTAATGGTCCCCATTTTGATCGTAGAAGAGCAGAAAGACTGCCTATAATTTTGGAGAGCAAAAAGTGAGAATAAAAATCCAATTAAATTCTACTTTCTCCCCCAAAGGAAAAAAAGTAACAACAATCATCAATCCTAATCCAAGTGTAGGCATCTCATCTATAACCAAAGTACTCTCCAGTTAAATGCTTACTTCCATCACCACTGGCCTGCACAATTAAAGAGAGTCTCAGTATCTCCTGGGCAGTTTGCGAAGAACTGAAGCCCATTGGAGAAGTTCAGGGAGGATTATCTCTCTTGGAAGGGACCCCATCCATGCTGGAGCAGGGTGAGGAAGTGAGGAGTCCTCCCCTTGAGGAGGAAGGAGTGACAATTTTGATGAACTGACCACATTTCCCATCCCACTGCACCATTGGTAGGGGAAGGGAGAGAAAAATTTTAAGTGAGCTTAAGCCCAGGAAGAAGGGAGGGATGGGGGAACATGTTTCTAAGATTTGGCTATATTTCTCATTACCCTGCTCTGATTGGGTTGACAATTAATTAATTAAGTCTCCCCAAGTCAAGTCCATTTTGCCTGTAATGGTAACTGATGAGTGATCTCTCCCTGTCCTTATCACAACCCATGAGCCTTGTGTTGCATTTTCTCTCTCCTCTCCAGCTGAGGAGCAGAGTGACAGAGTAGTTTTGGTGGACACCTGGGATCCAGCTAGGATCAGTCCACCACTGATCTGTAGGTAAAAGGAGCTCACCTGCTATAGCAATGATCTGAGCTTTATCTGTAGCACACATACCTAACTGCTCAAACAGTTCAAGACACAGTTTTCCTTACTGATTTCAGAAAGACGCACTATAGAATATTACACCTGTATGAAATATGTCTCATGGTCCTATTATATGTTTTCAGACTTTTAAAATGCTAAAAAACCAAACAAACCTATCTAACCACCAAATCAGTCTCCCCCAAAACTTACCACCTGGCACCTGTTCCATGAATATTTTGATGAAGCCATTCTCACTAAGAGAACCTAAATACTGGACAATGTTCTTATGTTTGAGATGCTTATGCAAAGCTATTTCTTCATGCAGAGGCTGGGAGTACCTGGAAAATAAAGAAGCAGTATATTTTTCATCTCAGTGAAGAAAGCCTTGAAACAGCTTACATTGAAAATGAGTATTTGTTAAATGAATTTAACAACACTTGTGACCACCACATACCAAAATACTATGTAATCAAATGTAAATACAAATAACATACAAAATATATATAATATTGTATATTCATACACACAAAATGTTACAAATGTACATAGAGTGAGGAAAAATGTTTCTGAAAAATGAACTCCACTGCAGTCTAACTCCAAGAGAATAAACAGCTGTGAAAGTGGTTGGATTCATATTGGTGCCAAAGTGAACTAGTAAAGTATAAAGCTAGTGCATAAATAAAAACACTTCAATAATGAAAATTAATCACCATTTAAATTTTAAAGTAGAAGTCTTTGCTGAAGGCCAGATGGGGTATCAGAGGAAGAAAACAGAAATCATAAATGGAGAGATATTTAGAAGAACAGATCAAAACAATTTCACCAAATTCAATTTAGTCCAAGGCAAAGTATTTTTCAGAGATATGCTTTTCAACAGCCTTTTTGTCAAGAAAGTTTCTGGAGTCAGAATCTTTCTCCAGTGTTGAACACCACCAGAGCTTAGCAGCTGATGTGCTGAGCTGATGTGTTAGGTCCCTGACACTCTTCTTCATTTAGGCCTGTCCTAATGCTTTCCTTGGAGGTCGGTCAGCTGCCAGATTTTGTGTATTTTCGGCAAAATGAAGACAATATGCTGACAGTCTGGTAGCTATCTTCTCTAAAGCACTAACATCTGTGGCAACACTTTCAGGGTAGCTGAAGTAGATGAAGGACACACCTCCTTCTGTCAGTCCAAATGTGAAAAGTAGTTGCAGCATTTGCAATTGAGGCTGTGGGAAAAGTACTTCCATTCCATTTTAGCACAGGGAGCTATCACCTCTCCCCCAAAGAGCATCAAGCTATTAGTGGAGGCTGAATTCTTAAAAATGTGTAGGAAAAAGAAAAATAAGTGGTCATCTGAAAATCCGACTGGAGAACAACTGTTGCAGAAAATAATTATTTGGTTAATGAAAAGTATGATTATGCAACTCTGTTTACTAAAAACTGATTTGAGTTTTGCCTTAGCTCTCCACATGATTATAAAGATTGTGACTACATGGTTAGTCATACAGAAATGCAAAATCAAAGACTGTATTCCTGAGTTCTCTTAATGAGATACTAATACTGAGCAGCAGCAGCAAGACCATTATAATTCTTCCTGCACTTTTAAACAGCACAGTTGCGACTTGAGCAACAAAATGATTTTGCAAATAAAATAAAGCCATAAGAAAATTTTTCCCTAGGATGAAGCATTTTTTGTTTAAGGACTTAATCACTAGAGGACTTGAACTGTATGAACAAAAATTCTAAATCATCATCATAGAGTGGTTGGAGTTAGGGAGAGACTTTACAGCTCCAACCCTTCTGAAATGGGCAGGACAGCTCCCACTAGACCAAGCTGCTCAAGGCTTTATCCAAGCTGGCCTTGTCAGTCACTCTTCCCTTATCTGCCACTGCTGTGACCCTGTCACAAAAGGTGACCAAATTTGTTAGGTGTGATCTGCCCTTCGTGTTGCTGTGTGTGCTGTCACCAATCTCCTCATTATTTCCCACGTGCCAGTTTTAAAGAGGACCTGTTCCATGATTGCAATCAGCATAGAGGGGAGACTAACTGACCTTTAGTTCCCTGCATCTTCCTTATTCCCTTTTTAAAAACTTGGGGTTTATTTTCCTTTTCCAGACTGGGAACCCATGGATATAACTCTTCAGGCCCCACAAAACTGTGCATGTCCAGATTCCTCAGATGGCCTCAAACCTGGTCTTCTACAGTGGGTGGTTTTTGATTTTCCCAGTCCCTGTCTTGGCTTCCTGTGACTCAGGTGGCGTGGCTGGAGCATTTGTTGAAGACTAAGGCAGAACAGCTGTCAAATACCTCAGCCTTCTAATGTCCTGGATAACCAGGTCTCCTGTTTCCTTCTGGAGAAGGTCTGCATTTTCCCCAGCCTTCCTTTTACCTCCATGTACTTACAGAAGCTATTCATGATGTCCTTGACATCCCTGGCAAAGATTTAATTGTGTTAGGTACTTTAGCTTTCCTAACCTGATCCCTGGCTGCTCAGACAATATCCAGTTTCTCTGTATTCCTCCCAGGCTACATGTCCTTGCTTTCATCCTTTGTAGGCTTCCTTTTTCTGTCTGAGTTTTCCAGGAGATGCTTGTTCATTCAAGCAGCTGTCCTGGATTTTTTTCCTGACTTCCTCTTAGCTGGAATGGAGAATGTGTCTCTGTAGTCTAACATTTCCTGATAAGTAAATTATTCAACAGTATTTACTCAACAGATAGCAAAATTGAAGACTCACTGCTTTTTGCATACAAATATTTTAATTTCCAGGCCCGCCTGACTCAGAACTTAAATATTTTCTAAAAATTCAAAAGGTGGTAATTCTTACTTTAAAAATTATACAAATTAATTTCAGAGATTGTTTTCTTTCTATAGTCTTCTTTCTAAGTTCTAGTATTTTTAAAAGATTATGACAATGGTTATTAGACCACATATCCATTTGAACAGCCAATCTATAAACGAATCCCGAAAGATTTAGAAGCGTTAATTTTTAAACATCAAAGAAAAAAAAGTCAGAAGAGAATAATCAAACGAAAACCCACAAGACAGACCCAATAAAAAGAAACTGAGCTAAGCGTGACAGTCAGTCAGTTTCATGTAAAAACTCTTTAGACTTCATATCACTTTTATTACAACATTTGTAGAAATCTATGTCTACAAAACAGCATATACTGGAAGTCTCCAGATACATAAATACTAAGGACATTAAGCTCCTGGTCCTTACATGGCAATCTTTATACAGGAGAGAGGGTTACACATTCACAGAGACATACATGGAGACATTCTGCATTAAAAAAAAAAAAAAACAAACCAAACAAAGGTATCATTCCACATGATTTATTCTTATGTTATGAGGCTTCAAAACAAATGGTGCAAAAACAAGAATCAGCAATTCAGGCCCAGAATTTTAAAGGACTGCACAAATCATGAATTTCAACAGGTCTTTTATAAGGACATGCCTGAATATGTCTAAGTAGATAGGGCTTATCACCAGGTGTTTAAATGATATTCTGCACTTCAGTGGGTTTTTTTGTTTGGTTTTGCTTTGTTTTAAAGAAAAAATACTTGTACCAAACCCAGCAAACATCCAAATTCTCAGCTGTAATCACAATCTACTCCACAATTTGGAAACATCTAGTTACAAAGATAGGGAACACCACTATATACCACAGACAGGTAATTTATGGACAGCTTGTAGAAGAGGCACTCTTTGATCAGCTAATTGATTGAACTCATTAACGATGAAATCATGTGATGCACAAAATTTGGAATTAACCACAGCTACTATACCTGCTGTCTCTCTCTGGGATTTCTTTAATAGCAATTCTGACTTGATTGCTCAGATCTCGTCCTGCATACACAATGCCGTACGTTCCTTTTCCCAGAATAACTCGCTCACCATTCTCATCATACTCATAATCATACTGCAAAGCAAACAACAACATGAAATGGAACAGAAGGGTGACATTTACTCCGTCTGACCCTGTAATCATAACTAAGGCAGCTAAGATGCTAGCAGTTTTCTGCAGAACACAGAGGATGAAGACAAAAGATGACAGCTGGGATAAGAGATGACTTTAAGATGACAGCTGGGATACCATGCAGACACACCTGAGCTTCCCCAGTGGCTTTTGAGGTAGTCTTTTCAGGGAAGCGCGTTAAGCTGAGCTGAGCTGGGCAGTGCCGGTCAGTGCAGTTCCACCTCAGGGAGCTGCCCCCGCAGCTCTGCGAGCAGGAGCTGCACAACAGCCGACGACAGAGGGCACTCACTCTCCAGACGGAGAGCCCGGCTCCTTTTCGGGCACAGGGAGCAAGGCAGGACACGCTTCATTTCTCCCAGGGGCCCTCCTGACCTCCCCACGGCTTCCAAAACAAGCACAGCCTCAATTCTGACACTGCCAGCTCTGCCAGCAGACTGTGCCAATGGAGGTTAGTCAGCACTGCAGTGCATTAAACGTGGTTTCAGCTGAGTTTGAATTTCAAAGAGTTTAAGGCCAGCCCAAAAACTTTTGTTAGAGAGATTACCTGATGTGTCCTCTTGAGTAACACAGACATAGAATTTCACAAGCTCAATCCTGTGCTAGACCCAGTAGCATCGGTCAAGTTAAAGTATTTTTTATTTTCTTCCATAAAAAGATGGTTATCTTTTTAATAAAAGTAAGAATGTGCTACTTCTTTTAGTAGTTTGTTTCAGATATGAATTATTCTCATGGTACAGTCATGCCTCTTAATTCAATTTTTTTTGTTGTCATTACTTAATTACATTTTTATTCAACAGATTAAAGAGATTGTTACTACATTGCTATTTTTCCTGTAAAAATACTTACCCACTATAATAAAGTCACCCATTGATTTTCTTTTTGCTAAAATAAACAAACAGGCACCCTAGGGTTTTCCATAGAGGCTCTTTTTCTCTGCCACAAGTCACCCCAGTGGTTTCCCTTTGTCTGATTTCAGAGACAGAATGTTATAAAATGTGTTATAAATGTGTTATAAAATGCCAACATCAAAACTGGGACAGAGGGCTGTCTGTATTCATTACACAACACTGACTCTCTCAGTTAATTCTGCATGTCTCTAGAGCTTCAGGACACCAGATTTTCCTGCGATAGGACAGGGCCTTAGATATTCTATCCTGCTCCCTGCCACCTCAAATAATGCTTAAACACGTTAAGTGCTGCATTGCACTCAATAGCCCACATCTCCCTCTTCAAGTCTGTGTGTGTTCAGATAAAACTCCAGATGAGAACGCAGCGTAAATAGTAACTTCACTAATTAACTTCACTAATCCCTGGAAAAAGAATGAATAATTTACTACAGTGAAGTGTTAGACTAGAAGCACATAATTGTGTATGTTGGGAGAAAAAAAGTTCTAATACCTCTAGAGAGTCTCCATCACATTCCCCTTCCTCTGTAGTCTTCCCTATTTCTTCAGTGATACTGTTCACCATGTCAAAAAACCTGTACCAAAGGGAAAAAAAAAAAAAAGGAGAGGAAAAAAAGCAAACACATGCTTGAGACAGTAATTTGTAATTTGTGACAGTATAGGAACAAAATAATGAAGGGACCAAGAGAGGACTTAAGTAATTACTATTTTATATAAACACATATTGTGTAATAACAATATATAGATAAGTATATGTAAGTGTAATTTTTACAGTAACTATAAATTCAATGTATAAGTTTGCTTGTCAGAAGAAAAATTTTGTTTACATGGTGAATTAGGCATCAAAATCTGAAGTTTTTCTACTTCTTTTACATGTACAAAAAATCCACTCTATCTGAAATTATTAATGGAATTCGTATTTCAAAATCTACAGCTCAGTTGAAATTCTCATCCCATACCACCATTTCTTTATGTCCATTGAAAGCACTGAAGCATCATGAGAAGTCCAGGAAGTCTTGCTACATTTGGAAGAGTTTTTGTAGGAATTCTAGCTAGGAATTTTTTTGTAGGAATTCTAGCTTCAAGTTTTTCCTTGAATGAAAAGAATGTCTATTTCATAACCTTTCATTTGAAAAATACTATTATAAATGACTTCTACCCTTTTGAAAGGAGGCAAGTACAAAAACCATGTCATGCTAAGATATTGGTTACTCATCTCTTAAGAAGAGCTCAGATGTGAAGGGGAATGAACATGGCTAAAGAACCCTCATGAACTAGAATGGATGAAAGAACAAGCTAGAGATTGGGCTGTGAGGTGGATCCAGAGAGTATTGCAGTGATTTTAAGCAAATTTGCAGCCATTTTAGCAAAAAAATGTGAAATTTCCTTTGGGAATGCTTCCAACACCACAGCCTCAAGCTTATGGAGCAGAAACATAGCTTAGAGAAACTGAGATACCCCTGCTTTTGTGCAACAGACCTTTGCCAAATTGCCTGCAGGGACACAGGTACAATCTTACTTATGTAAACATACGCTAACGTAAAGGAAAGTGTGCTTGTTTTTAATTGTAAATAAAAATGTATTTAGAGTTACAGAGAAATCTTGACGGGACTTTGTTGTTATTCTAAATGTTCCCACTTCAGTATGTCCTTCTAACGTTTAGAATGCTTTGTTGAATTGGGGGCACACACTTTTAGTAAGCCATAATATCACAAAACTAATCCCAGAAAGGTGTGTGTGAAAAAATAATTAGATTTACAATTGTATTTGTTTCTAATATTTGCCTGAGCTTGTTCTTTGACTGGTTATACATCAGATCTCCAGTGTATCAGGGTACACAGGGTGCTGTGTATTAAACTTTCACACAAAAGATGCTGATCACTGAGGAGGCTCAGATCAACTTTCACCATAGTTCTGAAACACCTAGTCCCTGTTATGCATGCAGACACCATCTATCCCATCATTATTTTTCTGAAATAAAAGCTGTGACTTACCTTCTACAATGAAGTTCTGTGCAGAAATAGATTTGAAAGTCATCCGAGTTGTGCAGCACATACAAGAAACAGCACCGTTCTTCAAACTTTGAAATGCTGAAAAAATGGCCAGGAAAGTTATTGGAAAGATGCATTTAGACTTTAACCAACTTTGTCAAACCATACAGATCAACCCATTCAACATGTGAAAGCAACCAGATTAAATCTGAGAATCCATAGCTTTTCCTTATTGTAAAATTACTCTCTTGTATCCTCCAAAGTTCACATTTTGATTTTTGCTATGATTCAGCTTGCCCCACTTGTCCACACATTGCCCAAGAAAGAGTAGGAGCAAAGAAATTCATGGGAGTATTTCTATTGACCTGTGACATTTTTGTCTCTGGTACACTTAGGTAAGCCCTTAATTTTCACTCCTGCAACCAGAATGAAACATCCTTTCAGAATCATATTAGAAAGCTGGACTTTGAACTGAAATAATGAGTTCTTTGTGTTTGAGCTATAAGCCACAGCTCAATCTTGAACACAAAATTTTCTACTCAGTTCCTTGTTAATTGGTACCTTGATAGTAAGCTTGAAAAGTATTTTTAAATTAAGTCAGCATCTAAATATGAGGTCTTTATTACCCTTGCCTGCTCACGTCTTCCTTCAGTTTTGGTTTTATCTGCTATAACTGCAGAGCAAAGACAGAGAGGAGGCATGTATGCCATTTTCTTATGGAAGCATAAATGTCTCAATGGAAAAACAGAGGAGGTGCAAACTCTCTTACAGTTGTCAGTTTTCCGCCCCAAGTAGGCGGCATTTCATGCAAAGATATTCATTCAGCAGAACTGTTCTATATGCATGTCATTACTCTGGTCCTTATAGAAAACATTAAATGTTTTTTGAAATAGTTTGTCCTGTAACTTTATTATATATTAAGTGCCAGCTGTCAAGCAGATGCAGTATAATTGATTCTTACTGTATTGGAAAAGGGCAGAGGGAAATGGCTAGGAGTGTTACAAGGGAAAATAATGCAGTATTAGAGAAACCAAGACGAATTAAGTGTCCTTATCAAGCTTATTAATATACTGGACAAAATCCACTGTCCTATTGAAATCAATCTATTTTAGATGGATCAAGACAGCCATCATGTTACTACTTAATTTGTAGCCCAATAAAAGAGAATGACATATTATGTTGTGCCAAAGGATTGATGATTTGATTAACCTAACAGGATTTTTTTTTTAAGTATTGGGAAATACTTGGAATTTTGAGCCTTGAATAGGTGTTTAAGATTGTCTGATCCTTGCTCTCCTTTATAATTGCTCCATTGTAAAACCCTCTAAGTTCTGATACACAAATGACTCTTTAGACAAGCTGGGGGTGGGGCATCCTGCCTTTCATAAAGCTACTTATTAAAAGAGTGAGCATCATTATAAGAATATTTATCTTTAGGTGTGGTGACTCGTTTATTTTTACATTAGGAAAATTCATAAATGCTAAGTAGTGTACACATTTAGGAAGACAGTCACTGTCCTGAGCTTATAAAATAACTTTTAATTCAAGCTTTTCAAGCATATAAGTAAACTCTCTAGATATGGAGTAACTGATATTAACAGAATTAGTCATTCAAGTTCCATGTGCACTGAAATGTTTTACTGACTGAACTGTCAGCTGAAACCTGACATGCCCAGAAACCATGGACAACAAAACTACTTTTAATCACAGCAGTGAATAAAAGGTTAAGAATGTAGAGTGTACACAGAGGCCAGGGAAATTCATAAATATTTAAGACCTTTCAGTGACAGTCTTAACTGCTTATATGTTGCTTTCCTTCCTGAGGAAAAAAAAAAAAAAAAAGCTAAACCAAAAAAATGAAGACTAAAAATCACCCAAGTTACGAAACCACACAGGACAGTTTGCTCAGGAAATGCCTCACTCTTACAGTGCCCAAGCAGATGTAGTACCCACTGACATCTGCAACAGCAGAACTGGGGATTCACCAAACTCCAAAAACAATCGGGGAATCAAGGGTAGCTCAGCCTTGTCCCCAGGTCATGTACTTCCAGAACTCCCCTTAAGGATAAGAAATACTGCAAATGCTGTAACTACTGATTACTAGTACTTCCAGATGAAGAAGCATATTAAACAGGTGGACACTGGCAGTAATCACAGAAAAGGAGCTGTGTGGAACTTCAGTGTGTTTTCTAGAAGTCTAAGCAGAACAGACACCTCTTATTGTTGTATTAGAGTAGTCTGACAAGATTCAAAGCTCCAAGAACTTGGGAGGGAAGACAAATGTCCTTGTCTCAAGCTTGTCCAAGTTCTTGAGCTATGAAAAAAAACTGGATGCAGACCTCTGAGGCGCTCTGCCACAGAAACAACACAAGCAGCGGTTATTTCATAATCCAGGACTTCTCCTGAACAGTGAGTAAAAGCCAACTTGTAGTCTAACAAACTTCACTCTGCCACTTTAGCTTTTATTTTTTCAGTTGGAAAAATAAATTTCCCATCTTCTTGCTCATATGCTGTCAGTTCTGCAGAAGAGTAGGAACCTTGCTTGATAACGTAAGATGCAAAGTACCTTGCGGAAACAGCCATGTTCTAAAAGCTCTGATAAATTCTTTAAAGAATAACAGCACTTTCTGTGCCAGTTCAATAAGAAACACTTGTATTTAAGCGGTCAAGAAGGCATATGGCAAAAGCAGAGGTATTTACATTGGCACACAAACCGCTAATCGATGCATTTCTTACGCTAAAGCCAATTGCTATGACTTCCTGCATACAGAGTGTGATTTAGCACTTTTCTGCTCAGAGAGTTCTACATACTTTCCAAGTTCCTTTGCAGTTCTTGAGAGCTGAACTCTATTACTTGTGAGACAAAGTGCTGATTACACTGGCTCTTACACAGAATGCAGAAGTGACCCTC
Source organism: Bombycilla garrulus (assembly GCA_013400315.1). Lineage (NCBI taxonomy): Eukaryota > Metazoa > Chordata > Aves > Passeriformes > Bombycillidae > Bombycilla > Bombycilla garrulus. The sequence goes on from VXBU01005016.1 coordinate 57,187, forward strand.
TGTCACTGCTGTGAAGTATTTACCAAAAATGTGAGCCATTTCAAAGCTAGGTGTCTCGTCAGACCTGCTGTCTCCTTATGGAGTGCCACAAATATTTATGGAGGTCCTTGTCATAAAAGCCTCCAAGATCATGTACAAAGACCTGCCTTGTACATTAAGGCTGCATTTCTAAAGCTGACTCGTGGTAGTCTAGAAGGGCTGAGAATCCTTATAAAGCTGGGAACTGCCCCTTCCTAGGCCACTCTAAGTCTAGGAGCCTCAAAGAGGCCAAAAATAGTCTTGATATAAAAACAGACTAGAAGCAGGCCTAGCTCTGCAGGCTCATCCACTCTAAACAATACTTTCCTTCATAAAACTAGAAAAAAAACCTGTAAAACACTGAAAAATTAAGTGATCAGGAACCTGCATATATTTAAAAGAAGAAGAAAAAAAACCTTATTCAGCTTCATACTTGCATAAGATAAATATTTCCCCCTGCAGCTCCTCATGGAGGGAGCCAGAGAGTTCTCTAAGAATTCACAGTGACTCTTGGCTCACTGTAAAGTCATCTGAGTTGCTCTGGACATCTGTTCAGATGAACAGATGGAAAATCAACTGAAAAACTAAATGATAATTCATAGTTTAAATAACCAAATCAGGAGGTTACACTAGAAACGGTACTGACCACAGCATGGTTTAATAAGGGGAAGGAAAAACCAAAATGACAGTAAATAAATAAATAAATTCTTTCTATCCCTCTTTTTTTTTTTTTTTTAGAGGCACACAAAAACATACTGTAGCCAAAACCCAGACCAGACTGAACTAAGTATATCGTTGCAATTTTTGCCCAAAATAAGCTGGATCCCACAGGATTGAATTTTCGTGCCTATTGATAGCTTGGTGTTTTTAAGTTACTTTCTGGAAGGAAAAAGAATCATCCATCAGTGCAAAAATGTCCAGCAAACATAGCATAGCAACAACTCTGTGTTTAAACCAGCTATTATTAGAACAGAGAAACGACTATTTAAAAAATGTAAGTTTTCTGGATCTTTTTTTAATTACGCTATAAGGAAAGTGGAAATTTGCAGGATGACAAATATAGATAAATCCTACGGAAAAGAAGAGACTAAGATGAAGAATAGATTGCAAGAGGTTACAGCAGTGATAGAATATTCAAGGCCCACAGCAGCAGCATAATACAAAATTCATTCAATTACTTCTTTCATTTCAAAGGAAAAAAAGGGAAACAACTCACCTTACTCCCCTAATTGAAGCAGCACAGAAGTTCCACTCATGGATACCTTTCTGTAACACAGAGTAAAAAATAAATTAATAAACAGAATATTCCTCCTTATGTATGAAGGGCCAGTAGGTAAATCTTCTAGAATGAAGCTCATGAGATGGAAGGGGAAACACTCAGATGACAACAGTCTATTAATTACCTGTTAACACCGATTTTTCAAAGCATTTTTTTTCACCTGAAACCAAAGCAACAGAAGTCCTACACAGAAGTTTTAGGTTATTTCTTCACTGTTTACATTGCAAACACAATTTACTATTTTAGAAATTCAAAAGAGCAGATCAGAAGAGATGCCAGTATAGCCTTGTTTGGACACACTGAACTTGGGATCACATGTGATACTCAGGAAAGGAGGGGGAAAATACACTGAGAATAATGAGAGCCTGCTCTGCACACTCAAACCCATAGTGTGGGGGAAGGCCAGGTGGAGAGAGCTACAAGAAGAAGGTCTAATGCAGGAAGCAAAGTAAGAAATTCTTGAAAAGTAGGAAAAATTGCTCAAATACGAAGGCAAAGTGTCCAAAGAAACAGAAAGGAGACTATTTGACTAGTAATCCAGAAGAGAGCAAAGAGAACGCACCAAACCCCCTAAGAGCTGCTGGAGTGAAAACATACCTCAAAGAAGGAAGGCACCCTATGAAAACACAAAGGGTCAGGCTTCATTTATTTTCAGATCTTTTAAATTTACAGCTGTCACATTCAGCAGAACTGAGTTCTCTGTAGACAGTTATATTGCTCTATGTTTACATTCCATTAAAACTTTACTGTAGCAAACAGAAGCCTTTTGTATCTTCTAAAGAAAACATTCTCCTTTCAGGAAAAGGTGGAATTACACCACCTCAGAGCCGTGGCAACATTGGGATCCCATCACAATGAACCACATATTTGAAGAAACTTTGCTTTCTGCAACTGAATTTCTTTCGTCAGTTTAGTGATCTGAGCAAGGGCATATTGTCAAAGAGAAACATAATGAAATATATTCCAAAAGAAGACTCGAAAATGTGTAGCTTTTAAAATGGATAGTGAAATATACAGAAGTCAGAACAGATACACCACTGAAATTGTTGCACAATGTGCAGAAAACAACAGTGAAAATTACTCTCCCAGCTATAACAGCTTTTTATGAGGATTCCGACATGAATTTTTTCCTTCTCTGTAATTCTTTTTTTCCCGTTCAAATCACAATAAATGTTGTGATGCTAATACGAAATGCCTAACACAACGGACCAATAATACAAGCAAACATCTTTCTTGATGCAGAAGTTTTGTAACTATTGTAAGTGTAAAGCACAAACCAGTAACTTCAATATCTCTTCTATGTTAAGTGGGGTAAGTGTTTCTTTCATGGGGTAAAGAGGAACAGGAGAGTAGCCCAATATTAGGAAAAGCTGGATTTGCATCTTGCAGTGGAAGTACTAACTGATGCTAGTTATGCCATGTTTGTGAAATGTTGCTGGGTTCTCTTGCACTAAGGAAGATCAACTCAATCCCTATGCTAATGAGAAGGGGTTTCTGCATAGCCTTTTACAGCTCCCTTCACATACCAAATTTGCTAGTTTCCAATTTTCCATGCTTATAAACTCTCTTCAGACCTTAGCTATTGGTGCTTGTCCAATTCCCACTATTGAGAATAATCTAAAATCTAAATAAGTTTAAATATAGGTCCTGACTAGCAGAAATGCTCAAAAAACATTAGTATTGGTTACTTTACCTGTCATCTACTAATCTCTTAAATCTTAATTACCACGTGAGGTTCTCAAGCAATGAAATAACACGAAAGTTATGTCCCTTCATGATCTTGCCAAGTTTTGAATACATTGGAGTAAATCTAGCAGGCGTGCTATCCAAATTCAGCATCTGTTCTTTGGTTAGGCAAAAAAATCATCAACTACCCAAAACAAAACTCAAAATGGATTCAGAAGCCAAAGCAAAACAGAGACAGGCTGTTCTATTTCAAACTTACAAACAGCACTGCTGCATTCCTCTAACCCCACGTGGGAAGGGCTGCTAAAATTAGGGAACTGTAAGGCAAAGGTAATGTGCATTCTACAAAATAAAACGCTGTCTGATTTTTCTTGGCATTCTTTTATCTTAAACTCAGTATTATTAAAGACATAAATGTTAAAATATGTTGCTAAAAAGCAGCAGAAAAGAAAGAGGCTACATTATCCTGCTATTGACTGTCATTTGTCTATTTAACACAAAAGTGCCAGCTGCAGGCTCCACTGAGTTTCAGTTTGGATTTGAAATGGAAATTCAGCTTCTTTTGTGCATGAAAGGAAGTTCATACACTTTGTAACTCACAAATCTTATTCTTGGAGCACTGATGAATTCTGGAAAACAAGTAGAACCATTAATTTATGTGCCAAAATGAACTAAAGTCTGAAGCATGAATTGCTAAAGATCTGACAGACATGGCTGGTAGATTGAACTTGGATAGATGAAGAAGTTTCCAAACCCAGCTGTCTAACATGCCCTTGCAGTACAGATAGGCGGTCTTTGCTTGTTAATCAGCCCCAAAAATGCTTGTTTTCAGGCTACTAAGGACAAAAGTATGAGTCTTCCTCTGTGCAGTAGACATCCTCTTCCTTCACAAAATCTCTTAGCAAAGACAAATATTATACTGGTTATATTCAGCTGAAAAGGAAGTTGGTGCCTCCAAATTTTTCTAGTCCCTTTTCTCCCTGTAAGATTTCTGATGGATTCTAAAGACTCTGACAAATTGCAACAGACTATAATTGTACAGCTGAAGGTGTAACTAAAAAATTGCCCACTGCATTCTTTCAATGGGTGTGATGGCTCACAGGGTGCAGAGTATCAATCAGATTGCTGGATACTC
>VXBU01005016.1:63021-104811 GCA_013400315.1 Bombycilla garrulus
AGAGAGAAAGAGAGAAAGAGAGAAAGAGAGAAAGAGAGAGAGAAAGAAAGAAAGAGAGAAAGAAAGAAAGAAAGAAAGAAAAGCATGTTCAAGTAGTCTCTAAATAGAATAAATTCTGAATATAGAAATACTTTCTGAACAGGTATTTTAGAATAGCAAGATTAAGTCTGTAGTTCTGACAAAAAATATTTACTGTATGATAAAGTTTTCTTTGCCCAAGAATTGCATGCATTTAATTTTTAAATTATTCTCAGAGGCTGAGTCTACTTCAAAAAACATCAGTCAGAATAAAACATAAATAAATAGAAATTTATTGGTCTAGGCAAATATTTCTGTTTGTTCTCTAATTATGCTGTTTCAGCTGCCATTTATATTTTCTCATGAACTCACAAAAAAATTGTAAGCAGTAGAGTGTCAGTGTATTTTGTGCTCAAAACCATTTCTCCTTTTACGGACTACTGGCAGGAAAGCTGAAGATTGGGCTTGCCAGTATTAGGTTAATGACTGGACATGGTCATCTTGATGGTCTTTTCCAACCCTAATGATTCTATGGTTACCTGAAAAGCAGGTCTTCATTGTCCTATCCCACAGGCAAATAAAATGCTGCCATGGAAGAATGAACACTGCTAGTCCTTACAAATCACAGCATCCTCGGTATTTTGCCTCCAGCTGACTCAGTCTCCGTCCAGTCTTCATATATTCCTTCATTTTCCCTTGCTGACCTCCTTCTCTAAGGTTCTATGATATCCTCCTTGTCTTCCCTCTTACCAACATTTTGCTTCCTAACCAGAATATAATAACCACTCTAGGTTTTCCTCTACACTTCCATCTCTGGATTTTTTAAGCTCCTTTCCAAATATGTCTGGCTATCTCACACCTTGACATAAAGACTTAGAATTTTCAATTTCTAGAGCATCCATCTATCCTTCTGCCAAATACTTCTTCAGCATTTGATTGATTCTGCTCCCATTTTAACATACCAGTCTCTCTTACTTTCATATCACAGCTGACATGTGAACAATGCAAGAGCAAGAAGAAGACAGTTCTGTAAGAATAAGTAATTTTATGCTACATTATTGGTATGATGACAGTAAATTGTAAATTCCTTATGAAATCTTAAGCAACAGATCTGTTGTATATTATACAATTTCTTAAACCAACCTGAAGGAAAATGCAAATTATTTTGAAAAATTATGGGAAACAAAAGATACATTGAAAATCAGGACAATCTTTAGCACAGCAGTATATCTCAGCATCTTCTTGTGTGTTACTAAAACATTTTTCTGTTTTCCAGAATCATAATTAGATGCAACTGGTCATGTGGTACATGCCTTATGTACCGTGCATACTTTTAAATCATGAAAAAAGTTACAACTACACACATACCTTGTCATCAGGCAGCACATGCCAGATAGACACTGTCTTCTCCTCAGCTTCACTGTTGATGGAGAGATATGAGGGCTGATAGATTTTTGTTGGTTCTAATATTAAAACCTTGCAGAAAAAATAATTTTCAATAATTAGTGCAAAACTTGTAGAACTTCAAAAGGTACTGAAATCTGTTAAAACTATTTCTTTAGTCATACCATTGCAGGAAAAACAGGGAAATAATGAAAAGCAAAATTTTAGGTACGGGGCTAGTTTAGTGTGGCTGACAGTAACTTAAGATTAAAAAAGAAAAAAAAAAAAGCCAATATAAATTTTTTACATAAGGATGTCATGTGTCCATTGGTAGCATGTATCAATTTTGCAAATTATTTTTTTGAAAAATGTCAGGTTTTTAAATCTTTTTGTCACAATTTAATTTTTTTCAATGCCACTCTAGAATGTCTGTCTCCCATGTGGAGAAGATTCATGGTACACCTCTATCATCTTTTGGTAGAAGCATACTTGAGTGAAGCAGAGAAACAGATTAAGCCAGAGCTAAACTGAACAGCTTTTGATTTAGACCACCATGAACAGTAGCCACCAGATCAAATTATTGTCTCAAAAGTAACAAGTACCACTGCAAGAGGCTGACAGCTAAAGAGTATAGAAAATTATGTGGAATAAGTGAAAGAAAAACTAGAAACATCATTTAAAAGAGATGAGATGCAACAACGATTGACTAGGGCAAGTTGGTCTACACCTCTTTTAAAAAGTATATAAAAACTGACGTAGAAAGTCTTGGAGAGGACCACGGCTTAGAGTAAAATCTAAACAATGTCTCCTCCTTCAAAGCCAAAAAGCACAGAGATACACTGGAAGCAGTGCAGGGCTAAATTCTGAAAAGTACCCACACACACCCTCTGTAAATGATGAGCAGTGGGAATTAAAATGTGTTGCTTGGCATCTCCAGACACTTATAATTTGTAAAATCTGATTTAAGCCATTTCACAAACTGTGGTCTTTACCAAGTTGTCCATGCACTGTATCATTTCTTCCTCTAAATGCCTAAGTCACTGATGCTACCAGATAAGGCAGTAACCAACAGCTAAGCTAGTGCCCATGGCCAGTGGAGCTCTTAAGGTCAAGCTCTCAGAATAAACAGAACTATTCACAATAGGGAAATATGAAAAAAGCTTCTATAGAATAAATTAACTGCAGTTTGGGAGAAGAGAGGGAAAAGAAAGTTGGTAATTTCCATTTTGTTGACTTGTTGAACTGTGTGATTTTCATTCTGAACAGACACAAGTAGAATTTTTGTATTATGAGAAATCCCATATGTCAGTCTGCAACACCAGCGTAGTCAGGTCACAAAATCACAGAATAGTCGGAGTTGGAAGGGGCCTGGAAGGATCACTGAGTTCAGACAAGGATGGCAGCCATGATCTTGGCCTTGTCAGCTCCATGCTCCCACCAACTTCCTGTACAATACCATCAAACCAGGTGGACACTGGGTTTATCTCTTGACTCATGGTATCACAGTGATCAGCTTTGGTTTGCCTCTTAATATGAACAAAAATTCAAACCATTTTATTTGGACAGTTTTATAAGTCAGAGCCTACTTTAAGTATCTAATAGAACAATTCCATCATCTAAAATCTAAAAGGATTATGCCTTTTCTTGTACAAAACCCAGAAGATTCAAAACACCTTTTGTTTCCCTGCAAAACTTTCTACTTGGTCTCATCTGAAAAAAGAAAACAAGGCTCTTTAGACAGTCTCATGTTGTTTTGACTACTGCCTCAAGCTCTTGCTATTCAACACTAACATCTTCCTTACAGTTTATTATCACGTCTACATGTGGAAGGTAAAAGAACAGTACAAAACAACCTGGATGCACTTAAACTATCTGGGAGGCAACAGCAATAGCTGTGTAAGACAAAAAGCTGGTTTTGCTGATGGTTAGCTAAAAGGAATACCCAAGACATTACTTCCTGGACTGATATAGTTAATATGCACAGAAAACATAGACTTTTTTAGAGTATACTTTCAGGACATGGTACAGCACTGGGGCATCTATTAAAAATTCTCAGCAAAATTTTTGTGGTAGAAATCAGAAATAAACATATATATACACACAATGCAATGTTGTAGAAGTGCATTTTCTAGTAGCTGGAACAACAGATTTCTGATTGTTTTGGCTGATTTTTAACCTCTGAAAAGGCACAGTCTTAATTGGCAGTAGAGTATACAAAGCCTGCTAAGCTAGAAAAAAAGACTGAAATTAATTAAATATATTTTTTCCAAAACACAGTATAATTAATATGTAATCACCTGGAGTACACTGTAACTGTTTGCTTTAGAAATATACCTATTGGTAGCAAACAATAAATAGCAAAATTTTATCTTGACTTTTTTTTCCTCATTAGTTTTGTACGGAACACATTGTGCAATCCTGCTGTACCCACATGCATTCAATGAAAATCAATCTAAGATGGAGGCAAAATACATTTCTCCTGGACAAACAGTTTATTGTCTGGCCACCTAAAAAGAAGCAGTGCTTTGTGATCATTTCCTTTACATCCCAATTTGTTTTCAATAGACCCACCTCCCAAAAATACTACCAAAAAAAGTCTCCAAGACCCTACAAAACAGCCACTTACTGGAAATCGAACTACAGTCACATCTGTCTTTGTGGCTTCAACAAGGAAGTCCATCCAGAAATCCACAAGTTCCTGTTTGGCTGTATGTTGTTCCGGAGTCAGTTTCTTAAAATGCTGATATATCAAAATAGTCTCTACAATAGACTGCAGGTACCTGTGACCATCCAAACATACACAGATAGTAAATTCAGTACAGTTTGTAAGCAGTAATGTCTCCATCTTTAACACAACTGAAGTATTCACCATTGCAACACCAAGGTTGCCAGTAACACTTTCCTTTTCTAGGATTGCTTTTCATAATAACAATTCCTTTCCGAATAACAAATTCCCAACTAGAATTGGAAATGTATCTGCTATATGAGGCAACTGAAATATAAAAGAGTCCTGGAAGACTCTTTCCTGCCCATATTCCTAATACTATATACTGTCTTCCATCCTAAACCATGAAAAATTCATGAAATAGCTAAATACTCAATCTAAGGACCAAACTGAGCCTTGTTTCAGTAGTGACCTACCTCAAATAAAAATTCAAGTGAAATGTCCACTAGTTTATCTTCCTGCACCTTTCTATCTCCTATACTGTGTCTGCATAGGCAACTATTTAACACAGATTTCTAAAACATGATGCTTCTGGAACTGATTATCCTACAAAGACAACAACAGATATGTTGAGCAGTCTTTTGGCATTGCTAGAGAAGGACAACAGCAATGCTGAATGTTTCCCCTAAATGCAGCTCATCCCTCTCTGTTGTTCCACTTTCTGGGGCTTCTTGCTAACATTGCCTTCTCTTGACATTTTTGAAAGAAAGGTTGTAAACATAATCTCACACTATTTTTATGAGTACTACTGCAAAGAGATAAATATGCTAAAAGATTTATCTGCTATCACTTTAGCGCAGTTCTGCTATTCATGGAAACTTTTGTTTCACCCTCAGAGAGTCTTTAGTGAACATTTCCATAGCTGTGCAATTTCCAATTATCCTTCTTAGGCCATCAGGATAGCTGGCTTAAGGTATTGCGTCTACTACTGTTTGCATCAGGTGGGCCCTGCTATAAAGCAAGCAACAGACTGGGAAGGAATTGCTCACAGGAGAAATTCTTCATGAAGCACAAATCAGTGAGCTGTATTTTCAGAGTTTAATCTACAGACTTAAACCCCAAAGGCACTAGGGTACATAAAATCCTGACAACCAGGCATTCATAAACTCCAGAAAATTCCACCAGGAGACTTCCAGAGAGTACTACCCAGCTTCTCAGTAAAATATGCACATAGTAAAAATGGAATATGGTGCAAATAAATACACTGTAAAAAGCATTTATGAAATATTTTGTCTGAAAATTAGAAATTTTTATTTTGACAGTTTCTGTGTTATGTCAATATAGAAGTTTAGCATTTCTGTATTTTAGCATCCCTCTGATCAGCTTCTGGACAGGACGCACATTCTATCCTTTATAAAGCATAAGGATACATATGTTGTGGTTTTCACTCTTATAATTAGCAGAGTGACAACTTTTTTTAGTCAGAAAGGAATCTTGGTGCTCCCCACCTAAGATGATCCCAGCCCTTAATGGCTCAGGTGACTGGTCCTTAATTGCTGCCTATATCCACAGCGGGTGCCTGGAACCTGCTGTCAGAGCACACATCTCTGTGAGAGTAAACTCAACATCTGTCGGGTAAAGGCCAACATCATGTTGTTGGCCTTTGCATAACAGATGTTGAGTTTACAGGGTTGCCTTAAACCCTGGATTTATGGCCTTAATTGGACTTTGATTTGCAGTCTTCTCAATCACTACAAGATGTGGCTTGCATCATTTGCATTCAGTTCCTAAAACAATTGTTATGTGCCATAACCTTAAAAATATTTAAATGAACAGGCAGGCCTCCCTAGCTAAGCTGTCTTCATTCCCCAGAACCTTCAGGCTGTGAGACTAAACTCACAAGTCATTACCATTACACTTCAGCAATGTAGCTGCAAGCAACTCCTCCTTTTTCCTTTGCCCTCAGAAGGGCTTGAAGTCCATGATGAATCTGCCCTTCTGACACATCAGATTAAAGACCCATATCAGATCTACCAATGAATAAGGGCAAAAGGGGAAGAGAGTCCCTTCTCTGGATAAAAGTACAGTGGAATAATATATATACAGTAAAATCTGTCAAAAACACAAAACATACCTCCTGTCAGCTGAATACAGTGCCTAATGTGAAAGCTGAGGGAGTCTAATGTTCTAAAACACAGGAATGTACATGGCCTTGTTTATCACCTTACCATGCTGGTGCCTTTAGTTTAAACAGCTTTTCTGAAGCCTGGATCACTCTTATATGATCATTAGCCAACATACTGGCCCCCAAGAAAGATCCCACTTCCCAATAGCTTTGCAGTTTCTCCAAGCTCCCCTTTTTGCCAAGCAGGCTGCTGATCTTTACTCCTGTAGCAAAGAGAATAACAAGTCACAAGAATTTGTATTAATGCAATTTTAAAATAACCACTTCCCTTATTCAAAATCTATTAATTGCTTACATTACTATACCCTCTCAATTTTGATAAAATAAGATGAAAATCATACTTACCAGTTAATGTTATATGCCTTCCAAACAACCAAATTGGTAGATTTTTTTTTTTTTCCCACCCCCTCTTCCTATAGAAAGGAACTTTAAGACATCACTGTCAGGACAAGGCCACAGTCAGATTACCTATGTTCTTGCATGGACCTCATCTGTAAAGGTAAATTGGGGCCTTAGGCTACACAACATAGCTGCAAAAACTTAACAGATGCTGAATAAGGCACCTATTATGTTTTTTTCTGCTTTGTTTCTTTTACTTACAAGCCCCAAGCCCCAAACTTACCTTTATAGACAAGGTCCCATGCAGAAGGAACAGATGGTCCACTGGGCTTCTTCCAGCAGTGATGTTCTTTTAACTGCCGCAAGTCCTACCCCAATGAAAGACATCTATTAATATTCACAAGTCCCTCAGCAACTCAAGACTATGGAGAGCCTCAGGTTTAATTTTGACTTGCTAAGTTTGCTGAGAACTACAGGCTCCCCTGTGGCTTTCAGGATGAGTTTTAGTTCATATGAGCTGCTACATATAGGTAACATGAGATATGCTACACCATCCCCTGCAACAAAAACCAATTTTTAGCTTACACTACAAACAGCTACACCACTGTAGTCTTTAATTCACTTTTCCCACACTACTCCACTATGACAGTTTTCCTCCCACATCATCTTCCATTGTCCTTGGTATTCAGGCTGAGTATTCACAAGAAATTTCAATGCAACTGTTGATCTTGTTTTTTTCCCTTAACCTTCCTTGAGTAGCTAGCAGACTAAATTTCATGGTGGAAGCAGTAATAAACACTATCAAAATGTGTATCATTACATAAGGTACATTTCAGCCTACAAAGTTTATCTTGTTTTATCACATTGCTCACATTTTTATGACATCAGTGTCAGGTAATAAAGGCTTTTAAAAACGCCATAGATGCTACAAAGTATCTCTGATCTGCCTGAGAAATGTAGCAAGGTCCATCACCTCCATCAACTCCACAAGGTACCATGGTGACCATCTCAGCAAGGCTTTAACGAGGGTGCTACACACATTCAGCTGTCAAAGAGACCACTCGAAGATGTACATGTGCACTAGTCAGTGGAGAATAGGGAGGGGGAATCTGTGTTGAAAGCGTTCAGCTTTAGCTGAGTTCTAGAGAACAAAACCTGAATGCTACCCAGAAAACACAGTAAATGGAGAAAATTCATCTCCTCATGTCTTAAGAGTAAAACTCCTCAGCAGTATCTACAGAGGCCAAAGGGCTCTACTAGAATGTCTAAAACATTTGCCTGCCTTTGATAGCAACACACAAGAGAAGACAGACATCTACTAACTTCCACAAGCTTTTAATGTGACTTCTTCACAAGAGATGTAAGGAACTGTTACCACAGGAATACAGGGATCATTTCAGTTGGACGTGCCTTTGTTGGAAGGAAGGGGAAAGGGAGTAATTTAGCTGTGCATTCGGCCTTTTCTAAGCACTGGGTGATGGCACACAGTTGCAGTGGCCACTGACCAGCTATCCCAGGCTATTTGTCACAGCGAGCAGCAGCATCAGTCTCTGGTTCACAGGCAGACGTGCTCTGCCATGTTTCACTGGGTCTGCAGGGACACATTCATCACAACCCTTCCATGCTCCAGAGGTGGGAACAGAGCCAAAGCGAGGTACAAATTGAGTGTGTGGGTCTGATGAAGACTACAACTCACATGAGAGAGACCCAGATTACTGGCTGGCAGGGAGAGGTGCTTGTTAGGAGGGTAGAACTGGTTACAGAAACCATTTTGAGTCCCAGCTCAGTAAAGGAGACTTACAGGAAGACAGGGGGAGAAAGGGTGGATATGTAGCACTAGCTCAGGACACCAAGTCTGGCAATCATTACTGTTATGTAACCTGGATAAAATGGAAGTTCTACCCAAGTATTTTGCGAAGTGGATCCTATTACCTTAGAGAAGACACCATCACCCTCTCATCAAGTTCTTCTGAGAAAGGTGAGGTACTTGGTGCGAAAACTCACTCTGGTTTGCTGACCATCCTCTGCAAAGCTCATCTACAAAGCTACTCATCCCTGAAAGGCATTACTTACCCCTGAAATGCAGTTGCTTTGTGAAGACATTAGCAAGAGCTTCAAAAGAATGTAACTCCAATTTAAAGAACTTGGGGGGGAAGGATTGTTTTGGAAACTTGCAAAGTGAACCTTCATTAATTTAATTCTGAGTTTATGGTCTCCTTGTATAATTTCCCTTTTCTAAGTTTATTTTTATTTCACCATCGTTAAAAGATTTTTGAGAGCATAAGAAAATCCAGGCAAAGTTGAGACATTCTCTCTTTCCATGATAAACTTGGCATTCACAGGGGAGGGAAAAAAAGCAGCAGCTGAATTCCAGTTTATTTTATAAAAAATATTTTGCCTTAAAAACAAATGAGCCAAAATAGAGGTACCATTAATGCCAAAAAAGCCTTTGTTTTTATAACACCAAGAATATACCCACAAATTGTGACAAAAATAAGATACAGTAAGTAGATATTACCAGTTAAATATTACTATGAAGGCTTTATAAATAAACTGCTTTCCTTGCTCAAATATTGATGGAACAATTCATATTACAGTATTCTTTGTGTCAAAGTTGCATAGCCTGCAGAGATCACAACTGTCAATGCAGATCACTGCATTTCTGTTCTGGTCTCAAAATTCTTTGTATGGTTAAGAAAGCAATATTAGTCATAAAACAGAAGGAGGGTTTTTATTTATGCTCCGTTTGCTCATGTAGTTGTGAACTCTTATCTGACAAGTACAGGGAGGAACTTTTAGAAGGCAAATTTTCTGATCTGATGCAGATTGGTAAAAATTCTCTTGGATTTATTCTTATTTTTACCAGTGTTATTACAATATTGCCAATGTAATCAGATATGCATCTCTTAATTACAGTCTCATGCACCCTTTGAAGAACTGATTGTGACTACATCCTTTCTCAGCCTAGCAATATAATTTCCGTATAATCTGGACTGACCTTGACCAGTTTGTTCTTGCTTCTCTCCTGATCTCCCGGCAAAAAGCAGAATTTCTCTAATTTCTGTGTTCTGCAGACAGTGCTGTGGGTGGACACTAAACAGAAAGCACTGCCTATTAAATCTAACTATTGCTAAAAATGGTCTTGTACACACAGATCTAAACAAGAAGTGACATCAAAAGAATGACACACATATAAGAGATACTCGGGACCAGAAAAAAAAAATCTAAATATTTTCCCGTACAACCTTTGTGATTTTACTTGATTTTGTTTAAAACATTAACCCAGACAAAGAAAATATTAAATTATTCTCATAATCTAGCACAACTCCAGCCATCTGAAAAACCTTGTACAAAGACCATTGTAAGGTCTTCCACCTGGGAAAACACAATCCAGGAGTGCCGCACAGGCTGGGATCTACTCCATCGGGGAGCAGCTCTATGAAAAGGGACCTGGGGGCCCTGAAAAACAGGAAGCTGAATATGAGTGAACAGTGTGCTTCTTCAGCAGAGAAACCCAATGGGATGCTGGGATGTATCAACATGGGCATCACTAGGAAGGATAAAGAAGCCATTATCCCACTCTATTCAGTGCTTGCCAGAATAATGTGTCCAGTTTTCATTCTCACTATACACAAAATATGTGGACAAGGCTGGAGAGGGTCCAGAGAACGGCCACAAAGATGAACAAAGGACTGGAAGCCTGCCATAAGAGGAAAAACTGGGTTTGTTCAGCTTTGAGGAGCTGGCTTAGGGGAGGCATTATCACCACAAGTAAGTAAAGGGTGTTTACAAAGAAGATGGAGACTCCCTTTAACAAGGAGTCACAAGGAAAAGACAAAGGCTGATAGGTACAAGTTACTACTGGGGACTTTCCAACTGGGCACAAGATGAAAATTTTTCAAAATTTGAAGAATCAGCCCTTGAAATCATCTCCCAGGGAAGCACTGGATTTGTGTTGCAATGCATATTTTTATTTTATATTTTACAATTCTATGTTTAATGGTTCACTCCCATGTTCCCCCTGGGTTTTCCCTACAGTTGGTTTGTCCCTAAGTTATGCCTTCCCCTAGCTGTCCCTCATTATATCCACACTCTTTGTTCCAGCTCCTTCCCTGTCTGTCATTGTAACCCTATCCCTTATTCCCGAACCCTGCTGCCAGTCTCGTCCCGAACCATTCCCTAACCATAACACCTGCTGGGGATTCCCCTAATCTTCGATGCCCCATTGGTCCACGTGACCTCTCCCTTCCTCTCCCCTACCCCAATTGGCCCTAAAGTTATAAACAAATCCCCTCATTCCTCCCCCAGAAATTCCCAATTGGCCACGTGTTTGTGTCCTCCCATTGGTTTTTGGTGGTACTTAACCCCGTGCACAGAGGTGCTTGGGGTCTCTCCTGCTGTGAACCTCCAAGTTTAACAAAAGCACGTTGTTGAAACCCCACAGCAGGAGGCCTCCTCCTTCTCCTTTGTCTGATTCCTGACGTTGGTGAGAGACTCTGCACTGTTGAGCAAGTGGCTCAAAAGGTTCTGCCTTCAGCAATCCCCAAACTGAGGCAGTTCCCCACACCTGGCACTGTGCTGGTGTGCCTCTCTGAGCTAGCCCGGGCTCCGGTGGCAGCGTCAGATTTGCTGACGTTGGACATATTTAAGGTTCAGCTGGACAGGGTGCTGGGCCATCATGTCTGGAGAGTGCTTTTCCAAAGAAAGTTTGTAGCAGATGATCCTGGAGCAGATTCCAACCTGGCACTCCATGATTCTATGAATAGTGACCACAGTCTTATCAACAGTAAAGGACCAATGACACACATAGGGTCTATACAATAAATGTATTTGAAAACATGTTTCAAAGTAGCTGAGTTGGTCTGAAACCATAAGTGTTTTGACTCATAACAAGAAAAGATGGACACCAGTAGCTAACAAGAGGGGTTTCTTTATCAAGGGTTTCCAGACTACAACTAAATGTTAACACAAGACAGGCAAAAAACCACACAAACAAACCACCTAAGGAACAGGATACTTCTGCACTAAATAATTCATCAGCTAGGGATGGAACGTTATGTAAGAAAGAATCTCAATACAAACAATAGGGAAAACAACACTGGACAAACTCATACCAAAGAAATAGCACACAAATTTCATCAGTAAAATAAATTTGTAAAGATCTAGTTGACTGTAGTCTGTATGCAACTGAGAAATTCCTTTAAAATGGAAGGATTCATATTAAACTACACAAAAAATATAGCCCAGCTCCATTAAACTATCTAGTTTAAAGTTAGGCCAGCAAGTGAGTATTTGTAAATGCTATGCAATATGTAGAACATATCTTCTTACCTCCTACTCTGGCACAAGAATGCAAATTTCAGCATAGGATGTGGAAGTATTCTATGCCAACCAAAAAGCAAAATCTCACCCAGTGACAGAAGGGCAAACACAGTAGTAGGGGCAACTCTACACAGCCTCACACATCCAAATTAATACCTTCATTCACACCTGAGAATTTAAATTTCACTTCCACTATTTATGTGAAAGTAGTCATTTCACTCTGGCCTTCATACTCAAAATTACCCAGGAAATTACTTCCAGACATACGGTACACACCAAACTTCAAAACTAAAGCAGTGGCTGAACACAGATACATTTGGTAGAGTGCAAAAAATGTTTCTTTCTTACTTGATGACCTCCTCAGGAGAAACAAAGATTAAAAAAAACCTTTACAGAAAAATCAAGAATTACCGAAATTCTTGGAGAAGAGCACCAAATATAATGCATATTACAACACTCAGTCCTTTCCCCCAAATCTTCCCTGAACAGATTACTGACTGAACTTGAGTTTTCACTCTCCTCAAATCCAGAAAATCCCAAACAAAATCATAAACAAAATCAACTTAATTTTTCCTTCTCAAATAAGAAAACTTTTATGACAACGGCAGTGAGACATTGGACCAGGTTGCCCAGGGAAGTGAATGCCTCTTTGTTGGAAGTGTCCAAGGTCAGTCTGCGCAATATGATCTAGTGAAAGATGTCTTTGCCCACAGCAGGGGCTTGGACTAGATGGTCTTTAAAAGGTCCCTCCAGCCCAAACCACTCTTATCCTATGATTCTATGAATACAGGCATTCAGAAACCTTTAAGAATGCATCAGAAGACAAATATTCTTCTCTCAACCCAAGCTCAAGTCAAGTGCATTTTCCTCAGTCTTAGGATGTACTTCTCATCTATATTCCCCCCAGGGATTTGTGTTTGTTTGTTTTAAAGAGTGNGATGGTCTTTAAAAGGTCCCTCCAGCCCAAACCACTGTTATCCTATGATTCTATGAATACAGGCATTCAGAAACCTTTAAGAATGCATCAGAAGACAAATATTCTTCTCTCAACCCAAGCTCAAGTCAAGTGCATTTTCCTCAGTCTTAGGATGTACTTCTCATCTATATTCCCCCCAGGGATTTGTGTTTGTTTGTTTTAAAGAGTGCTAGCTGGAACTGGATTCCCATTTCAGGTGTTCCTGTTTCACATAAATGATGCCTTTACAAAGAAGCTTAGTTTTTACTGAACTCTGGTAACCACTAAAAACCTTGACACTGAAACCAGGGTCTTCATGACAGCACTCACCTGCAGTCAGGTGGGATCAGCAGTGGTGTGAGAGACCAACTTAAATATTTACATGCTCTCTATCAAAATTTTCACATACAACCATCAGATTTTTTCCCCTATAACAGTGGGTGGTAGTGTACTTTCACTAGAATGTGATTTCACCATGAATTTGCAAGTTATAATTACCAACTTTCCGCAGCTCAAAAGAAGTATCAAAGCGATGTCCAGCAGCCAGGAGGAGTACTGCATAATTAATTCCTGCTGGTAACGTTGGCTCTGACTCAAACGCCTTCTTGAACCTAGAAAAACAAACATTCAAGCTTTCTTTCTAAATAATGCAATCTAGTTGGGGCATCATTACAGTTTTAGGTAATTTAAGAGCTTATCTTCTGTTTATACAGCAAGAAGCAAAAATATTTTACTGTTTTCCACACATTCTTCATGGTTATTTTTAGGAATCTGGTATTTATAAATCCTCCTCCCATTTCCTTTCTCCCCACACAACAAGCACAGATCCTAATCATCCAGCTCAGTAAAATTATCCCAGTAAAGTTACATTATCTTACAATATTTTCTTTAAGACCAAATAAAACAGAATAAAATTATCAGTTTGTAAAAGACTTGTTTCAGAGTTGTATTTATTAATAATCTCATTAATTTAATCTTTAATATATGAACTTTCCTTGACTTGAAACCTTAGATTTTATTGTGGATCTGCTAAAATGCTTAAGCACAGAAGTGATACAAGAATATACCTCACATTTAGCTATGATTTCAGCTACTCCAAATTTTATTCTTTACTGAGTGTCTTAATGAAACTGTCCTTATGAGTTCACATATAAAAGGACTATACCAGATTTCATTCTCCTCAAGAGGAACTGAGTAATCAAGAGAGATGGCAGAGGTATTCACCAAAGCTCAATCTTGTCTTAAAGAAGTGGAGGTGCTTCACACAAACACAGCACACACTGTCCTCATGCAAGCAAGTAGCTGTGACAACAGCAACACGACATCTACAGTGTTTTAAACTTGTTCTTCAGAATAAGAACACCTTTGGTTGCACATGTATACACACACACTCACACCTCCACAGGAGAAGGTAACGACTACTATTGCATAAGGAGCACAAGAGATTCAGTCAACAGAAATCACTACACTAAAAGCAATGGAGCTTAAAATTACTCTACAAAGGAGGAAAAAAATGCAGACGAACAAATGGAATTCATTAAAAAAATTGAACAGGTTGTGAAATTAGAATATAAGGAAGGAAAAAAAACAATCTGAGCAAAACCTCAGGATTTCACTTCTTGACCATGCTTTGACATGCAAGCAAAGCGAAGGCATTTTTATCCTACCAGGCCAAAAATACGGCTGTTTTTTAATTTGCTTTTTGTTGGTTTTTTCTGCTCTAATGATTAATGACTTTGCATCTTCTAACCTCAGCTCAGCTCTCCAAAACTGTAAGACAGGCTTCTCTTCAATCTGCTACATATATATACTTTTTATACTTCAGCTGCCCACCTCCAAAGAACTTAATCATTAGACAAGCGCCTACTACTCTGAAGAAAAGCAAGAGAAGCAGAGAGTACTAGATCTTTTTCTTTCATTATCTGCAATTTTCTCCTGTACTGTGAGTTACAAAAAAAGTGAGGAAGGAAGCACATACAAAATATTTTCGGCTCACTTAAAAAACCCCAACCAACACATACATACACAAAAATCACCCAACCTAAAAACAAAAAACAAAGCAAACTTAAAAAAAAACCATACCAAACACCCAAAACCTAACAAAAACCCAAAGAAAAACAAACAAACAAAAAACCAATTAAACAAAAAACCATAAAAAACTGCTAACTAAACAGGACAACACTCTCACTGATTCTAAGTATATACATCTAAGAGCAGCCCTCAAGCTGGCATTGTTGGGAGACACAGTGATGTTGGGAACTGGACACCCTTTTCTGCCCTAGAGATATTCCATGCTGTAATTCTCATGCAATACAAAAAGGAGAGAGAAAAGATTGACAGAACAAGAAGAAAAAGCCTTGGAAATTAGTATTTTTGTTCCGAGAGACACTGTACTCTTGGAAAAATGTTGCAGTTGCTGACATTTGAGAAAATGTTGCAGTGCAGACTCTGAATTAGGGAGGTAGCAGTGAAAAGATATGAATAAAGACTTGGTGGCTTTGGTAAGTCTGATTCACACTGTCAGTGTGAAACAAGAAAGTGACAGTTAATTATTACTCTTTCATTTATTCTCTCATACTTATATGAAAGATGTCTTTTATTCTGCTTTCTAATTGTCAGGAAAGCACACCGTTGCTTTGGGTTTTTTTCCACTGGAATAGACCAAAGTACCTTGACATCACTCTTGCAAAACCAGTGCTTTGGTTCTGCTGCCAAATCCTCATTATCTCATGCAGTTCACCATACTTCTCTTACATCCTTGTTTTTCTAGGACTGAGATAATAACCTTGATCTCAAGATAGCATAGCACGGCCATTGCTCCTGCACACACCTTGTCCTGTTGTGGCTTGCTGGAGCACTCGAGTCGGCCTGCTCCTTTCTAAGAGCTTTTCACTGAGTTACGAGTCAACTTTTCAGCATGTCCAGCCTGCTGTATGACTAACACTAGAAACTCAAGTCAATATCCAGTATAAAGTACAACCCAAAAGCAACTGAACCATCCAGTACAGCTTCCGGCCAAACTCCAGCTTGACTCAACAGAGATCTCCTTGTTCTGTGGCAGGAGGCACACAGAGCATTCTCTATTGGATCTCACTTGCCAGAGACTTCAGGGATTATTTAGGGGCTGGCTTGCCACCACCCTACCCTGTGCAGAAGCAATCAGCCTCTGTCCTTTGCTAAACTGGAATGCCTGCAATCACTTCCCATCATCAGATCTATGATTATTATGATTGCTAAAATGCATTTATTCAAAGTGTATTAAAATGGCCACGTGGACTCACCATTGTTACACATATAACCATTCTAAGTTCAATTATGTTCGACAACATCAAAGTTTATCTGTTCATAAGGCACTATGAACAAGGAGAAAGCAAGACGTACAATAGTAAGAGTAATTAATATTTAATTTAGTCTGTAATAATGCCTAAAATTTGTATACAGAACTACACTTTTCTTTTCATCTTGTTCATGACATCAGCAAAATACAGTGTTTACAAAAGACTCCTGAAAGATTTCGCAGGCTTTGCACTTTACAGAAAATTTAATTTTTCCTTAGTCCAAAATTATGCTAGGACGGATGACAATACTATGTTACATTCCTTTATTTCAATATCTTTTAAAAGTCCAGTAAGAATTCCCAAGCTGTAAAGCATGGCCAGAAGTTATAAACTGCATTTGTACTCTAAGGCCATAAGTGGTAAAACATTTTATCTTATAATTTATGAGAGATAGTTCTAAGCTGAAGTTTACTGAAAACAATTTATAAATGACAAAGAAAGAAGAAAGCTTTCCATTTTAAACATTTACTACAACAAGCAGCTGATGAGCACAAAACTAGAGCTAAGATGTGGTATGTAGGACACATAAATACAGATTGTATCCTCATCTGAATGCAGAGAAGCAACTCATCCTGACAGAAGTCTAGGATGACATCCCATGCTTTCATTTTCTAACCTCTTCCATGTAACAGTGATTTAGTGCATTTCAAAAGCATTAAAAAAACAAGATTCTTGTCTCTAAAATGATGATATGAATATATTATTGACTAATTATTGTGTGCTTCTTTGACTATTGATACTACCGTAGTCCACTGCAATATGCATATACTATACAAGGATGCTGGGGTGACAAAACTTGTGCCAGCAAGTTTGGCAGTCATATTGGTTGTGAGTTAAACCTTTAAGCCTTGCTAGCTAATATCTACCAGATCCCAGACATGCCAATCAATTCCTGACTGATTATTCTCTGGCTTAGATTTCTAAGAATAATACAGTTAACAGGAGATTTCATATTTGGGAAAAATGAGGAAAATACACTCTGATGAGTTTAGTTTACACCTAAACTTCACGGCTTTGAGGCACTTCAAGGACTTTGCAGAATGAGATGTGTGAACAGCATAAATCTCTCATTCTCAAAAAAAAAGGCAAGGAAGTTTAGAAGACTCAGTCTATCCCCTAAGGATGCCAAATATTTCGAAAGAAAATCCATTTAAATATATTCTTGTTCAAGGAATATTTTCCCAAAGTTAACAAAAGGACATAGACCAGGAAAACAGTACTCACCAGAAAGTTCCTTTGTCCCTGCTTTCTATATCGATGAACCCAGATTCCAAAAACATGTCCTTGTAAATTCGACCAACCAGGCAGTACATATCTGAAGCTACTTGGTCTTCCTGCTCTACAAGGGGAATCATAATTTCTAGAGCTTTCTGTCTGTCTCCAGGTAGATTTCGCCTGTTGAAAACAGTAATTCTGATTAAAAAAACAATAAAGTGAACAGGAAATAATTTTTCATGACTGTTTTTTGATACAGATATATGACTTCATCCATGTAAAATGATGGATAGACAATGGACTATGTTATATACGCACACTTACCCCCTTCTTCCTTTTTTTTTTTGGATTTTTTTTTTTTCTTTATATCATGGGAAACATTTATAAAACCCCCCAAACATAACTTCTCTCTCTCATGAAGCATCAGCTACAGCAAAGCCCTGAAAACAGCATCAAGAGCCTCCAGGGACATTCTTAGAAGGATCATGTGTTACTTCCTTATAAAATAGAAAAATGTGAACCTTGATTTCATATCCAGTATTTATTTCATTGTAATTCACGCTCTAAAGGAAAAAAGATCCAATTGTGTGTTTGTAATTTTACTTTTTATATACATTTTGACTGTGAAGCAAAATGTCCAAAAAGCACAAACCAGATTGAACTCCTATTATGGGGAAGATTTGGGAGCAAAGCCAGTAAGTCAATATTAAAGGAAGTGCTTCAGATAAATAAACCACATAATTGCAAGCATTAGATGACTCCTGGTGAGTCATAGTTTTGATACATACATCATTCAGTATCAAAAGTTTAGAATTTTAATAGGTTTGTGTACTGAACAATCAAATTACTCCCTTTTCAACACTTTCACATCTTGTATCAACTATCACCTATCCAGATTAACGAAGTAAATGAAAACAAAACCAGTATGGCAAATAATGTTTTGCAATGGATTATTTACACTTAGCTGGTCTTCAGAGACAGAGGTCCCTACTTTTATTTCTGTTTACTTTTCCATCATCAATGCCCTCACACTTTCTTGATTTAGGTCAGACTAATCCTGACTAATTGAGCTGCTCCATCCTTCCGTACTAGTGACCCGGATTAGAAGCAAGAGACCCATTTTTTTTGCAGCAAAGATTCAGAAGTGCAGAGTGTTCCAGACCTGCCTCTGCTCACAAAATATCCTCTATAGTCTCAGTATGGAGAAAGTTACAATTAGCCAATGTAATTCCTTCTTGGCACACCAAAGCATGAATATTTTCATGGCTGTCATGGCTTCTGGTTTAATGGTCAGTCTGGAGAAGAGAGGAACAGGAAAATCTCATCTGGACTCCTTTGGAGGTACTGTGTAGATCTTTTCTCAGATACTCTCAGAGGCAACATCTTAAAATCACAGAACCAGTGAAGTGTAAGGATATACCTGAAAAGATTATTCTGCATTTTTCCAGGTTTTTAGTGCCTCAATGAATTAGTCCTGTTTTCAAAGGTGACTTTGTTTCAGAAAACTGTGAGGTCTAAACATGTTGTAACTCCAAGTAGCACCTAGTGACCCTTGTGAAGGCTCTGTAGAAGTGGCAGATACATGCTGGGTTATTTAACTGCAAAAATTTGCATATTTATGTCAAAGTGGAAGCAAAAAAGGCACAATATTTATATATTCATTTACCTGGTATAAAGGCACAAGAAAGTATCTGGGCATTTTTTTATTCAGACAAAAAAAAATGCCAGACAGCATTTGTTTTTTTTCTTTTCTTTTTTTTCCTTTCAAAACCAGGTTTATTTTTTCAAGTAATTCCTTGTGACATGTTTTGACATCACTTTCACATGATATGCAGTTTTAAGCCTTCTCAGTGAACCTGAATTACAAAATTCAAATCTGTGAGAAACAGAACCATCTATAGACATTTTCTGTACTTGACAATTTCAATACCTGCTGACACTTGGTCTTCTCTAAAAGTCAAAAGCAAAATGTTCACTGCAATAACAGCAATGGAGCAGAGAACATCTGCAATTTCCTCTGAAAAAACTCCCCTTTTAGTGACTTGCCTAAATGTCAGTATCCTAGAAAGAAAATTTAGTTTTGGCTTTTATGTAATCCATAGAAGCAGTGTATGTTCTCCATGTATCACATTTTGCCCATTTTATCAGAGAACATGAAAACTAGTTTATCATCATAACACAATAAAATCTTCATATGGACATTTGATGATAGGTCTGCTTCTGTCTCCTGACATTACCAGAACTCAGACTTGAATGAGATTATGTCTTTGCCAGCACAAATGATACAGCACTGTCACTCACACTGCAATATTAAAAGTGTATTTTACAGAAGGAAAATATTGTTAGGTATTTATTTGCTCTAATTTAGGTACTGAAACAAAAAAATAATGCAAACCTATGGAAAGACAAATCAAACATGCTAAAGGAAAAGGAATTAAACTTGACAGTATGAGATAAAAAGAAGCTTAGAATCCCCAGAGTTGCTTCAGTCAAAATCATAGGACTGTGTATTAAGATTACAGTAGGGAACTTCACACAGGACTACCCACCCCTTACAAAGTTTGAAGTTTTGATTTACTGTTCCACAGCAGAAGGAAGTGTAGATTCTTACCTGTTTAGTGCAAATGCATAATGCAACCTCACATGGTGGTGGGAAGCCAAGTCAAAAGTGGGCAGTTTTTCTAAAGTTTTCACCAATTTCACAATGGAATCGTAATCCTTCCAAAAGAAAGGAACAATAAAGCTTTATTAAGTTGCTCTACTGAGGTATGCCTATATAAACGCCTCTTCAACCTAAGCAGCTGTTATTTCACACTAAGAAGAATTTTTCAGGCCATTCTGAGTTCTATGGATTTCAGTTTCTTCAGTCTCAAAATCCAAATAGCCTAGCACTAATCGGAGATAGGGAATATGCACAGTATTTAGCAGGGAAGCATAATTTGGTCTCCTGTGTTGCTTCAATATGGTCCTGTGGAAATATTCATACATCTGTTTCATGATTAAAGTTAGCTCCAGGAGCTGAACATGTCAGTGCATACATTGTGCAGACATTACAAAGCTAACTGCATTTGAATTAAGGCATCTCAAATCTCTGAAGTAGGCATAAGCCACAAAAACAAGACTCTTTAATATCACAGTTTTTAAAGTAGCTTACTCACTAACATATTTAAAAACCAAATAAAAATAAAAAATCAAACTCAAACCACTTCATAATGCCTAAGGAGCGACAGCTGAAACGATGGATAACAAAACAAACAATTACTAGCATTACTCCAAAAGCTGAAGTGCATAATAACTATTTGTTTCCATGAGAAATGCCATCAGCTATGGTGACAAAGAATACATTTGCCTATCAATTGCAGAATGCCACCATAGCCTTTACATGCTGTTCATCACACAGCAGTGCTGACATGAAGAAGAGTTATTACATGTCATGTACTTTTTATACTTTTTATAAAACCCTCTTCTGCTACAGAAAGGCAAACAGTGAAACTACAAAACAAAAACATCAGAGAAGGCACAATAAAAGATTTTTACTAGTGTGATTTATCCACGCAGTTTATTAAAAAAAACCTGCACACAAAATGCACTGAAAATTTTGATGAGAATGTAATTTAGTTTACTACTCTTAGTAGTGTGCAAAACTCCTACCTGGATGTCTCTGTAGGACAGCAGCAAGTTTATTACAATGTCAGCAGACAAGACTTCAACATTATCCACTCGCTGTCGGATCCTTGCCAGCTCTGCTGCAAGCTCTTTGCCCGTGTAAAGCGTCCGGGCCTTCCTGATGTCGTTCAGAATGGATTCCCGGAAATACTGACTGGAGGGGAACAACTTCACATCAGCAATTTGGGACAGGACCCTTGCACTTGTTTTTCTGTCCCCACAGCTCTCCCACAGTGTATATGCAAAACATGTATTGATAGAGCAGTGTCAATGCAGAGATTTGGTCAAGCTGAACTATTAAGTGTCAGTTTTTCTGAACAGAAGGCAAAAGAGGCTGACATTCATCTTGCTAGACAGAATATTTGCATTTTACATGAGTGTACAAGGAGTCAACTCACCTCGAACTGGCCTGTGCCACCTTCAAGAGCTGAATAAATCGATCCACCAGAGGTAAGCATATAGGCCCAAGCAGAGACTCAAAACCGGGTGGCATCAGCTCTGTGAGTCCCTTCACGAAACTGCTATCACAGCAGTACACCTTGTTATGTGGAGTTATCATATAAGGAACAAATATGTAGTTCCCGGTGCACATCTGCAGGAAAACAAGGGGCAATATTTAGGGCAGTTATGGCTTGGCAAGAAAAGTACGAAACACCCGCTTATACTACCTGCAGAATTACACCTGTTAAAGTCAAAGGGAGACCTGCTGCTTACTTCAGCAAGACTACGTTTTGATTCGTAAATTCAGTTTTCTCATCAAATATGATATACATTTGAAAATTCTTTCAGATTTCTGATCTGCTTCCTGTAAAATCAGTCTTCTCAGAAGTATCAAGTTGACCTTAAATTGCAATTGGCTCAATAGTGAAACAATTCTCAGGCCACACCCTGAAGAGGCAGATGGAATCAAAAGAAGCTGAGGTACTCGCTTTCCAAGGTGACAGATGATCAGAAGAGAGCAGTACACTTTGGCTCACAGATACTGGAAACAGTAACACAATCTAGTTGCCTCACAACAGAAAAACCATAGAGAAAACTAATCCTCATATGAACTGCAAAATGACTCAAATAGTTTTGCATTCAAAAAACGAAATAAATTCCCTACTATGTAAAAAATATTTTCAATAGGGCTTAAAATCATACATAGTTCAGAATAATCACAGAATCCCTCAGCCTTGCTAAACTGCATTGGTTTTTATACATCAATGTATGACAGATACTTTGGAAAAAAAGAAAGAAAAAGAAAAACTTAAATATCTTCCAAGGAAGAAGGAGGCAAGATGTCTGCTGACTGTGGTATGTGTGTTAGTAGAGATTAATTTGCAGAGAAAGTTGCTGAATATTTGTGGTTTCAAGAGTCTTAACTATGAGACAGAATACCAACAAAATCAGGAGGAGTTCCTCCATTCACCTCTCAAAGCTCCATTACTGAAGTGCCCAGCAGCTCAACAACAAAAGACTTTAGGAAGCAATTCTTGAGACTCATCTTTTTTGGTACCCTTAAATTACTTCCAAAGTTAATTAGTTTCTATACAGCTGCTTCTGCTCTCCCAGAAGCCAATACAGCAATGCAGACATCATTTCAATAACCCCCGTGCCTAGCTGAGCTCCATGCATTAAGAGGGCAGTGACTGAATACTTTTTGAACGCACAATACCAGCTGTGTGCCTAAAACTTGCATTTTAACATGTATGATTAGATTTTTAAAACATGGAAAGATTGAGGTACTCAAGTCTGCAAAACTATATGTGTATAGATATGTCAGTAAACACGTTTGTGTACAAATCAGAGACTGGCTATGAAAAGTACAGGAATTCTTTTTTAATTACACCCATCATACTATGAAATTGTAAGACCTCAGTATAAGGGCAATCCCACTGCACTTCTGAGGGGTATCGACAGACTCTGTAAAATCTAAAAATAATTGGTGCAGGCATTTACATGAGGTTGATTGAGTTCAACTAACACAGAAGTTGTTTGGAGATTATTTTATACAGTGCCTTGTACAAGGGTTAATTTAGTTTTCTTCCCCCAACTATTGCAAACTACTGCTGCTGAAGAGCTAGGGAATATTTATCTCTGTGTGACTGCAGCAATTCCAAAGGAAACTTGAGAACTGGGAAGTATATGACAAATTTTTAGCAAGTAACTAAAGAGTGGGATGCCAGAACCCAAACTGGTTGTCCGTGCAACAGAGAAGTGAATGGATACTTCTATTCAAAAATATCCTAGCATGTAAGGCAATCACATGCTTTCAACAGTGAATGGATGAACTTTTTACCCGGCTAAAATCTAACAAGCCCCATAGTCAAAGGCAGAGGGAAAATTATGAATTTGCTGGAACTAGTTTCAGCAATTCTAAGACATGGGTACATAGCCACTGGCATGAGAGCCACTAATACACATAGGCAGACTATTCTCCAGCTTTCCTTTTCTAGATAAAGGAAAAAAAGGTTGGGAAGTCAGAGTCAAGAAAAAGGGTGAAGTAGCTACAGATATCCAGAGACAAGCATTTTACTTCCTAATGTTTATTCAATGCATTACACAAATTCAAGACTGAAGGAAGACCTTCTCAGACCTCTGGTACACTGTTTCCAATGCTCAGGTCTTAAATAAAAATTAACTCTGAAAAAGGATGTTCCCTTCTTTTGAAATTTACAGAACCCAAGGTTCGCCCTTGTAAAATGGTCATGCCACCTACAGAGACAGTACCAGAGTCCTACTTTTTAATTCTACCAGAAGGAAAACTGCTCTTCTTGCAGATGACAAGTGTCCGAATCCATTACTGAGCATGAGCTCTTAGAAACCCATCCTGAGTGCACCTTCGGTAGGAAGTACATATCTATTTCAGCGAAACAAGAGAGCCAGCAGAAATTAGTTTGTATGCATTCTTCCTGTTAGCTGGGAGGGGGAAGAAAAGCTGGCTATAATATAGAGCCTGAGTTAGAAGACCCGTAGACCCAAGGGTCTTTAAAAGCATTGGACAGGGAAGAACTTAACAGTAAAAGACAGGATAAAACACTGTGGGAAGGACAGACAAAAAAATAAATCCATTTACAATTGTTCAGAGGACTCCCAGGGGTCTCAGGGAATCGCCTCAAGGTAGAATCTCACCTCGATACTGAGTAGCAAGTACCGTGAAAACACAGAGGCGTTTCCCTCAGCCAGGGCATCGCTTTGCCCCCTAACTTAACCTAGATAGTTATCTTTTGTGGGAGCTCTGTATCTATGAAACCTCTCAAACTCAGCTGAAATTGATTGTCTGTCACACAGACAAACAGGCAGATACAGAACAAATGTGCAGGATGAAAAGCCAGTACAAGCTCTAAAGTTTCATTTCCTTAGAAAATACAGTTTAAAAAAAACAAAAGTAGAAAGAGCACACATGCAATAAAGCTGAGAAGCACAAGAAATACTGACCTCAATTTCACTTCCCTAGCTAAAGAGTACAGTAAGTAGCTGTTACAGCTAAACCTAACAAAGGCAGACATGCAGTAGCTCTAGTGTCAAAAGAAAAAAAAAAAGAATCAAAAGTTATATATTATTTAGTAAAGGTGGTGGTGGAAGAAAGATGGTGATGTCAAGACTGCTTTTGTATAACAAAGTCTATACAAAGTCCCCTACTGTGGAGTTGTATCACCAGCACAAATTCTAATTGCAAAGAGCCTGACCCCAGCTGCATTTGGGATATGGTTAGGGTGGGAACCCAAGAGGACCAAGCTGTGGGGGAAGCAGCAGTTGTGGAGCTACTCTAAATGTCAGACAACTCAACCTGTCTCAGCAACTTATAGTTCTTTCTCTTCTTTTTCAAAATATAAGATATGCTAACTTAAGTCAGAAAGGATCAGGTGGTCTTTCTGACACACACTTCCCATCTGCTCACACTTTGCTTTACATTTTCACTTAGTGCATATTACTAGACTTGAAAGCTTAAATATATTTAATTTATTCTATTAAAATTTACCCTGTAATACTCCATCCCAACTATGATCTCACAAAATCCAGTATTTTTTTTAACCCTCGCTGACTTCTCTGTATGCTCTAAGTCTGTTAAGCACACAAGGCAAAATTGTTTTACTTTGATTCATTCTTGTGACTCACCATATCCTGTATAATGAAAGCAACAGATAGAAGCCTTTCAATAAAACCAGGATATTTTTGAAGGAGTAGCATCTAAATACAATTGTAAATTTCTGTTATGTCAATACCCTTTAAAAAACATTGGTTGAAAACAGGGGCTTCTAAAGCAGGTGGGAATAGACCCCCCAGTCAAGAACAGGTGCTACAAGTTTCATTTTGCAGCCCTCCTTCTTTATAGAACCTTCATTATTTAAGGTTCAAAAGCTCAAATTACACTAGCAGAAATTACAAAGGGATTGCAGGGCACCTGACTTGTATGTTGAAAGACATTACTGCAAACACCTGGGGCTGGGAGAGGCCTTGAGTGTGCATACAGAGAGTGAGATGATAGTTCCTGTATTTCAGACTGATGCACGAGAACTCGGGACATTAGACAGGTAATCCTGGCCCAAGCTCTCAGATCAGCTGAGATAAAAGTAGTAAGGAGATATGAGCATACATATCTTTGAAAGCCTTGGGCCAGCACACTCAGTACCTGGCAACATCAGGTCATTTTCTGAGAGACTATCCATGTCAGCCCATTTCATTAAATCAGTCAGACTAATCAGAAGGCAGAAGTGCTGGCTAGTGCCAGCTACACACATAAATGCTTACAAGTGACAGAATCTGTAATTAATTTTTGCAAATGTTTTGATTGCTTTGTATTTTTCTAATGTCCCTTCTTCATTTACTGAGGACAAATTTAGCAATTCCAAAGCATGAGTAATTTCAGTAAGAGATGTAAGATCATTCTTAACAGCCCTGTAATTACAGAATTTAAGACAAGGCTGCTTCTAGCTAGACCTAGTGGTCACTGGAGCATCAAGCACCTCTTTCTTGCTCAAGATCCTTTGTCAGCTTCTGAAAGAAATTAATATAGCACCTATTTGTATTCAAGAAATAATAAAAATCAGTAGCATATACTTATATTTAAATGATCACAGTAAGAAGATAAATCAGCCCTTCTTTCAATATTCCCCTTTTCTACAGAACTACTACTTGTGAAAAGGGCAGCTTTTTGGACATGAATTGGGAAACCATGTCTTAGAAAGAACATCATGAAATAAATTAAACACTACTTTCTCCCTCAAAAATAAATCTGATGTAACACAAAAGATTTTTTTTCTGCAAGTTGCACAGATTAAAAAGACATGGTGCTAAACAAAGGAATATTTGAGTTCTGGCAAATTAATTCTCATATCTTGACTTTTTCTTCAAAAAGAGGGGAAAACTCTGAAAAATTGCAGTCAGTGATGCACAGTCCTTTCAGTTCCCTAAGCCTCTTTACTAACACTGCTCTATTGGGATCATTTAGCAGTCAAATATCCACAAACAGAGGAAAACTGCCTTCAAAGACCAGAAGTGTCAAAAAAACCCCAAAGATCCTCCAAACCAAAACCATGATACTTTAGCCATAGATGGGAGAAACTAGCAGAATTCAACCTACTTGCCAAAGCTTCAGCTCAGAATCCAATGTAACTTTAATAAAAGAAAAATCAGCTGAACTAATAAATATAGCCAGTATCTCTCAGTAGGAGCTGTTCTTCCTTCTGACACTCTTCTAATTAAGAGAGCTTTTTTTCTATTTCTCCCACTCATCCTTTTGAGAAATATCTGCTTTTATTTCAATTCTTCTGGTGAAATTTTTAAGGTAGTTCTCTGACTGCACATGGTATTATGTGTAGCAGATGGCAAAATCATAAACTGAGTTATTCAATCTATTCCCTCCATCCCCTAAACACACAGAAAATCAACACGTGCTGATGTTTTAATGAATACAGCCTCCATTTGGGCTTACTTTAAATCCCACTCACATGAATGATAGCCTTACTAGTGATTTGAAAGGTAACTTAAGTAAGCCTCATGCCTTAAAAGAACTGAAGCACAGAGCCTAGATCTACTCTATCAAATACTTCCTTTTTTTTGAGAATACATTCTTTCTTTATATACCCAGGAATAGCATTCTATTGTAGCCATGCTACATCCTAAATGCTTGTTAAAAATCAACTTACAGCCTATACAGTCCTTTCATCATACTTACATAGGAAAAAAGTTACCAATTTTTTCCTAGGAAAGTATGTGTCAAATATATTAGTCAAGTACTCAAAAAATTAAATAATAAGCAAGAGACAGTGTTGTATCATAAATAATAAACATCACAGTTATCATTTTCAATGAAATATTTACTGAAGGCTACATAGCATTTTTACATACTTGGACATCAAAAATCAAACTGGCCACAAATCTCTTGTTGGCTGGATGAAGAGTATTAAAAATATTTACCCCTATTTCCATGGTGAAAGAAACCAACAATTAAACATATTGTATGCTACGGCCTTTTAAGAGCAGCTTTATGGAGATTCTGAGCTTGCAGATGCCTCAGGAATCCCTCATCCAGAGTCACAGAATGGGTCAGGTTGGAAGACACCACAGTGGCCATCTGGTCCAATCTCCCCACTCAAGCAGGGTCATCCTAGAGCACATGGCACACAACTGTGTTCAGACAGCTCCAGAATATGTCCAGGCAGGGAAACTACACAATTTCTCTGGGCAATCTGTTCTGGTGCTTGGCCACTTGCACAGTAAAGTTCTTCCTCCTATTCAGGTGGAGTTTCCTGTGGATCAGTGTCTGCCCATTGCCTCCTGTTCTAGTCCTTGGCACCACTGAAAAGAGCCTGGCTCCATCTTCTTGATATCCTCCCTTTATACATGGATGAGGTCCCCTCTCAGCTGTCTCTTCACAAGGCTGAACAGGCCCAGCTCCTGCAGCCTTTCCTCCTGCAAGATGCTCCAGTCCTTTCATCATCTTTGTTGCCCTGTGCTGGACCTGCTCCAGGAGCTCCATGTCTCTCTTGCACTGGGGATCTCAGAACTAGATGAGTTCTCCCACTCACATTAAAAGAGAGCCACACCAAACTGTCTCTCAAGCTGCACCTTAAACAAAAGGCAATTAGGAAAGGCTGTGGAAAGCCAGTAAAAACTACAATCACAGAGCCATAGAACGGTTTCAGTTGGAAGGGACCTTAAAGGTCATCCAGTTCTAACATTTGTGTTGTGGCTAGGGACACCTTCCACTTGACCAGGGTGCTCAGAGCCCCATCCAACCTGGCTTTGAACACTTCCACGGGTGGGGCATCCATAGCTTCTCTGGACAACCTGTTCCAATGCCTTACCACCCTCACAGTACATAACTTCTTCCTAATACTTAATCTAAACCTACCCTCTTTGAGCTTGAAGCTATTGCCCTTCGTCCTATCACTACAATCTGATCTCTTCAAGTGTTAGAAAAGCAAAACACTACTAAGGGTGCCTGGCCATACAACACTAACCCTGTTGTTTATGCTAACACCTGCCAGTCAGCTGCCCAAGAGAACAATTCCCATTGCCTCCAAGGGCCCTTCTGATCAGACCAGGAGCTGTACTGTAGTCTCACGCCCCAGGTGGTCCCCCAGGCTATCCACTACTCCAACCGGGAACAAGCAAGCAGCCTGAACTGAAAGGTGTGCACTGTGTCAAGGTGCAACTTACCCCAATGGGTTGCAAATCACATGTAGAATACAATTCAGCAAGAAGTGAAATCTTAAAATAATTTAATAGACCTGCAAGTGTCCTCCAAAGATGGTAGAATTTAAACACTGGAGAATTATGATGAAATTAAAACTGGTTAGCTAAAACTAGCAATGTACAGTCATGAACCATAACCTTTATAGCAACATCTTATGACTACAACTCTTTACTAGTAATTTCTAGAATGCCTCTGCTGCTTGATTGACCTCAAAATCAGATAACAGCAAAAACTAAACTCAAGCTTTCAACCAGCAAAGTAACTACCTCCTGTTAAGGTATCATTCCATGTAAAAATGTATGGTTTTGCTATTACTGGAACATTTGGAAAAGGTCCAACTAAATAGCCATAAAACCACATATAACAGGAAATGAGCCAACATTATCTTGTACTGCTCTGCCCAGACAGGCTCCAGGCAGCTTATCCTCGCTACGCTATTGTATTGCATTGTATTAACTATTATTAGGAAGCACAAAAATCCAGTCAGAAGAACAAAACAGTTGCCAATAGATTTTTTTTTTTAATACCACATATTTTTAGGGATACAAGGTTTAGGAGAAGCAAACACAAGACATTTCATTTAGGCAGATATATACAGATACACACACACTTGTTTTGCAACCTTTTTAATCCCCTGGTGCCAAGGTTACCATGGTCCTGATATGGCTGATATTTGCATGTTATTAGAAAACATGTTCTAGAACAGCAAGACCGAACTTCTTGTTTATCCATATGTGAATTTCATTATTTTTTCATATCAGTAACCTCACATGACAGTTTTTGGTAAGGGTAGGCAGAGACACACAGCTTCTCTAGAATAGAGCCTCTATCATACCCATTTATCCAAGAATCTTATAAATTATGAAGAGACATGATTTTTATGAAGCAGGTATTATATTCAGTAATTAGGCATGCACCAACATTGTGAAAAGTCTACTTCCAGGTAGTTTGGCTGGTATCATGCTGAAAAAATGAGGAAAAAGGAGACAAAGGAGCTGCTAAAACCATTTCACTGACTTCCCTGTTCTAATCCCAGGGAAAATACTTCCTCCCAGAAAAGATGTTATGTGGGTGTGCTTGAAAACATCTGAGACTTTCAAGGAACACATTCTTTTTCTGGCATACACTGAAGCATTTCTAAAAGTGATAAATGACAGTGTCACAGTCACCTATCCAAATTTAAATGGAAAACTGAACAATCCTTTCTGAAACAGTCAAAGGCCAAGTTATCGTACCTCTCCTTGAGCTTTGGGGACTGTCATTTAAAAACAGGACAAGATGACATCTCCCCTTTATTTTACTGTACCAGTCATCTCCTGCTGGTTTCCTGCTAGGAGAGCTCTTCCCCCTACCCTCCCAGGAACATTACATTAGTCACACATCATTTTACCTAGGTCCTGGGCCACCAAAACAAAACCACAGAATGTAATACATTCATTTACAAGAAAGGCTTTACTGTTCTCTTTTTATTTTATGTAAAAGGCCTAACTGATCATTTCTTCCACTTTCATTAGAGAAAGGCGAGAAATTTCTAGTCTAGCACATCTTTCACAGCCTTCTGTGAGTGTCTGAAAAGCACTTTTTGGTTAAGAGCTATACAGAAACTCTACAGGGAAACCTCTTTGCTTTTTCATTTTTTCAACCAAAAAAAAAAAAAATCTGTAATTTAAAATGCAGCACCAGACCAAAGCTCACACCGGTTTTGAAGCCATCTTTAGAAACTCCATGCAGAGAAAAGAAAAGACTGCATCGTTTTCAGAGAGTCCTATTTCATACTGGCAAAAGTAATTACTTAATCCACTGTTAAATAAAAAGTAAAATCAGGAATGCTGCAGCTTTCATGGCACTGAGGAAAATAAAACCTGGCCAGTTTCTGAAATTAAATTCTTCATAAGCCACTCTAGAAAATTTTATTCAAATATATGGAATTGTACAGCATGCACATAATACCTCAGGATATCGGCACAGCACTGACTAACCTCTGTAAAATTAAATCTTAGCAAATGTGGCTACCAGTAAGGCATGAAGCGAAGCCAAAAACAACTCAACATGCCAGATATGTATTCTGACATGACTGGTCCTGCTGCTCCAGAACAAACCACATTGAAAAAGCAGTGTTCTCCCAGCCACAAGTCTGCCTCCCTTGAACTTGGGAGACAAAAAGGGAAGGGAGATTTGGAAGGTCAGCCTCAGAAATCCAAGGGATGCCATCGTGCAGAAACCTACAGTTTAATAATGACTGGCACGCAGACCACTGGGATCGGCACTGCACTTGGACTAACAGGCTCCAGGACTCAACTGTGAGAAATAAATACTCTCCTTATAAATGTATTTTATAAATAAATAAATATATATATATGTACACACATACATCTATATATACATACATATATGTATCCATCCATCCATATGTACATAAATTTACACACATATATATACATATATACACACATATCTATATTTACATACACACATATATATATACATGAATATATATATGCATACACTTTTTTTTTTAGAGCTGTAGGCATGGGTTTCTAAAATGTGCAACAGTTTCCAAGTAACTCTACTTTCTAATAGAGTATTTTTAAAAAACAGTAAAGAATACCGTACAGAAAATGGCAACAACAACAACAACAAAAAGATAAAATGACAAATGCAAATGGGCAGGGGATAATATGACAGACAAGTAAAGGCAGCAGAGAAAATACCACTGAT
Source organism: Bombycilla garrulus (assembly GCA_013400315.1). Lineage (NCBI taxonomy): Eukaryota > Metazoa > Chordata > Aves > Passeriformes > Bombycillidae > Bombycilla > Bombycilla garrulus. The sequence continues at coordinate 94,510 of VXBU01005016.1, forward strand.
AGATAGAGGCAAGGTAAGAAGTGAGCCTGGTACCTAGCAACCAAGTGATATACTCAGATTTGCTGCTAGAATTTCCAGAATTCTACATCTAACTCTGTAAAATACAATAGAAGAGTGCTAAATGATTCAAGTGGAAAACAGAATATAAACAACATAAAATGAAACAGAAATTTCGACTGCTTATAATTCAGCTGAAATTCATACATCATACTTACATTATTCTTCTGGCAAATAATTTCCTGAAATAAAAAAGGAAAGAAGAAAATAATGTTGATAGCACTAGGAGAGATATCTGATCAGTATGACTTTCTAATATTACTGTTTGCACACATGACAAGAAAAGGTTGGTTGACAGATGTTTTCTATGCCTGTCAAACCAACATACATGAAGTATTCTCTCAGAAGAGACAAAATTACTATGGAACCAAGTAGATACATACAACTTATATACACATAAGAGCATACCTACTGTCTGCATGTGAATAAACATATATATATACATATATACGTGTCCCTCCATTTATAAATTCTCCTAGAGGGATGATGTCCAGAAGCTGTCTATTAGTAGACATCTATTCACATTTGAAAAGTCAAATATAGTAAGTAACATTTTGCTACCAGGAGAAGCAATCAAAAAGAATAGTAAAAGCAGTAATCATATGAGGTTTTAAAATATTACAAAACTACTTGAAATTCACTTGGCTCTAATAATCAGATGCAAGAACATATCTTCACATTTTCAATGTGAATTTTCAGAGAATTAGAAGCACACACACAGGAAAAGAGCTGATTCCTGCACACTCATCCAGGTGGTACAACTCAACTGTAAATCACCTCTGAACAATGATCATCTTGCTTCCAGCACAATTTGTCAGCAAGTTCTGATCCCAGGAACTGTTAACCATAACAGATTTATCAAACAGCTTTGCCTCTGCCACTGGGACTGGTGAGCAGCTTCACCAGCAGAACAGCATTAAAAACGAACACAGTATCAAACCAAGACGCCTCATGCTTTCCATGTTGCTTAAGTCAGGCTTTGATAAAACTGCTCTTCTCCCTGTTGAGAGGGGCATGTTTCACATATGACTGTTTCTAGCTTTCCAAGTGTAGGTCATAAAGGTCTGGTCAAATCCCCCAGCATGGACAGGAACATCTTCAACTAGATCCAGCTGATTGAAGCCCTGCCTATCCTGGCCTGAATGTTCATGCAGAAGAACATTTCACCAGCAAAAGTTCATTTACTTTTGTGCCCTGATTAAATCATGTGCTGCAGTTCTGTGTTTCCTTCATTTTCGTTTTTTTAATTCCCCCTTCCATACGAGATTAAAACTCCACATGCTCTCCTGCATTGCTTTTACTCTTACCTGCTAGCTGTAACAAATATGGGAACAAACAGTGCCTCAGATGTCCCAGTTTGGCCGTAGCTCCTTAGGCAGTTACTAAATAGTGTGGAAAGGGGCCCGCTCTTTGACTACTTCCCTACAGACTATCAAGAGCAGAAACACAAGCCCAGTTCAAAGCTAAGGGAAATCGAAGGGAGTCTCTCAGTCAGCAGAGTACTGGTGGCAACTGTGACAACTGTGCAAGTCTCCCTGCACTGAACTGGGCTTCCACCGACGCCAGTGGGAATCCAGCACATGACCCATTTACAAAGTCCAGCTTCTAACTAGTATAAAAGTTCTTCCAAGTGCCCAAGAAAGCCAGATGCCTCAACCCAAGTCATTGCTCAGTGGGAGTTGAATATTTGGCTCTTTGCCCAGTACAGTGAAATTCTGCTCTGCTTATACTGTAGACCATTGTACTTACACAACTGAATTCAATTCCCAGATACATCTTTTATCATTAGCATAATTTTTAGGACTTTTATCTGTATACTCTTTGTATTGCAAAAAGAAAGGAAATAGTTGGATTGCAAGTGGTCCAGTTAGCTGAGAAAATTTAGAGGAAAGAGCAGGGGGAAGAAACTAAGAAACTGAGTTACTAAGCATGTCCTTCCCAAATATAGGGCCAACCTGGAAAAAATGGGACAGAATCAAAACCAAATAGCCTGCAGTTGCCAGAAGCAGTGGAAGCAAACCCTTCCTAGTGGTGCTGGCGCCCAGACTGCAGTCTGACTCACCAAGCTGCTCACTCTAAATTGTTCCCCTCAGCAAAGCCTGGAAAGGAAGTGCAAGGGCATAAAACACCTCCTGAGTAAATCCAATGCATCTGAGAGAGGGGAAGTAATTGAAAAGACTGCCATCCAAGTTGTCTATCCTTTCCCATCATGAAAGTTGCTCAACCTTTTGGATAGCTGCAGTAGAAAGCAAGTATCAACTCCTTGGCTGACAAAATTCACAGCCCCATAGATTATCTTAAAACACCCTCTTGCCTTAAACCAAAGTACCACCCTGTGCACTAAGGCACGAGTTTTGTTTTCACTGACTCAATTACACTGCTGCTCATCTCTAGCACAGCAATCCTGCAGTTACCTGATGCAAACAGCTCTAATTCAGCAAGATTGAGCAGGGGGTTATCAGGAGGTCCCACGTAAGGTTTGGCAGAAAACTGCTAATTTGGACAGAAGCTAAAGCCTAAGGATTATTTTGTTGCCTACACACTACCACCCTCACAGGATTGTTATTACTGTAACAGTTTACCACAAACACCAGTAATTCCCTTGAATGACAAAGTCTTGCATTTAGTTTCTCATCTCAAATTTGGCAAACTTCTGTTTCTGTAAACAGCCATTTAACAGCGAGGTATTTAACTGACTGTGAGCAAGTAATCTAATCTTTCTCTTTAGAAGACTAAACTGAGTTTTACAGCATTGCATTGTAGACATCTTTGCCAGGCCTCAGAACATTTTTGCTATTCTGTTCTGAACCACAAGTGACGTGTATTTCTTACAGAAAGAACCTATCTGAAGTGTTAGACTAGCTGTGACTTGCCCTCCAATCCCCTTTTTCCACCCAGAGCTACCTTCAGTGACTGCAGAGACTCTGCATTTGTGTCACAGTAGAGGATAATGTTGTTAGCCATGCTGAAGCTCTCTCTCACTCCCAGATGGTAGAACAGGGAAGGCTGACGGAAGGCATCACTCATCTCTACAACAGCGATATCTGCAGAAAGAAATTTTTAAAAAATACTGTCAATGTCACACATTTCAGACAGTCAAATATGTCTAGGTCATGTTTCTTCACACAATTTATTTTAGTAAGAAGACCTGGTTTTAAGGAAATAGATCTGGAGAGTTTTCCCCACTTTAGCTATTATGCCTGAATTTTGAACATAGTCAGCAACATGTGGTTTAGGGTTTTTTTCTATTTCACTTTTACTCCTCTGGGTTTTCTTTAAATGAGACCTTAAAATGGTAAAAATGGATTAACCACTAATCAAGAAAAGGAAAAAATTTCAATTGCTGTCTTGAAGAATAAAATCTGCTTGATAAAACTATACATGGTGACTGATAACCTCAAGGAAAAACAAAAGAAAAAATTACATTAGATGTATTTTTACTGTCTAAGCTACTTGCAATAAAAATTTATGTAATCTATAATATACTGTATAGATTCTGTACTAGAACTTTGGAAGAAAGCAAACTGAAAGGTAATGTTCCAATATAAATTATCATTCAGATCTATTTTGATTCATATAAAAATATGATAGAATGAGAAAAAGACAAGATACAGATGCAGACAAGCAAAGATGGGGTGAATATATAAAGCCAAAGAAACCCCCATATGAGTAAAAACTTTACTGTGCAGAAATTCTGTTCATAATAAATTTTACCTGTGTGAATAATGCATGCAAGCACATGCACAAACACTTACAGAACAAGGAAGGTAGTCCACAATTTCTCTTAAACCATGTGTTTCTCTTGACCAGATTTGCACCAGTGTCAAAGTACAACAAGAGGCAATTAACTATTTCAGCTGGCTCTGTAAGATTCCTGTTATGCCAGACAGCATACTTCCACTGCAAAAGTCTTGTGGAATCAAGAGAGCAAAGCAAGAAAACTGATTCATCTCCACCTCTTCCACAGACACCTTTCTTTCTTTTCACCAATTAGTTTTTTTCTTAGGTTTCAGGAAAAAAAAAAAAAAAACAACAACAAAAAAACACAGACAGAAAACCAAACCCAAACCAAAGAAATATGCTTCTGTTAAGAACAGAACAAGAAAAACAGCCTGGTTTCCAATATCTCGCTATGCTTGTCCATTCCTTTGGATGCCTTCATGACTGAATAGGTAGACAGCATGACAAGCTTTGTAGGAAAAAGCCTATTCTTACCCTCAAGTTTCTCTGCTCTAATTAATCTAATCAGAGATTCTACCTCAAACCACAACTTTTCACCTCACCTATTTACTTAGTCAAAGCTGAAATGGAGATATTCAATAAAAGAGAAGCCTTGTGGCCACACTCTTAACTGGGGAAGCAGTGTCCCTCCAACTTGTTGAAAAGGAACACCTTTGAGACATCTACTCTTCAGTAATGTTTTTCTATAACTGGCCTACAAGCTTAAAAATTATTAAAAACCTGAAGGAAGGACAGATACCCACAGGGGAAAGAGCAAAAATTTGCTTATACAAGCCTAGGCACTTCAAGATACAAAATTAAAAGAGAGGAGACTAATATGGTAGAAAAAAGATAATTCTTTCACACTTAAAAAAAAATCTACTATTAAATAATGTTTTCTAAAAGATTCATAATTTGTGTTCTAAGCATCTCCCTGTGTCCAATTTCACATAAATATTTGCTGTATGGATGCCATCAAATTTTATTGTAGTAAAAAAGGCAGTGCACTACTAAGACTACACATATACTCACTTTCATTAATTTTAGGAAAGCAAAGCATCACAAAAGCCAAACAAAAATTACAGTACTGCCACTATATTTTGGGTGAATTACAGTTTGTTTATTTTCTTCCAAAACTTGCCGTAATACAAGTTATATTTTTAACTGCTCTTACTCACATAGAAATCTAATCTTAAGCAACTCTAAACCTATGGTACATATCTGTTAATACTGAGCAGGAGGAAATTTGCGCAACCTGCCATGATTTAATTCTGCAATCTTGCAAGATAATGTGCCCTCATTAGAGTTGCAAAACCAAGATTAAAAGAGAAATATTACTTTAGATGAAGCCTGATCAAAGCTAGATTACAAAAAAAACACTTGAGAAATCCTGTGTTAAAATGTCAAGTTCCTAGGATCATAAAGGAAAGAGGAACTCAAAAAAANAATAAACCATATAAAAACCTTGAGTCACTTACACAGAGGAGGGAAGGACCATGAGTAAAGAAACATTTGTATGAAAAATTACACTGAGATACTGGTATAAACTCTTGCAATTCCTGTATTTCTTATGTAACTAAAAAGGATCTCTTTCCTTTGTATGTCAAGACTTCTATGAAATCCTTCTGGATAATCTCATTTGATAGATAAAGCAGTGTCTTCTTTAGAATAGGTCCATCTTTTATGAAATTTTCCTGCTCAGTCTAGCAGTTATGTATTTCAAGATGAAGATGTCACTCACAACAAAGAGATCAGATTTCTCAAGTTCAGGTTAGGCCTTGGGGCTGGTATTGCAATTTCCAAGGGGAACAACCCAAACCTTACCTGCAATTCCAACAACCCACAAAAGGTATATGCACTTTTGGGTTCAGATGTCTATGCAAATAAAAAACCATACATCCTAAACCAGCTCTTCTGACAGACCTATTTCTGACTGTCTTCTTTCACAACATCAGAAGAGAAACTCCTCTAACCAAAGGAGGGATCAATGTACTCGGCAGAAGCACTGAAGTCAAATACTATGTAGCTGACTTGGGAGGGAAAAAAAAATCCAACCAAACCAACCAACCAGCCAAAAACAACCCACCACAGAAACAGGAGTGGTAATGGTTCCTATGAAGCACCTGAAATGTACTGTTGAGTGCACCACAAACCAGCCAAACACTATATTCAATTACATAAAATTTGATTAGAAGTTTAGCAAAGATGAGCAAGACTGATGGTTTTCCAGACAAACCTAAGTAAAAGTATACATACATATATCAAAAATATCACTCATTTGAAAGAGCCAGGATTCAGCTAAGGCCAAAAGAACTGTTTGGTCATCAATACATAAACTGCCATAATTCTCTTTATCTGTTTCTCACTCTCATTTCTCCAAGATGAAATCAATCAAACATTCTGATGCCATAAAAAATAAGTTTTCTATTCACTGGAGAACACAGTTTCATAAGTAGTAAAACGGTATTTCAACAAAGGTGGAGGAATCAGCTCTACAGCTACACTGGAATTATGCCCTTCCAAAATATGTGTGATTTGAGTTTCAAGGCAAATAAAGCCTGATCAAGCACAGCAATCAGAGTAGAGCTCTTCCAACACCTAAACCCTCAGGATGAAGCACTCTGAAGACCAGGAAAGTCAGTTCACTGATGTCGATTCACTTCAAATGTTCTTACACACCTTCACAGCTAAGCAAGTCTGTTCGGGCTCCAGCAGACTAATAGTAGGGTGAGTATGGAAGCACACTGCATAAAACAGGAAGAAAAGACAGAAAAGTGCAAGAACTGCAATTGTTGCAACCTCACAAGATGCAAGAATGTGAAATTTAATTTTGTGCCCAAGATCAAAGTAAGGGATAATATTTTCTCCATCTCGTGAAAGTAAACCTGGTGACAGATTGCTGATACTAAAGAAAACAGGTATAGAACAGTCTTTACCTTTTCTAGTAGTCTCTGACATTTCAGCTAGAAAGTCTTACACTAAGTCTTGCAGTAAATTATTGATAGTCTCTTCTATGAAAAATAAAGTAAGTCTAATCACACTTCTCTCCCATCTCCTTAAACAACTGTCATGCCTAAATAGATAAGACAAGTGCATCATAAGCATAAGACTAGAGCTTCATTCACTCTGGCCTAGGTAGCAAAACCAGCTTAAATACAGCAGCAGGCAGTTCAATGTCTGTGTTCTAAATCACCCCTGCCTGCTGCCTGCCGACAGCAGCCAAACTGCCTCTAATGAAGCTGCCTATGTACACATTAGCTGAGTAACCACACACTGAGCTGCAGACACACCAACAACTACTGAGCAGTCACTATCTAGCCTGCTATTAGGCTAACTAACATCTACAGCAACAATTGCTTGAAACACATTATCATGCATTCAAGAGAACAAAATATCACTGTAGTAGTAACAGGCTTTTTATTACCCTAGGAAACCAGATTAATGAGCTGGAATTGGAAGCAACCCACTTGACCCTTTTTGCTCGAGAAGCACAGGAAAAGTATACCTCTCTGTGAAGTCTGGCATAGATTAAAACTAATTTACCAATTGTTTTAACTGTGATGCAAATCCACTTAGGTCTCTAAGTTATCTGTGTAAAAATTGAGAAACTGACATGTAAAAACTCTACTAATTAACTTGTCTTAAGAAATGGTAGAAACTCTAGAGTATACACATTAACATGGCCAAAAAAGGGTAAGTGTCCATTAGTGGATACAGAGCCCTTTGCTCTTGGCTATTAGCCACGTCTTTAGTCACCAAGACAGTGATAAATGAAATGCAGTGGTCAAAGTTCATCTCTTACTCACTGTTTCAAATGTAAGAGGCCAAAGAAGAATGTTTAAACAAGTGCTCTGAGATATCACACACATACACCCTACTTTTTGATAGTACCTGCTACAATGCTGCCAGGAAAAGCAGGGAATACAGAGCAGCTATACAACTAATGAAGGTTTATGTTTGGTATTATCTTCTGATTAATTGGTATTAAACACTTGACCATTGCCTTACATTCACTGTCCCACAACTAATCAGGGGAAAAGGAAAGATGATAACGGCCACTTCTGAGACCAGGATTTTGTGTTCTTTTCTACTTCACAGTTAAAAGAGTAAGATACCATTCTGACAGAGATATAGAAGAAAAGAAAGGAGGGCAAAGTTTATTTCAGTGCAAGCCTGAACACCAGATTTATTTCCCACTGCAGTAGCAGCTCTCCATTCAGCCTTAGAATGATGATATGATGACACTATTGGGCAAACTTTCAGAAACAAGCAAGGAATATCCTTATCTACTTCAGCTTCTGTGTGATTGTCTGTGCTTGGCATAGATATCTTCCTGTTTACCAGAGAATGCCCGCATGAGGTAGGAAACCTGCTTTGGCAATCCCAGCATGTCAGTACATGCAAACCACAGTGCCGCTGACTTGTCAACAGCACTGGAACCAGACATTTCCTGTCAAGAGCGTCTCACATGGCTCCAAGACCGGAAACAATTGATGGGAGCCAGTGAGGTGAGAATACGCAAACACAGGTGAATGGCCAACCTCCCAGGAAACCAGTCCAGCCAAGCCAGTCTGTTGGGAGAGGCTAACCAAAAGAAAAAACAAAAACAACTTTATAAGGATGTCTGAGACTTGAATATGGGGAAGGAAAAGCAGGTAACGATAGCATAAGAAAGTTAAGTATGCCATATACTACAGGAAAAGCAGAATATTTGTAGAGGCTTGAATTGATGCACAAAGTAGGCTCAAGGGCCCCAAGACAAAAACATGTGATGGACATGGGCTAGTTCTTATCTAGTGAAAAGCACTATGACTCAGGAATCTTACAGTAACCCTGTCTTGAGCAGTCTCATTTTTACGCAATGGAAGCAAGATCCAGATCAGAACCTATCCTGCTACCTACTTGAAAGGGAGTTTCTCAGCACAAACTCCCAGCAGATGCAACACAAACCCAGCTGTCTGGTGGGTGATTCCTTTCCAGATGATGCATAACACAAAGTTGAACTAGAAATAATTAGAGCACTTAATACCAGAACGCACCAAGTTACCTTTGGGTACAACAGTACCATTTTACCTTAGTGCTGGTATTAAGAGCCCACTGTTCCTTGAATAGCTAAACTGAGTTGAGCTGCTCCTGAATTTCAAAGTGAACTTCTACACTTAGACTCATAAGCAAAAAGGTATGATTTTACTTTAGATAAACTCAATAAACAGCTCTTACTTTTAGGGCTGGTTCTGACCCTCTTTCACATTTGTATCAGAACTAGTGCAGTCAATATCCAGTGAGACAATTCAGTCTCTCTATTTGCTAGGAGGGTGGGGTGAGTGTGCAGTATCAGCTGACTACTCGATCAGTTAGATGATCTCACATTCCACCCACACAATCACTCGGTCCTATATAAAGAAGGCACCAGCCATCACAAAATCTGCAAGGATGTAACTGAGTACCTACTTACTTCTGCTTGAGTCATATATTGTTCCAGGGGATAGGTAAATTTTAATCCTCCATACAGACATGGATACAACAGCTACTTGTTCAGGAGTCCCATATATATAACATCACAGGAAGAAGAGTTCTTTGAGGAACAATAGACAAAATAAAAAAAAAAAAACAACAAAACAACACATGCACACAATCCACCTCATTACATTAGGCATCTATAGCCATACTGACAGACTTTAAATTGAGTATGTGACTCAATTTAGGCCTCTAGGAGTCTGCTCATTACCAAAAATAAACTAGCTAATCATGTAAAAGCAATCTTTCCTCTTTTTAAACCACTAATAGTTGTTGATTTCTTTCTAGTTAAGGTAAGAGAGAAGAACTACTTAAGTTAAAGGCTGACAACGTGCAAGAGCAAATATAAGCCATCCCTCTATAAATTTAAACTAGAAATCACAAGAAGGTTCATAAATCCAAGTGTCCTGGAGCACCTCCCTCCCCCAAAATGTTTAACTGATTGGCAGTGATCTGCTGTCACATAGGAGCATTACAAAAATTTCACCCTGTCCCAGAGTACGTTGAGGTGCCCCTTAGTAAAACTTGTGCAAATTGGTTCCTGCTGACTTTTGCAGCTGTCTCAGATCATTCTCACAAAATCAAATGCTATACTTCACCAAGTGGAACCATCCAAGCAAAAAGGAGATAAAAACAAGTTACTTTTCTTGTTACAACAACACTGTTCAAGACCAAGATCCCTCAAGTGAAACTCTGGCCTTTTTGTCTGCCCTATGCTTCAAAGATATGAAGGGAAAATAACCTCCTGTTCTGTAATCAAAGCTGATGGGAGATCAGCTGAAGGCAATTACCAAAATAAAAGAGCAGAAGCTGGCAAGGAACTGGTAGCACAAAGAAAGTTATAACAACTATTAGAAAAGGAATGAGACGGGAAGATAGAGATAACAAACAGTAAAGGGTTGTGAAGGAATTAAGACATCAAACTACACATCAAAACCTAAATTACTGTGTCAATGATCTGAAGACAACTGAAACAATATAGAAAGGCTTTCTTATTAAGGAAAAAAA
>VXBU01005016.1:104827-120502 GCA_013400315.1 Bombycilla garrulus
CAGAAGAAAGCTTGAGTTTCAAAAGAATCCACTCTCTCTTGGCCCTAAACACGATTGTAATGTTATCACATGATTCCAACCCCCAGTAATTCAAAAAACCCACTCTCAGCTTGATGCATGTGGGAGGAACTCGGGATCAGGCAAGAATCAAAAATGACAAGCAAACAGAGAGCCATTTATTCAAAAATAACCTCAATATGTTCAGACTCACTCTGTATTAATCCTAGTGGAACAGGCTCCCTAGTACCAATAACACCAAATACTAAAGACTACCTTAACTCTGAACTTTGCATCAGAATAAATACTCAGACCTCAATGGGGTAACTGCTGAAGCCCAGCTGAAGGCTGGAGCATGTTACAAGGCTAGAGTTAGGATCTGTACCAAGTGTTATTTAAGCAAACCACAGACGCAACAGCAGAAGTAGTCAATGAAAATAAGGCAAGCTGTAGCAAACCAGTACTTTTACATTTATAAGATTTGTTCAGAGGATCTTCATCATTGCAATTTTTTTTCAAAGAAGACCTAACACTCCTTTGGCCTGGATAGGATCTTTAGGAGGCAAAACCCAGACAGACAGGTAGGTAGGTAGAGGATGTGATGGTGTTCAAGTGATTATTTTCATTTACATTTCCATGTTATGTGTCTTTGAGATGCAAGATGAAAGAGTGATTATTTATTCTCTGGAAAAGTGACTGAGCCTACCCAAGAAGAAAAAACTTTTAAGAACACAGGTGTGCCTTTAGAGAAGAAAGGAGAATTCTATGAAAACCAAATAGCCAGGTCTCCGGGGTGGTAGAAAGTTTTTCTAATGTCCAAGTGAACTGTAGAGTTTGTTACACCTCAAAAGTTGCAGAGAACATTAAAACCAAGGAAGGAAACAACAATCCACCTCAAGGACAGAACAACCAGCAGAAAAAGCCGATCAAAAGTTCTTTTTATTTCTGTCTTTCCTGTTCTGTTTATTTCTGACTTAGTGACCTGAAGTTTTCTCCACCTAAGCAGTCTTCCAGTCTCAGGGTTTTGGGGTTTTTTTTCCCTAGAATCTAACTATTTTCACTTCTAACACAGTTATATATTTGGTTTCTTTGCTCAGTTCACTGTGACAAAAATATCTAGGCAGACCCACCTCCAAGCTTCAAAAACGAAGTCTAGGTTTCATTGCAGCATCTGGAGGGATCAGATCAAAATGCTGTTTAACTGAGTACTTCGTCCCTGCCAGAAGCTGGCAGGCAATGTGGCAGAGATGGTAAGAATGGTGCAAGTAGAGGCTGAGGTTTATTAAACAATCCAGATACATTTACAGAAAAATGTTGAGATACCTAGAAAGCTGAATACCATCACCTAATTTAGTGCTTAATATTAGAGCACAAACAATTAGAGCTGCTTTTCTTCATATATGTTACTTTGCATTCACTGTCCTTTACCTGCTCATTTGCCTGGTACCATAAAACCTTCTGCAATTCTTTACTGCCTATTCTTTAAAGTTTTCACAACCCTGCACATCAGCAAATGTGACCACCTTTTCACCAGAAAGAAATTTTCAGATCAGCCATGAAACTTCTGAAAAGCCCAATTCAAAAAAGAAAGTACAGAACAATCCTTTTAACAGCCTGTTTTTCTACTAGCAACCTTGCTTCATTGCAAAAGTTATCTTCTGATCTTTTCCTTTAAGAGTCCACTTAAGTGTTATAAGGATGTGATCTCCAGCCATTTTGTCCCTTTAAGAGTATTTGGTAAAGTATCCCATCAAAAGTTTTTTGACATCTCAATATCCTGTCTTAAATGGATTACCCTGAAGTACAGGCTCATAAGAAGAGTGTGATTTCCTTCTACAAAAAAGCCACTTCAACTCCTCCCTGCTGCCAGATTTTACCCATGACTCTAAGTGATGGGTTATTTATATTTTTAACCCATTTGTCCTAATAGAATACCAATAAAATCTCCCACTACAATGCTGCCAACATCAACTGAAGTAAAAAATCACACACAAAAAAAAGCAGTCTTCAGCAAGTATTATTCAAACTCTTTTGGAAACTGTCTTACTAAGGGTTGCATGCCTTTTTTACATTTTTAGCTTGTTTCCTTATCTGAACAAAAGTTCTCCTCCCAATGGGCATAGTTCCATTTATTAATTTTTCTTAGCAATGCCACCTGCTGTGGATTACTTTAAAATTTCTGTTAATAAATAGCACACGTTGTGGAAGGAATCTTCCTTAGGATGTCTGAAAGCTCTTCCTCTTTTTAGCTAATCCGTCAAGAATTATTTATCTTTCTTGTTAAGAAGCTTGCTAGTTTTTACATAGGTTATAGTAGAAATGTGGCCTGCACCAAGAGGAGCTAAATGTCTAAGACTGATACTGTGGACCCTCCTCAAGAAGGCCAAAGCCACGCCCATTAAGCCACTGAAAAGTGGCTTAGAAATGTTTCTAATACAAAGATTCTAATACAAATATTTCTAATACAAAGATGCACAAATATTTCTTATAACAATATTTTCAAGTCATGAGAGTTAATGTTTTCCAATCCAGTGATACCAAAAATGGTTTAAACTTAGAAGATTCATGAGCAGAAAACAGACACTGAAAAATAAATACATGCACTCCAAGATTATGATGAACAGCATTTGGAATGCCTGTAAAGAATGGGAATCTTCCTAAGCTTCTGAAAATTTGGAAGCAGAATTTTTCTAAGAGATGTAAACAAATACATTTGTTCAATGTCTTTATTTAGTCATGGAAATATTTCCATTCTAAATAAAACCCTATTTTTCATAAATAATAGAGCATTTGAGAATTTTAGACCTCAAATTTCATATTAATCAAAAATATGCCTACAACACCTGATTCCCACTATCCTCTCCACAAAAATCTCTACATTGTAGAATTTTTACTGCTGTGTCCAATGTTTTCTCCTGAACAGAAAGGCACTGAGAAAACTAATTGCCTGAAGGCTTTGGAATTTCGCATGACATGTTTTCTGATAAAAAAATACCATAATCTCTTAAAAAGCATGCAAAGCTTCGCAAAAAGGAAAAGAAAAGAAAAAAAACATCTGCAGAACAACCTGATACATTCAAAAGCATCTGGAAATTCAACAGCCTGAAGAGTTTCCAAGACATTTCATGTGTACACAATATATAATAGGTCTTAGCAAACCCATCCCGCAGGAATGGGTTAATCCTTTTGAAGACTGACTATGTCCTTGTACGGACTTTTAGCTTGTTCTAAAGCTGCTTACAGGTAAGAGTTAGAAAGTCAAAAATTAAAAACTAGTTATTACTCCTTAATAAATCTTTCCATACCTGACTTTAGATTGCATCACCTTTCCCTTTGTTTTTCTTCTGACCCTATCTAGTCAGCCTCCATCTGCATGGAAACAATTCCATGAATGATTCTGATAATCTGATTTTTCCCTTGTTTGTGTCTTCCACCAAGACCCAAATTCAGTTTCCCAAATGTGATGAGCAGAGATGTACATGGTAAAAGTATGCCACATCACAGTTATACAGCAAATAACTCTTCTAGTTTTTCCTTTCTTACTTTCCTTGTGACTTCTAACAAGTTTATTTATTACTCCTGTGAGGTTTTCAGAAATTCATTCACAACAGCTCTAACCTCTGCTACACACTCTAATAGATAAAAAAATAAACGTACCCTGCAGCATTTAGTAATTTTGTGTCTCTGTCTATTCATTTGATTTTAAAATTGGTCTAGCGACTGCACTGACCAATGTTTCGCAAAATAAACCCATATAAGCACTAGTTTATCAGTTGTTTCCTTGCTCACAGATTTCTGGGTAGCAATGCATGTTCCTTCCCTATGAGCACAGCAATGGATTTATCATTGCTAGCACATGAATTTATTCTTATTTATTGCCTTTTTTTTGCAATGTCCTAAATATTTGTTGTTTAAACTCAAAAGATTATGTCTACTTTTCCTACTCATCTGCAACTTACAAGGTCTATTTATGCTCTATTTCAAAGAAATTCCTGATAAAACAGAAAGCCATATCAGTATCTGGTTCCATAACTCACATACCTTATTAATTTTCAGCTATTCCTTTAAAAAAAACCAAACCAAACCAACCAAACAAATGATAAAAGCCCCCAAAACAAATAAAGCAACCACCACCACTTTCTTTCAACAAAGCAAGCTGTAGAATTACAGCTAAGCTGCTTTTTCCACATAACACTACTACTAAGGCTTCTCAAGTCAAACATGATTTGAAAGCAGGTAGAACAACCTTCACAGGGCTTGGTCAGACATTAGCGATCTGTAAGTCACAGTACAACACTTGCACGCAGCCTTCCTTGCAATTCAGCAGGAAAAAACCCACACATGGCACTCAACCGCACAAATCAATTTACTTCAGTCAACAAAGATGAAGTGCAGCGTAAACAAAACATACCTGATTAAACCTAGTTTGACAGATCCCTTGGGCTCCACCAAAAATACTGCAAAAAAGTATCAACTTCACACACAGGAAAAAAAAGTCTTAAATTTAAAGACGGGAAAATAGTTTGGAGTATTCAGAAATTTAAAAAAGCAGCCCTCCATCAAACCAGACATATGTCACTAACACGGCACATGGCACTTGTAATTTTCTTCTACTGCAACAATTCACAAAAGATAGCGCTGGAATCAGTGTCCTGCTTTGCAAAGCCCTCCACAGCACAGATTTAGATAATCTTGCCCTGTAACACAAAAGCCTCAAAACTAAAAAAATTTAAAAGGGCCCTGTTAGAAGGTAAGGATGAGGAGTTTATCTCCAGCAGAAAGAAGCAAAGTTGCAGCTTTGTCTACAGTTGCAGACATACAAGTTACAAGATTACAGTATTGTTGCCAAGTACAAGAAAGTGTGGAACGGCTGTCCTTTTGTAAACTTCATCTCTCACCAGCTCCCAAGGACAGCAATTACACAAGTCTGGGATAAAAGTTCAGACAGACCGACAGATTCATCCAGGCTGGTTTATGTATCTCAAGTTCATCTCCCTTTTGCACAAACCAAGCTTGAAATTAATTTCACAATTTGAGCTATGACTGTTTGCTTTAGCTTACTGGAGCACAGATCACAGCTACCCCTCACTTTTCAAGACTGTCAGAGTAACAGCGAAAATATCAGTAAAGAAAGGGGAGAGGAAGTGATACACAAATTACTCTTTTTAATTCTAATTACAAAACCTCCCACACTAGTTTTCTACCAAAATAACCACATACGTGCACGTAAGTAGTAACTTGGTATTTAAGTTACTGAAAAAAACGCACTAAAAATTCCTGAGAAGCAACTACTAATTTGCAAATTAATACAGAAAATACTGCTGTTTACACCACCACCATCTGCCTCTAAGGCAGCACAGACTGCCCAGCCTTACAAGTAACTGCACTATTGCATCCCCCAACAGAAAACGGATATGACTCATCTGAGTTAAATTCTTTAACGCTTGACATGATTGCTGCTAATTGTTGCAAAACGAGATTAAACAGATCTGATAAACGTTTGGCTTTGTGAATGGTAACTCCAGGTGGCCTGTGATAGCTATGATTCCATTCTCATTCAATTCAGCTTTACAGCAAAAAGAACAGCCTTGGATTACTGTTACTTGTCGCTCTCTGTATTAATACAAGATGCTCAAACTTTACATCCAAAGGCAACCCACCTCTGCATATGATTCCTGCACCAAAAACTACTCTTATATGGCTACAGCACTAATTTAGAATTTCTGCAGTACAATTTAATATCCAACCACTGTGTAAGAGTGTTTTAAATTTCAGATTTTATGTTAACTATCTTGGAGGTTCTTGTCTTCTTAACAGAAATGAGTCATATCTAAGTCACCAGTGATCATAACAGCAGCACATGTGATCTAGCCAGCAGCTCACAAACCCAGGAAAGCTGAGTTCTCTCCTCACCTTTAGCTACGGTCTACTGCCAAACCTCAGGCAAGTAATTTACTCTCCATCCTTCTGGTTTCATTCTCCTTAAAATGATGAGATGGCTATCTGTTCCCCCCACAAAGAGCTTTAGCCTCTATAGATGAAATCCTTAAGTACATTACGCATGAAGGGGAATGGCCAGCATCACAGCCGGGAGAAGCAAGATAAAAGACTTCAAGATAAAGCATCGGGAGCACTGTAAATGTTGAATTCAATTCTGAAGTATTTATATATACAGTCACCAAGCTAGGACAATGCTGAACTCCACAAATAGGAAAAAGAAAAAATAAAATATTGTACCAGCAGCACTTTTGAAGCAGAACTGGCACTACAAATGAGAACTTAGGTGTCTTCCATTGCATCATGTTTTGGAGTAAGAACAACAACTATAAAATAGAAACACAAGCAAACATTTTATTTGAGAAGACGATCTACAAACTAATCCATGACCTATATTTTTAAAATCACAGTAGACAGCAAAACCTCATGCTAGCTAGCCCACAACTAAACCAAGCAAATAATACTAGAAGAACCTTATGAATTCATCCATTCCAAGTGCCTAAATCAGTGCGGTAAGAGAAAGTTTGATGACTGGCATAGGTTAATTGAGCCAAAGTGGCAAGAATTATCATTTGCATATAAAATTGATTATTTGCTTAATCTTATATTCCTATTCATTCTGTATTCCATGTACACGTAAAAATGTTTTCTTTCCAAGTAATTTCTGGAATTCAGTTAGTATTCCAAGTGTTCTAGTACCAATTAACTAAAACGACTCAGTATACATGACCTCACTGCAAAATTCAACACAGGCTTCAACCTCCATTCAACCTGCAGTGCTGTATAGATAAAGGTAAAGATAACTGTATTTTATGCTAAAAACAGTTTTTTTTCCTAGAGCAATTATTGATGTGAACAGGAAAGCTACACAGATGTAAATCTGAATAACTGTCACCAAAATAGATATTCAGCTTTACACAAACTAAATAACCCACACAACTGGTAGGAAACCTAGCTCAGTTTGCATTTGTATCATATAAACACTTAAATTCTCATGCTTCAGGCTCTTCATCTTCTATAGGAGAGAAGAAGAAACATTTAGGATAAAGAAACACTTGAGACACTGGGGGAAAGAAGTGATAACAGCAACCACCTACTCACACATACATTTTTAGCAGAGTAACCACTCTTTCACAGAGATTTATCCAAAAATACCTGGATATAAAGGCCATCAAATTAAACCACAAACTCTAGGAAACAACTATGCCAGCATAGACCAAGTAATTTACAATAGCATAAGGCAAAAATTAAGCTCCTGAAATTTTATTTCTTTCTTTTGCAGTCAACCTTCTTCATTTTCCACACCAAAGGCTTTGCAATATAACTGTCAGGCAGTTACATTTAAGCAGAAATCAATAACCGAAAACTATTACATTTTTTATTAAAAAGAAAGAATGAACTAAGATGTGCTCTCCGAGTTATGCATTAGAGTTTGACTGAAAAATCAAATGTATTGAAATGGAAAGTGAATTTTTTTCATCATATTCAATCATAACATTTTGTACATTTCCTGCAGATACAAAGAAATTGATGATCCATGCTGGAAGAGATGCATAGATGCTGTACTTGCAATCTAGTTCTATATGGTGACTCTGAAAGATTCTTTTTCAACAAACAGCACATATTAGCAGGTTATTTGCTGAATTACCATTGAGGCCTAAGACTTGCAAGAGCTACTCACTGCCCCTCATTTAGTTTAAGGGCCTCAACAGAGACTGAATTTGGAAGCTAAGACAGCTGCTGAAATTGTTGTGAGAAAAATACAGTATCTTTAGCTCATCTTCCTGAATGGATAGGGCACTGAAACTGCACTTCCTCAGCTCTGAACAAAAGCTTCAAAGAAGCACACTTGTTACACCTAAACTAGGAAACCAGTATAGCAATGCTAACCAATTAAACATGCCCCATGTCCCGCTTCTGAGTCAGGACCAAATGGCTTGGAATGGTTTACATCAGTCTTAAATTCTCCTAGCCTCAGGTTGCTCCCTTCAGACAGGCCACTGGGAATGCTGCTGAGGCTCAGAATGCTCACTGGTGTAGACCAAATGCATGCCAGAGGTGATAACAGCTTAACAGCATGGGCCACTGGACTCTGCTATCCCTGTGTAGAAGCCTAGAAGATAAGGGGATTAATGTGTACGTCTCCAAACACCAATAGCCGGATAACTGTGGAGCCAACCAAGGATTGTTGTGAGAAAGAACAGGATGTGGCTGGAGAAGAGGGCCATACAGAGGTAGGACAAACGTCCTTGTTCTGGATCCTGGAGATAAGCACAACACAGTATAGTGCGTGAATGAGGTCAAGGGGCAGACATGGACTATCAGGGGGATCAAGACAACCAAAGATCTCCAAAGCCCTCTGACCCATTTCCAGACAGGTCTAAAATAATGGACTGAGCATGATAACTAATTTGCATAGAAAGTGAGAAATTTATCTCCAGTGCAGAGAAAACTTATCTATCAAAAGGTACCCCCACAAAGCCCAGGTGCGTGTGCATCCCAAGACCTTGGCCACACCATCAGCTGGATCAATGCTAGAGACAGGACTGCTGATAGCTCTTTTTCCTCTTTCACCCTCTGTAACCCATCTCTCTCTCTTCCTTTTCACTCTACCCTTTTATTCAAAACCCACTACTGTTGCTTACGCTGGGAGACAATGGATTAACATACCAATTTTCATGGCATGTGTATAACCTAATGAAACTTTGTAAGCTTTTACAGACCCTCTGACTTTTGTCATTTCTTTTGACCATGAACACCTATGAATCTTGGGTGATCCCCTTAAGAGTGGGTCACCACACCACAAATACTCATTTGCTAGCAAAGATGTAGTCAAAATTTCAATTCAGGTGGCAGAATCTTTGAGCGTTCAGATGATGATAAATCCTGAAGTTTTTGTTGTAATACACAGCTAAACTCAGAGAATGTTTTCAAACCTTCTTGTAAACTGAAAGTATCTGAAAAACATCAGAATGAGAGCACAAACAGCTGGCACAACCAGCATGAAATACATTCCTTGGCCACCCTGACCAGAAGAGGAAAGGATATGAGGCAACCCACAAGGGGACAAGATCAAGAATAACATGAAACCACACCTTTAGACAATCTCAACTCAGGTTGCTGCAGTCCTGCTTTAGATCTGTCCTCCAGAATGCATGCTCAGCTCACAGAACTTACTCAACAGAAAGCCTAACCAAAAGGAAATAAAGGGGTGAGTTAGCAATCAGGCCAGCTCCATGACCTACCTCATCACGTAATTCTCTGAACACTGAAAGCAGCATCAGAGAGAAGCATGTTAGTCCAGTTTCTCCTCCAACTTAAGCTGCCTTGGGACTGCATCTCAAAGGATACAATATACTCAATTATTTCAGCAGTTCTACTTAATGAGAGTAAGTGCACAGAAAAATGTTTTTTGTAATCTTACTCTACTTAGCACTGCAGACAGAATGAGGCAGCAGTACACTCTTAGCAGGAGGGTAGTTCTCTCTTCTGATATTGATATGCATATTGCAGTAACTGTCATCTTACTTGTATTTATTTATTTGCATTAAGGATTATTTGAAAATGTGCCATGTCAACTAGGCCTTTCAGTGTTAGAAGTCTGAGACAGCTCCACTGCAAAATTACTTGACATTACTATGGCAGTAGGTCTAAATTACAAAATCATAGAATGGTTTGGGTTGGAAGGGACACCAAAATTCACCTAATTCCAACCTTGCTGCCTTGGACAGGGATGCCACTCACTAGATCAGGTTTCTCAGGGCCCATCCAAAGTGGCCTTGAACACTTCCAAGGATGGGACATCCACAACCTTTGGGCAATCGTTCCAGAGCTTCACCACCTGCTGAGTAAAGAATTCCTTCTTAACATCTACTCTGAAGTGCGCTCTCTTTCAGTTAGAAAACCAGTTTCAACCTTTTCGTTTAAAGCCATTCCCCTTTTCCCTGTCACTATCTGCCCATATAAAAAGACCCACTCCCTCCTTTTTATAAGTTCACTTAAGATACTGAAGGGCTGCAATGATGTCTCCCTGGAGTCTTCTCTTCTCCATGTTGAACAACCCCAGCTCTGTCTCTGCGAACCAATATCTTCAATACATACTGGATAAGGAATATATAATTTCTTATGAACTGAATTAAATCTTAAAGACATATTTGCAACCAGCCACAGCATAAACTGAAATTCACTAAGGTTTGGTAAGTCTGCCTACCAGGACATTTTTCAACTGAAGCTACTATTAAAGTACTTGAACAGAGAGGATACAGAGACAAGTATCAGGTTGTCAACACACTGATCATTCGAAGCAGAGACCAAAATGAAAGCAGTTAAGCAACAAAATGGACTGGAAATTTTCCAGTTCACACCCATTTGGCAGGGCTTGCTGCAAAAGCTCTTGCTTTAGCTCAGTCCATTTTCCCAGTGCTTCTATTGCATTTTGGCCTTCTTGGAACAGCTGAAAAAAGGAGATAGATGGTTTCTGGTAACAGAATTAGTGGCAAGAATCCTCATTTTCTTGTTTCTTTTGTGGAATGCTTAAGGAACACATACTTTTAAGATTTCCTTCACATACCTCAAATTGTGAAATACACCCAAACATGTTAACCATGCTAAATCCACTTCACACTTAATGACCTCCACAGACTTCTGATGTTATTAAGCCTCAGTGAAATAAGTATATTAGAATAAATCTTCAGTACAAGCTCTTTGAGTGGCTGCTAAATCCAGCCCGAGACGTTTCTCATTTGCAAACACAGCATTCTGCAATGCACCCTGAGTCCAGCAAAAAGCTGCTAGCACACCTGGGCTGGGCTGCATCACAGTCTCTGCTCTGGACAGTGCTGCCCATACAGGCTCCAGCATAAAAGGCTTGTGCAGAACCAAGCATTCACCATGAGTCCCCAGCTCTGTCTGAGGCCAAAGGGGTTCCTTCCTCATGCTGAGAGGCTGATGAAGTACTTTCTCTCCAGCTACAGACCTGGACTAAGCACAGCCACAGGAAGTTCAAACCACTACTGGGGGTGGCCTTCTATGCCTGTAGTAAGTCAGGATAACCACATGCTGCCCTTAGCCTGTCGCAGCAAGTAGAGGAAGGAAAAAAACATCTCTGTTCACTGTGATGTAGGGTTAGGAAATAACACAATCCCTCAAGAACAGACCAGACCTCAGCACTTCCTCAACATTAACAGCATTGGTGCCATAAAATATAATAATATAGCTGAACAGGACATTTTGGAAGGGCTACTTTTTTTCTGGCTTGTTCTTGCAATGTCTGCCATGCTTCATATGTGCCACATTCACTATACACAGAGCTGTTACTCCTGGCTAACAAGCCAGGAAAATCCCAAAAATAATAAAAACCCTGAAAGACATACAAGAAAACTAGAACAACAAAGGACAGTATAAAAAAAACCAAAACAAACCTAAAAAGAACAACAAAAACCACAACAAAAACAACAAAAAACCTCCCCAAAACAAACAAACAACCCCCCCCCCAAAAAAAACCCAAAAAACCTCCTTGAGAAATTCTGTTCCTCTTCTAATTAACATACAATCATAGAAATAGTTGTGGAAATTAGCATCTTCAGTCTTGAAATGTAAATAATATAAAAATACTGAATTAGTTCATCAGGGAACTTTACCTCCTAAAACAAGTTTCAACCTAATAAGCAAAAGAAAATCGTGCACAGCAATTTGAATGATTTGCAAGGTCACTGAAAACTCTTGCAAGAGATTATGTATTGAAGGACTCCAAGTAGCAATGGAAGTATATTTATTTTCATATGAAGTAACAGTGAAGTTCAGCTCTGCAGAAAACAAAAACTGAAATTGATCTCAAGGAAACAGAACACAAATACACAGGACTTAGCTTATTTACACAAGTAGCAATCACTTCTTGTGAAAGTGATCAGGATGGTGTCACTGAGCCTTTTGCAATTGCACTTGACCCAGGAATGATGCCAATGTTCAGAACTGACAAAATTCTGCTCCCAAGGAGGTTTGGAGGGATTCTCTGTTCTTCACACCAACTCCCTGACAAAAACATCTCATTTCCAACTGTGATCTGGAAGACAAGGTTACATTCAAGAGGCCAATGGCTTCTGCCCTTCTCCACAGATGCCACATGTCACTTCCATTGACGGCAAGAGCTGCAAGGAGCGAGTGAAGACAAGATGCACCACACAATCAAAAACCTGGCTTTCATTATCGTGCTACATTATTGAAAGCATAACCAGTAGTCAGCATGCATATATTCAGGTTAAAGTCAACCATTTTTACTCAAATCATCTATAAGGTTCCTGGAGGAAGGTCAAGAAACCTTATTGGGGATATTATATTGAAAGGCAGTAATAAACCAATAAAACACAAAACTGTGGCACAGATCTAGTGTGTTTCCCTTCAGATACATTCTTCTACAGAGAAAAGCCAGTACTATCATGCTTTTAAAAGTATGTGTAGGTGCAAAAATCATATTGAAGGTGGAGCAGTGGAAGTACGAGCATTTAATCTCAGGGGTGTGCCTCTATGGCGGAATTAAATGAAGCAGTTTGCTACTGTGTCAAGATAACTGAATAAATTTATCGCAAGCAGAAGGGGCCCCACTTTAGAAGTGTAAATTAATTCCTACAGTGGTACAACTGTTCCTTTACTTCTGGTACATCACTGAGTCTTCCTTGGTAACATCCAGGGCTTCCTGTGCACACTGCAGAACAGACTTCTGCCAGAAGTTTAACCTGCATCTTTGCAGTTCACAGACTGCAGGTCTCAGTCTATACGTCCCTAATAAGCCAGAAAGACTGTCATGAAACCAGCATTAAAAGTGTACCAGACAAGTATTGTGTGAAGGGGAAGCAAACCAGATAAATTCTGCAAGAAGTGCAGATAGCACTTCTGTGGAGATATCACTGAAAAACTGCCTTCACCACTGAAAGCACCAGCTGCTTACTCACCCAGAGTGCACTCTCTGCAAGAGACACCCACTGACAAAATCAGCAAGCAAGTCCCAGAGCAACTCATTTACTTTATTACAGTAAGGGAGGAATGCAGAGCCAAATTTTTACAAGGGTGTCTAGCTCTTAAATCAAAACATGCATTTCTTGTGGGATTTGAAAGAGCACAGATTCCCACTGGCTTCAAATGATTCAGACTGTGGGAAATCTTTAAGCACTGTGCTGCATCTAAACTCATCCCAATGTTTATGAATAAAGGCAGACACAATTTAGAAGAGAATTCAACTCTGGCATGCCATTGTTAATAATTGATCAGCAACTCTTCGTAACTGAAATATTATATCTGCATCACTCAAGGCATAAATATGGTCTCAGAGGAAAAAAGTAATATATACCAAAAAAGCAGCCTGTGCTTGTATGTCAAGCTCAGCCTGAGGTTCATGTTCTCTTGGAACACAAACAATTACAAACTTCTTACAGAAACCTACCCATCAGTAATTACAGGAAAATCCCCCAATTGTCAAAACAGATTCTTCTGTCATCTGTCACACACACACACACACACACACACACACACACACGTGTTCTGTGGTATGAGATGACTTTGCTGACTACTACAGATGTTTATCTCATTGTAGCAAATGCTGTACTTTGAGTGTGTCTGCATTGCTGAGTATAAACCCCCAGAGAAGCCATACTGAAGAAGCAGTAGGAGACTACCGAGGACAGTGGATGTTTGTGGACAATCTAAAGCAGGGCGCCCTCAATAAAAGACGTGAATCCCAGCAATAACTTCCATTTTATTAAACACAGACTTGCAAAATCCCTGTCACTATAGAGCCACTGAGATTTTTAATGCCTTCGGGTTTAACTTACAAATAAACTTGCAGGTTACCTATGCATGGAAATACAGCAATTCCAAATAAAGACTGCTCCAAAGGCACAGAGGAAATAGAGGATCAAGTTTTAAATGACTGGCACCACAGAATACACTCAAAACTCAGCTGTTCTACACAGAGACAAAAGAAAAAAACTGCCATAAAACTGAAATTTTCGCTTACTTAATTTTATTAAGACATAACACAGGCTGAAATTTACTGAGGACAATGGTGCTAAGGCCTTTTCTACTTTTCACTTGAACCTTTAGGCTTGAACACAACTTGTTTCAGCTGTTGTCACTTGCTACATTTACAGCTTTTTGTATTGTGCTTTTTTACTTTGGAAAGCTACTAAAAAGAGACGCCAAATTATTATCATGACTGCAGCAAATTCAGGAGTCATTTCTTTATGACACATCCTGTTCAGAGCTACGGAAATGCAAACTGCAGAAAAATAAGTCAGAAGCTTTCTTCTGCATTACTCAAAAAGCATTCATCTAGTTCCATTCAGCATTTTCTCCAGTGGGGAATATACTTAGATGATGTCTGCTCATACAGATGCCTCACAAGTTTTACATCTCTCCTGTATTTTAAGAGATTGTAATGATTTTGTAACCTGCTTTCCTCCCACCACTTCAAATACCATGAAGTATTTCTAAACTAGCTCTATCACCTTGATGCTCTTAAGTGCAAAAGAGAAAGTACCATTTCAAAAGCCTAACTTCTAGTAACTTCCAGTAGCTTCTAAATAATCCAACAAAAGCCTTCATGTGGACTCTCTAGTCAGCTGCCTCACTGATAACACTTCAGTAAATAAACGCTGCAGGATATACCCTTAATGTTATTTATGTTACAGACGTGGCTGGTAATTCACACCCATGGCACATGCTGCATAAGCCTCTCAGCTGTGGGAGAAGCCCGGGGAAGCTCTTTTTGCACAGCAGAGCTACCAACTGCTGTGACAGGCCAGTGATAGAATCTGAGAGAGACCCCAGGTCTCACAGCCCACATACATGGAGTGGGTGCTCCTCCTGCTTCAGACAGAAAACTGATGGAATATCAGTTTTCCGGTCACCTATTTACAAGTAGCCTGATGAGAGTAGTGCGATACAGTACCAACACTGGAATCTAGTTATAAAACTTTACAGCCGGTCCAGCAATGGAAATATTTATGAATATGTTGTTTCAAATCCCACAATTTCTTCATAAATTCAGAAATTCTCCACCAGCACTATGAACATACAAGCTCTGTATCAGGATTACAGATTTTTTCCAGACTCATAATTGTTGTTGTAGACGTAGATGACATTTGGGTGCTTTGGAATTAAATACTCTTCTGTGTCAATGATATGCCATGCATTTGGCCTAGGTTTCTAATGCTGCTTTCTAAGAGAGTCTGGCATCAATATGCAGAATCAAAAGGAGCTTTATAACCCACCCCACATAAACATTGCAATATGAGCTATGCATTCTGACACAAAGATTCTGTACTCATAATACTTTGCATTCCTGACATGATTATAGTCATACTCTCAAGGCAGTCATCAGCTCAAGCCTGCACACCATTATTAACTTACTTGGCATCTCTTGCTCCAGCTCACCACTTGCATCACCACTGCTGAAATACAGAATTTTTCAACATGATTTCCACTGACAGTGGGACTAAACTTCTTTTTAATTTTTTAGTAGTTGCCCTGGACTCTGAAATCGGACAAGAATAATGGATTATGAAAACTTCTTCTGCTACACTAGTAAGAACTATCATTTGATTCTCCAGCCATGATGCTATAGAAACATCAGTGGGGATACAGCAGCACCCAGCAAACTGGGGGGGGGGGGGGGGGAAGGGGGAGAGG
>VXBU01005016.1:122020-178244 GCA_013400315.1 Bombycilla garrulus
AATAGGATATGCAGATCTAGTCATTAAAATGTAGAGAAAATACCATTTAATTACAAATATCAATGGCTTCAGTGACTTTTAAAATACCATGATCATCTACTTCACTGTAGAATGGCGTCTCAGATGCATTTTGGCATATCACTAATTGCCCAACTCTTAAAATATTCCTGAAGTGTTTAGAAATTAAGTTGCATTTAGAAGATACCAGTAATTCACCTGCATCATTTAAAAATTACTGGAGACAAAAAAAAAAAAATTAAAAACTCTAGCTATCCTCTTAATAAAGGAAGAGTCCTTAAGACAGATTATTACATCTAGATACATCAAGTTTTGCAAGAAATTGAACTGCATTTTCCTCTCTTCACTTTCCTCTTTAGGTAGGAGAAAATGAGATAAATATTGAAGTCTCTGTTTTTGTCAGACACCTCTACAACAGTTTCCAGCGCTCATTTGACATTTGCTTTTTAAGAAATAATTTTTAATTTTTTTTCTGAAATCAAGTGGAATTTAAGTCATGGAGTCAGAAATGCCAGACTAGGCTCATTCTTAATATTTGGTGGTTCAATTATACATAGCTGACACCTAATCACTAAATATGCACTGCTAATTATGTCTCAGCATTTAAGGGCCATAGTTGAATGAAGCTAGCAGGAGATTATTAGTAGGCTAATCTACATTTAGAGCGGATGATGAGTATTTTCATCTAAGATATTTTACTTAATACTCCTTCAAGTTCTCTTTGAAGCAGTGAAAGGCATGAAGCAAACATACATTACATCAGAAATCACCAAGACTTCAGACTATTATACAAAGAAAAAAAAAGAAAGACATTATAAAGGGAAGCCTTAATTATGTACAGATATGCTATATGGTAGGTCTATCCTCATAAAGCAGAGTTAATTTACATGCATTACGAGAGTTGAGAGGTTTAATATTTTGTTTTGTTTCAGACAAACATTTATAAGTTTGATTTTCCAAACTTTCTTGAAATCACATCATTCCTTACTCTTGTAACTAAGCTGGCCTCTACAATGAATCCAGGAGGACTTCATACTCTGAATATGACCACTTAACTATTACATAATTGGAAAGCACTTTCACTGCTGAATTTTCATTTCATATTTAGTCATGCTGTGCTATTTTCATACACTATTTTTTAAATAACAGTGTGCACATATTCTTTATTATTATTACTAATATCACCTTTGATCATTGAAAGCACACATCAAAAGAGGACAAGAAGGGTAAGAGAGAAGGAGTTTAGATCACCTACAAAGGCTCTGTCCCACCACCCTGTTAAAGCAGTTTAAAAAAAAAAAATCTGTACAAAAGCTACACCCTCCATGATCGATTTGGTTTTGTTCCTTTCACTGTTCCCCATTTGCATTCTTCTACTACAGAGCTTCTACTCTTTAATGTTGTTCCCAAGCTGAGGGAGGTGTTTTCGCTATTTTAAAGCTTCTGGAGACAAACTAATTCTTAAAAATAGAAAGGGCGTAGCAAGTGCAGCAGAGATAAAGAAACAAGTGGGAAAATCCACAGATCCCTCTAGACCTGACAGCATAACACAGTTTTTGAGACTGCAGCTGGCTTATCACTGGTCAGCTTAAACAGTACTGAGTATACGTTGAGCAGATGCAAACTTTTACACCAAGCTCTCTTCCGTCCAGGCACTGGAGGTGATCAACTCTCCTAGCTCTTTACATTTTATGGACTTTACTACTAAAGCAGAATGACAAAGTACTTTTTCTAGTTTGCAACAGTTCCATTAAATTCCAGCCAAACAGGATGAAAGAAAGTAATGTTTTCACATTTACAGTTTGCAGAAAAGCCGCTGAAATAAGCAAATTATATTACATAAGTGTGCAGTTATGTAGCACAATAAGCCAGAAGCCTACTGCCAGAATTGAAAGGGGCCCACTTCAAGCCAAATCTCCCATTACAAGGAAAGCATCTATGAACCATCAAGACCCTGCCTATTGAACAGCTCAGAGTCTAAAAATTAACCAGCATAAGAGGCACAAAAACATCAGGGATAATTCAACTTCCTGAGCCTCACTACATGACAGCTTCCATAACAGAACCAAAAGAGACTCTCGGGTTTCACCTGCCCTGAAATGAAGAGATGTCAGGGTGCTTGCAATCTCAGAGCTGAATGCAGAGAATATAAGTTCTATAATGAAACTCTATGACCTTCCTATTTTCACCTGTGAGGACAGCTCCTCTGACTTCTGAGAATTGTTACTTCTAAGGAAACAATTCTGCATGGGGCAAAAGGAATAAGCCGTGAGTGCACGCTTAAGAATCGCCCATCTCACTGAAGTGAAAGCAACAGTCCATGAAGCAAAGCTTGCAAAGTTTCAGAGGTGAGAGGCATATGCATGCCTGTGCTGAAGAGTCTTTTGTGAGAACCGGTTACAATACTGCCAGGAGGTTCTTGTTTGTTTGTTTGGGTTTTCCTTCTTTTTTTCTTCAGTCCCCCCCCCAGGAGAGGAGGAAACTACAGTATCTCACAAAACTTGTAAAATGGTTTTTTTTAGCATGTAGTTTATATACACCAAAGCCACACCCCACAATAAGCTTAAAATTACAAGTCAGGTCAATTTCCTGCTTCTGATTTTTTTTTTTTAAACAAAAAGCCATTAATTCAGTACTATAACCTTAGTTGTATGAAGTCTTTGAAAATCTAGCAAGCAGGGTATTTTTTATTCTACATTCACACCATGTATCTTCAATAAGATAAATTAGATGGGGGAAAGTTTTAGTTATTATTTTTACAAACGGGGCCAAGTATATCATAACACAGAACCTCAGGCCACCACACCTTCAAATGAAGATGCTGTGCTTTTATCACCGTGCAGCTGGCAAACTGGGGTGAGAGGATGCAGCCCTGGGTACTCTTGCCAACTAACTCGATCGGTGTGCACAGCTCTCTGTTTAAGCGCATCCATCGTATGTATTTTATGCAACCAATATCAAAAGCATAAACTTTCAACCACAAACACATGGAGCGTCCCAGATACCGTGTCAGCATTAAGAAATTGTCCCTACGCGTCTGGTGTCAAATCTGCTTTTCAAGGTCCCCGTGGTCTCGCAGCTCCCTGCTTCAGCCCGCACTCATCGTATTAATACAAATTTGCATCCCTGCACTCCGTTAGGACATCGAGAGAAAACAGCCAGGGAACGTTTAACCCGCTGGTAGCAGTCACAAGCGCGAATTCATAGCACGCTTGCTCACGTAAGACTTTCTTCTTCGTTAGTGCTGAGGGATAAATGCGAGCTTAGGCGCACTTTTGCCTCCCCACGTACCTGCCGCGGCCACCCGGGGAATGTCACTGCAGCCGGGGGTCGCGGGGGCACCGGGGGCTCGGCCCCCGGAGGAGTCGGCAGCCGGGGCTGCTCCCGCTGCCCCGCGGTGAACCCGGGGCGGTGACGGCGAGCCCCGGCAGAGCCGGTCCCGCGACGGCGATGATCGGCCCCGGCCGGGCAGCCCTTCTCACCTGCGTTGTAGAAGCGGTCCAGAACCGCCGTCTCGCCAAAGTCCAGCTTGCCGAAGTGCAGGGTCTCCAGCGCGGCCCCCACCGCCTCGCACGCCTCCCGCAGGCTCTGCAGAGCGCCGCTCTCCGCCGCCAGCAGTGGCCCCTGGCTCGCCTCGTTGATCACGTAGGTGACCGCGGTCCGCCGGCCGCCACCCTTGGCCCGCACGGCGGTGCTCGGGCAGGCGGCGGCGGCGGCGTCCTCAGCCCAGAGAGCGGCGGGCGGCGGCGCAGCCAAGTCGGGCGGGAGGCTGCGGGCGCCAGCGTCGGCCCCGGGCGCTCTCCTGCCGAGTACCTCCTCGCAGGGGGTCCCGCCGCCGGGCGGGCCGGGCACCGGCAGGCTGACGATCCCCTCGCTTCTGTCGCTCATCCCGGCGGCAAGGAGCAGCCCCAGGCTCTGTTGCGCTGGCTGGGGTTAGGCGGATGCCATACCGCGCCGCCCGCCCCGGAGCGGTCCCGCTGAGCTGCTGGAGGGGAGAGGCGGCCGGGCTAAAGCGAGGGATTCCCACTCGGGCGCTAGCGGAGGCTGACGGAGACGGAGAGACGTGCACAGCCTCCCTCTGCGCCTGCCACCGGCACCATGACGCGCCGCTCCCTTCTCCCCCGCACCTGCAGGAACTACCCGGTGCGCCGACCCCGACAGGCCGGCCTCCTTCTCCTGCCACCCCCGACAGCCGCTTCACTTCTTAGGCGAAATTCCTCGGCGGCGGGGAGGAACCACTTGTGGGATCGCTCTCCGGCGCCCCAGCTCTAGCCGAGCGACAGCTGCGGAGCCACTGGCAGCGCGGGCTGGGGCGGCCCCAGCACCGGGCACCTCCTCCGGCCCCGCCTCCGGGCAGAAATAACCTTTTCCCTTCCCCTGCTTCGTATTCCGGCCGCGTCCCGAGTGGGAGCTCTCGAGGAGGGGTAGTTACGTCGTGTCTTCATGGGCTTGTCAACCTGGAAGCGTGCCGCTCCCCTTGGGAAGTCCCGGCCTGGCCACCCTCCCT
Organism: Bombycilla garrulus; assembly: GCA_013400315.1. NCBI lineage: Eukaryota > Metazoa > Chordata > Aves > Passeriformes > Bombycillidae > Bombycilla > Bombycilla garrulus. Next base: position 126,546 of record VXBU01005016.1, read on the forward strand.
CCTCGGGGCGCTCCGGGAGGGGACGGCAGTGCCGGCTGTTGGAGAGGATCGAGGGCGGCCCTTCCCTGCCGTCTCCTGCGGGACTTTATTTTGTACTATCCTCCCCCCTAACACGAGCCCATGGTCCTGCTTCAAGTCTGTGGGGTCAGGCTGCGTCTCCCCGCCGCTGAAACGACGGGGGCCCTGCCCTCGCCCAAGCCTTCAGAGGTGCTTGGGGTTCACGTGAAGGAGCTTATGTTTGAAAGAAGCCAGGTCCTTCCTGTGCGCTGAACCTGGTCCTGCTAAAGGGATTTTTACAATTTACTGCTTTTCTTGTTTGATTTTAATGGCACACCTACTCTAGCTAGCTTGTCAGGAGTAAATGCTTTGAGTGTTTGCAGTGAGTTAAGAGCAGTGTCAGGACTGAGTAATCATTAGCCTTTGCCGTCTACTATTATCCGCCGCCTGAACCTGCCTCCCTTTGTGCTCCGTACGGCTTCAAGTTCACTGAAGGGTTTATGGCTGCTTTGAGCAGGTTCAGCCTCACGCTTTGCAAGTGCTGCACTCGGAAACAGGAAAACTACTCCTGTTTGTTGATGAAATATGTCAGTTTCTTGCAATTTACTTGTCACAAATATTTGCAAGCTTGATAATTACCAAAAACATTACTTCACGGAGAAGGAAACTAGTAGGAATAACCAGCATATAGCCAAAAGCTGTGCTAAGTTTGGTATGGTATAACACCCAGTATAGGAAAAGATCCTTTGGCATTTGAAATAATCCATCATATGAAGAAAAAATGCCCCAAAAATTCAGATTATTTGCAGTCCAAGACTGAATATCCGGGGAATTCAAAATGGATTGGAAAAGGAAATAATGTTGAGACTTCTACAGTTTGGTTTTGGATATAAAGTGGGTAACTTATTAAATGTCTTTATTTTTAAGGGCTTCTATTAAACAGGTACAAGAGGGAAGGAAAAATAGCATTTATTAGCTTTGTTTATCTGTTTTATCAACAGGTCCCATCCTGTTAAAATTGATGTTAAGACTAATCCACTTGTTGGCACAAAGCCTCCTCCTGTATAATTGTTTTCCATTACTTCTGGAGACAGAGGATCAATTCTGGAATAATTAGAAAAATTACTCACTGCAGTAGTTTCAGTAGCTCTGTTTGCTTTTGCATTGAGCAGTCCCCTTTTCCAACAAGATATGCCTGGCATTTGCTTCTGCTGATAAGAAATCTGTAAATGGGGTGGGAAGATGACAAGCAAACGAAAGACTAATTTACAGGGAAAAGTTAATATTTGCTCATCTGCCAGATACAGTAGGTTATTGTTTCTTGTTACAGTCTAAATGGCAAACTGTTTTTCTAAATTATGGTGTTTTCCACAAAATGCAGAATTGGTGTTAATCCATTCAACATTGCACTTACATCACCTTACAGGAAGCAAGAACAATATGTCTCTGTTGTTCTCGAGAACAACCCGTGTTTGTCAAGTGCTGAAGGAAGTCAGGGACTGAAAGGAGACGGAAGAAGCATGCTATTCCACTTAGCATTACTGACTTGTGAGGCTTGCTTCGTTATTAGCACCATATCTATTCCAAATACAAGGTAGTTGTTCTCCTGATTTGACTGGGAATGAGGTTGAGCACCAAACTGGGAAAAAAAAATCAAAATACTGTTGAATAACAAACACAAATTGCTGATGCTTTAATAAAGTGAAAATATATCTTTTAATCTGTTAGCTCTCTGAAGCAAACAATCAGGCATTTAGGAGCTCTTTTGTTTTCATGTTTGATTAGGAGATAATTCCAAGGACTTTTAAAAAACTGAAGTAACACCCCATTTGTTATTAGAAGTACTCATACCTTGTTCACTTGTTTCTCAAGGGCTGTGAAATTAATATCTTTAACACCATATAGTTTGTATGTAATGATGATCCAGTACCATCCAGTTCCAGCTCTGTTTTTTTCAGAGACAAAACAGACAAAAACTTGAATCAAGCAGTTGGCTGTACACTTGTTGAAATAACAACCTTCTCTTGATTATATATATTTTTACAGCTATAAATCATTTACCTCTGGTATTAACCATAATTACAATTTTAACAAACAAGAGTTTGCCAACTTTATTAGTTGCAAATATAAATGCTATTGTTGATTAATTACAAACAGCATGTGACAAACACCACAGGCTTGATTTAGCTAATCCAACTAGTGTAAACAAGGTCCATGACCAAAAAAAGACAATTCAAATGTATTCCTGATTTACAGAGCTTAAATATAAACATAACTCTGTCCAATTTATATTTTTCATGTATTGTGGCCATTCATGTCCAGTAGAGGCAGAAAAATTATTTTAGACAAATCTGCATTTTGAATTTGTTAATGGTAATGTGGATGGAATTCATAGAATAAACTGAAATCTATCTCCACAAATACTGGGCTTAAAATGGATGTGAAATTTCATCCATCCTTTAAGGTCCTCTTATTTAACTACAGGGTAACACATAGGAGTGAGAGTTTGGAGGTTCACTGTAAATTCTTCACAGGAAAAAGTTTTCAGGAGTCCAGCATACTTCAATTATGAGTGGCTAATAAAATCCAAAAGAATTTAAAGAAACTTGGAGATACAAAAATTTGAATGAGATATTAAAAGTACATAAGTTAATGCAATTTTTGTAACCTTTAGGCCAGAACTCTCACAAGCACTAGAAATGGTTAAACTGAAATTAAAAAAAATTGTTTCTAATAGCTATCTAAAAAGTTAGACTGAGTACATCACTGTAGACAATGAGAAGTAACTTTTAAGTTCAACAGAGAGAAGGCAGTATTTTGAGGCAGCCATTTGCGAGTCTTTAAGAAACATACACTTATGGTCACATTGAACATTTAAAATTATATTTAAGTAGAAGGGAGAGGGATGTAAATAGAGATTGGTGACCATTCTGAAAGGATGCAGCTGTTCATGGAACAGTAATAACAATGGGAATCTGCTTACCAAATTACAGCACGGTGCACATGGATGGTGAGACAGAGAACTGAAGAGTAAAGAATAGTTCAGACAATGAAGAATGCCTAACATTTACTGTGCTTGCAAAATGGAGACCAAGTTTGTGATAAAGAGAGCCAGAACTTGCAAACAGTGTAAAAGATGCAAGGCTACCAGAGATAAGTAATAAAACCAGTTCCTGAACCAGCGAGAATTAATCTCAAGGCCTAGAATATGCCCAGAAAGCTAAGACACATGCTCTGAAGACAAAGTTGAAAAGTTCAAGTGCGATAAAGAGTTTAGAAGCCTTCGTCAGAGACCCCTAATGACCCCTGAATTGAGAAGGTGCAAGTGCAAAGTGACTTTTGGCTCATTTGAATACGAAGCAAGGATAGGCGGGGCTAGGAAATGAATATGTATTGTGTAATCCTAGACTTTTAGGGAATAAATAAAGCAGTAGTTAGAAGATTCAAGGCACATGTTTCTAGAAGAGTTATTCCCGTGTGCCTCAGCGCTGAAATAAACCATACCTACTTCATAACTTTTAAGAGTTACGGAGTTCTTCTGCATATCAGGTGGCAGCCAGCAAAACCTGACCAAAGAATGTGGATACATTATCAGGGATAGATATGTCACCAGTCAGGACTGTCCTTGTAGCCCTTTACTTGTGAGCATGGTGAAGATTGTGTGCTCTTCTTGCTTTATACTCTCTTTCCCCATAATTGTCACATTTCTTTCTAAATCTCCATGTCTAAATCTTCATTCACTCCAGTGTCTTTCCCTCCTCTTGCTTCTTTTATTCTTTTAAACGTCCAGAAAAGCCTCCATGCTAACTGCCTATTCATTCCAAATGCCATAACCCACAGTTTACCCATATGAGGGGAGCCTTTTCCCTTTGCATTCATTACTGCAAATCCCTTGGTTACTTTAATTTGTTTATTTTAAATGTTGCTAGTTTTTCAATCTTAAATGAACCTTGGGATTCTAAATGCTTTTTCTAAAGCTGCAGCCCATTCAGCTTTATGCTGATACAGGATTTCAGCTGGAAACATCTTTATGTTTCTATTAGTCAATAAGCATTCACTTGTAGAAAAAAATCTTGATGGCATGGAGCTAGGGAATGGTTCAATCGTTCAGACAGACAAAAATTAACTTCAGTCCTTGAATATTTTCAGTATTTTAAGCTACCTGCCCTGTACATGAGAAAATAGCTCACATTCTACTTTCCCTGGTAGATCTTCTTATAAGTTTTTATAAGATATTTTTATAAGTTGTTCAAACACAGACTCAAGCCTTTCTGATTAGTGTTCCTGCTGACCAGCAAGGGTTTTGGAAGGATTTGTGCACACAGCAGTGATGGTTACCAGCTCAACTCACACCTAAGTTAGCTGGCAGCTAGCAAGGTGAGGAAATGAGGGACATGTGTTTGTAACAGAGCAGAGCTCTTGGGACCAAAAGGGTGGAGATACTGCAGTAAGAATCTCAAGAACCCGTTCTAATGCTAACGAGGGGTACAGCTTCGAGAACTGCATAAAGAGAGCCAAAACCTGCATACTAAGCACTTTCCCTTTTTTTATTGAAATTATGTTGTGTTAGGAAAACAGCAATTTCAGTGTTGGGGATTTTTTCCCTTCAACTGAGGGCTCTCGTTTTTCGCATGGAACATGGCTGCCATCTACTGCTGCAAGCAAAATCCGTCTGTTTGGAAGAATCTGTCTGCATTCTTCCTCTGCACTGGTGAGGCCACACCTCAAGTCCTGTGTCCAGTTCTGGGCACTTCAGTTCAGGACAGACATTGAGGTGCTGAAACAATTCCGGAGAAGGACAACAAAGGTGGTGAAGGCTCTGAAAACACAAGTCTAATAAGGAGCGGCTGAAGGAGTTGGGGTGTTCAGCCTGGAGATGAGGAGACTCAGGGTGACCTTATCGGTCTCTACAACACCTTGAAAGGAGGGTGTAGGCAGGTAGGGGTCAGCCTCTCCTCCGCGGCAACTTTTGACAGGATGAGAGGAAATGGCCTCAAGCCGAGTCAGGGGAGGTTTAGGCTGGACATTAGGAGGAATTTCTTTACAGAAAGGCTGATCAGACACTGGAATGAGCTCCCATGGAGGTGGTGGCATCACTGTCCCTGGAGGTATGGAAGGAAAGCCTGGACATGGCACTGAGTGGCATGGTCTAGTTGACCTGGTGGTGCTCAGTCATAGATTGGACTCAGTGATCTCAGAGGTCTTTTCCAGCTTAATTAATTCCGTGATTCTGTGATTTGGTGTTAGCTGAAAGGAGCTGGCTGGTAGATAATTTCGTTTCAGTAGCTGCATATAAAATGCTGCTATGATTGGCGGTCCTTCACGTTTCCTGAACTTACTCAGCTGCTCAGAGGCTGAGGAGGAAACAGAATCATGTTTAGTAACTTTTGTTGGGACCTTCTCCCTTTGTCTGTAAAATAGCTTTTGTTTCTTTTGTTGTTATTCTGCCTTGAAACTGTCCTATTCAAATACTTTCACTGTCTGTATTATTTTGCTTTCCACTTCAGTGGGTCTTCAAAACCTGAATTCACAAGTTCAACTGTGACAAAAATATTTGAGAACTAGTCCTTCTCTCAGGACTTCCTTGTAACCTTTTATCCACTTCTTGATCTTTATGTCTATGAAAATTCTTTTAATCGTGTCTTTAAAGCAAACTGGGCCACTGATAAGAACTGGTTCCTGTTTGCATAACCTCTTTGCACAATTTCACTCATTAGAAAGATCAACTAGCTTGGAAAAAATGCACTTGATGAAACCTTTCCAATTCAGTGATAAATTGTCCATAGAGTTACTGGACTTTACACCATTCAGCATCTGACTCCCTGACACCTTGCAAATGGCAGTGTCCAAATTTAATTACTGTACCCCTGTGGTGGCCTTGTGTCTTTTCAAGCATTGCTATGGACATCCCGGTCACAAAGGGCAATTACTTTAAAAACACTTGCTCAGAAAACTGTCTAGTAACTTGCATTTTGAAAAGATAAATTGATGTAAAAAGATTCCACAGAAGCTAAAATCAGCTGAATTTGGCCTGGAGCAGCCATTTCTGTAAGGTATTCCTTTGCCACAAGGTTAAAAAAAATTTGATCTCATATGATGTTAATAAACGAAGCCTATAAATTGCCAGTTATGAGACTTTGAGAACTGCTGTGGTAACCCAAAGGATACGTTAAATTGAGCTTCACTTGCACTGAATTTGAACTGATTTTATTCTAAAATCCTGGAGGCTATTTGATAAACACAGTTGTTCTCATTTTTATTGCAAGATTGAAGAATGAGTAGAACTGGTTAATTCTGCATCTGAGTGCCAGTTTAAGCAAATGGATATTTTTGTGGCTTTACAATGGATTTTGTACTAAAGGTTTAGTTTTAAATATAAGGCCAGGTAACAGGAGTATGTAACTATGGTCCAAGTTCCATGAGGTAACCATGATTAAATAATCTCATTTGCCTTTGCTGTAACTTCTGAAAGTGTAAAATGATAATTTTGCATTATCTGTAAACACACATGGGTCATTGTGACTAACTAGTGTGGTCTGTGTCCAACTGGAATAACCTCTGTATCTGTATTTTAAGGGACAAAGATACGGATATATATAGGATATAATACGGCAAAAGGTGCAGCTGCTGCCCTGCTATTAATTTTGTAAACCTGAACACCCCCTGCCCACCTCTTTCAAAGGCAAATTTCCCACTGACTTAAACAGGAACTGTCACAGGTGTTACAAGTTTATTCATAAAAAGACTTCCACAATTTCATACTGAGAAGAATGATAAAATATGCAGATCTATTCAAGAAATTAGGAGAATGAAAAGCTAAGAAGTTCTTTTTAAAAGGAAAAATGAAAGCTAACGCACTGCATACTTATGATTGAAACATCTCCTGTATTCAAGCTGATGCACACACACCGACCTGATCTATGTCCTACGTGGCATATTAAAAAGCGGATTGTTTCTGAAATTTGGAAGTGATTCCTTCTGCGCAGGAAGCCGATTTAGGGGATTGCTGCTCCCCGACTCGCGGCCCTGGCAGCGCCCGGGGCCGCCCCTGCCATGGCCAAAGATGGCGGTGGCGGCGCCGCGGCTCCGGCACCGCNGAGGCCCGGGCGGGGGCCATGGGCGCGGCGGCGGGCGCGGGCGCCCTGCGGCTGCCTGGGCTCCACGGGTACGCGGTGGAGTTCTCGCCATACTGCCCGGGGCGCGTGGCCTGTTCCGCCGCGCAGTACTACGGCATGGCAGGTGCGGGGGGCGGCGCGGCGGGGGTGACCGGGAACGTGGCTCCTCACGGGAGGAGGAGGAGGCTGGAAACGTGGGTGTGCGGAAGGACAGACGGCGTCTGTCAAATGCCAAAGCATTTGGGGACGACTTTTATTTCCGCTGCATTTGTTTTGCTGTGAGACAGCGCCTATGCCCCGCGACCGGGCCAGGCGTGTCACGGGAGCTGCCCCGTGCAGCCCGCCGGGAGCTGCCACTTCCCAAGTACCGAGACGCTGCTGCCCCGATGCTTCTCACGACGCCCTCGCGGAGAGCGCTCATTTGATAGGGTCGAGAATAAATATGGTAGTAAAGACCTACACAGTGTGACTAAAATGTAAGAAAATAACTTTCTCCCGTGACAGGAGTGAGGGAATGGCCTGAAGTTGTGTCAGGGGAGGTTTAGGTTGGATGTCAGGAAAAGGTTCTTCACTCAGAGGGTGGCTGGGCGCTGGAACAGGCTCCCCAGGGAAGTGGTCACGGCACCAAGTCTGACAGAAGCTCAGGAAGTGTTTGGACGATGCTCTCGGGCGTGACTCTTAGGGATGGTGCTCTGCAGCGCCGGGAGTTGAACTCGATCCTGATGAGTCCTTTCCAGCTTATTCTGTGACTTCAGCTGATCTTTCTTTAGTCCCTGAATGTCCAGGCAGGCCCTGGTGACTCTGTGGTCTCTTGAAAGAGCCAAGTGGAGCGTTCCTGGCACCTTTTAATTTCCAGTGGTAGTATTGCTCCCCAAAATGTTAATTAAAAAAACATTGCAAGTGTAGAATTACTTTAACAGTATCCCAGTCAGATGAGGAAGCAGAACCAGTGTGTGTTTGATCAGAACAGAATTATTTGTGTAGTTTCTGATGAGCTGTATTTGTATTTTTGTATTCAGGAAGGGGTGAAAAAAGTGTTTGGTCTGCTGTATTATAAAAAAGACAGAAGGGATCCCCGTGATGGTATGTCTGTCATGTGAGGCCCATGGGGAAAATGCACTTCTGTGCTTTATAAGCAAGTCTTTTTCAACCTCACCTACAGATAAACTGGAGTAACAAAAAACACTAAAAAACCAAAATTAAACCAAGGCATTCTGATGTAAATGAGTTATTGTTTTAGAGAACATGAGACCACAAGATGTTTAATTATGCAAGTAATTGTACGGCCACTTGAAGTTCATATGCCCTTTGTGTTTGCATACTGAAGCTACCTCAGAACCACCGCAGTTTCCTATGGCATTGGAGAGCTAGTTTTAATGTTTTGTTTCATTTTGCTGGTTTAGGTTGTGGAACTCTGGCAGTGCTGGAACAAAACGAAGCTGGGATTGTTCTGCTCAGGAGGTAATAGAGGTTTATATTTTATTTTCAGAAGAGAAAAACTTACCGTATACTTGTGAGTACCAGGCACAACTGAAATATTTTTTGTTATTTTTGGCGATGTAAAGTATTTTTTCTCTTCTGAAGTAGCTACTGAATACAGGTCTTTATATTTACATAGAAATTAATGTATTTGTATTTACATACAATACAAAAGATATGTTTGCATTGCATTGATTTTGTTATGTGATAGCAACTAGCTTGCACCATTTGCATAGTGTAAACCATTTAACAGAAAAATGACATTGTGAATTAAGAGCAGCTTCTCTGCTCTAGCTTGAAATTATAAGGTCTAGTTTTTTAGGAACAGTGTCTTGACACCTAGAGTTATGTCTTTATAATTGATTTATACTGAAAATAGAGCATGAAGCTGCTATATCAAGTCATGGAGGTCCTTCCTAGGATATATAATTTTCTAAAGGTTTTAAGGAGGTTGATTTTGTTGTAGATGGATGGACGAGAGAGGAGGGGGTTCGATGCTTGACTGTTATTAACCTAAAATATTTTAAGGAAAGCCTTGAAACTGTGATTGTTTAGATTAAGGTGGCTGACATAGAAATGCTTAAAAATAGTCATATTCAGAGAAACTTTTTTTTCATTAATAATTATAAAACAAGACTCTTTGAAGACGGTCAACACTCATTTACTTCTGGTAAGCACTCTGGTTTAGTGCTGTTCATTTCTGTTTCCAGAGACTCCACTTATTTTGTGGTGGAAAGTCCTCTAAAGTTTCTGACCCACAGATCATGTTGTTTATCGAAGTGTTCTGTGTGCATGCCTTTACTGCAGAGTGCCATCGAATTCGACCTAAGCTTAGCTAAACCTTCCGTGAAAAGGGGGTAAATAAATTCGTATTTCCCATCACATAATATTGCAGTAATTGATAGCTGTTGCAGAGTAACTGATATATGGCATCAGATCCTGTATGGTGAATTGTTGGTCTGTTGAAAGCATTTTCAAGGGAGTGTAGAATTCTTCATTAAATTCATGACTGTGTTTCTGTTGGATTTTCATTGTGACTGAGATTTGTAATGGTGTTGTGAATTGGATAGGGCTCTCCCAACACAGTTTTATTTCTTTCTTTACCACAGTTGTTAGAAACAAATTGCTCTTACATTCTGGAGAAACCGTAAATCCCACTGAGGTGCGTTGTACCTCTGTTTGTGTGGCAAGTTGTAGACTCAAATCAGAGTTCCTTTTTTGTATGTGGAAGGTCCTTGGCTCATTTATGCTTTAACTTAACCAATCTATTCTGGCCTACAGTTGTAGAAATTGTCTTTCAAACAAGTAAATTAATTGTGAGGAGATTCACTTGAAATTCAAATATAAAAAAATGCTGTTTAGAATGGTAAAAAGGGCAATTTAAAGAATACTTTCTTTGCCTGGAACTTTAGTCCAGACTTTCATGCTGTACTTTCTCACAGATGGGTATCTTCATTCTTTCAATTTAGTTTTGACTGGAATGATGGCCTGTTTGATGTGACCTGGAGTGAGAATAATGAAAATGTGTTGATCACTTGTAGTGGAGATGGATCTCTGCAAATCTGGGATATGACTAAAACCAAAGGTCCACTGCAAGTCTATAAAGAGCACACTCTGGAGGTAAATCAGACAAACTTAAAAAATGTAGTGGATGCTCTTATGTTTCAATAATTAAATATTTATTTGTAGTCTTATAATCAAAAGCAGCTTTCTGTTTTCTAACTTTTTTGTGTCTGTGGTTTGAATTAATAACTTGAGTATAAAGTGAATGTTCATATGCTGTAGTAAGTACTGCTTGATTACACAAATCTAATATACTCAGAAATTGCATTTGTGGTTCCTTACAGGCTAAGTAATCATTGTGATGTATGAAATTACTGCAGTCACACTGTGATTTTTAGAGAGCCTTATTAGATAGGGCTAAATCAGACAGCTGATATATCAGTCTTATTCTTGAGGTTTTAGAGTGTTACACATTATGCAGATCCTTAGCACTTGGGTTGCACTCAGATCTGCTTATCCTTTTCCCTCCTAGCATCTGTGAGATCCTACTCAAATAACAGTAGTGAAATGTTGGGACAGTGTGTATGGTTTTTTAGCCTTGGTTTGATACTGTTGCATTTGATTTTATTAGAATCTCAGTTCTTTATGCAGTGCTGTATGGGTAGAGAAGAATGTTATATTCAGGTTCATAAATATATTTACATAGTTCTAAGAATATTTATGCTGTAGTACATATATCTTCCCTAAAGTGATTTTTCTTCCCTTTTTTAAAGCTCTCCTTCTAACCTTCCATTCACTTCTGATAAGTCTTTGAACTTATGCAATGAGTTTAAGCCTGGAGTTTTCTGGCTTTACTGATACTTTATCTGAATGACATGGATCTTAATAAAATAATGTAGGAGATATACAGTCAAAAAACTGATAGACAAAATTCAGTTTCATTCCCAAAAACATCAAGATTTTTTCAGATATGAAGCACAAAGCTAAAAGCTGAGTGACTGTAGTTACAGAAGAGCCCATCTCAGGTAGCTTATTTCTTTATAATTTTTCTACTTTGGTTTACTACACCTACTGTGTAAACTGAGAATTTTGATAGAGGAGTTTCTAGTTGTGATCAGGATTTTGTGATAATTTTCAAAGGCTGATAGTAGTTACGGAAAGACTTAGGTGAAGCACAGTACCATTTTATTTTTTAAGTTTGTTTCTGTCATTTTCTCATTGAAATTGTCAGTAAGTTTATTTTGGTTCTGCTACACCATCTGTTTTTTGTGAAATAAACATTTCTGTGTCTGTCTTAGCTGAGCCAGTAGCATGGGAGGTGGACATATATTCAACTGTTCTTAGAGACACAATATAGGAAACATGGGCTAAGTGTGAGTTTATTGTGAAATATGAAAGGTTCATATTGGTTCTTTATAAACTTGTATTAAGAGGATAGGTCTCAGAAGGAATTTACCTAGTAGTTTGTGGTAAACACTGGCAAGCAGTGTTCTCACCACCTTCCTAATCCTTAATCCCTGTCTGACATTTTTAATGGCAGTTTTGTCACTGCATTTTATATTATTTCTAAAGCATGATTAACAGGGACCTCTTTTTTTTTCCTAAATGAAATCATTGTCCTTTCTTAAAAAGAATGTGCATTTTTAATTTAAAAGTGAATTTGCATTATCAAAAGATGATGAGTTTTATTCCAGCACTAGCCAACTGCTGAATCTCATGAATAAATTAGTCTAATTTACTTTGGTTTTGCAAAATCTCACTGGATTGCGAGATAATGGAATGCTTGAATTAAATTTGTCTTGTAAAGTGAGCCTGAACATTTATTTTAAGCTAATTTTTCTGTTTTTACATCTTTTTTCCCTCATCTTTTCATCTTGCCTGAGGCATTTCTTGCTGCTGTTTAGGCATAAGCTAGGGTTCATTTATTTTATGATTGAAGATAGAGCACTAAAATATTAACAGCTAAGGTTTATGTTGTGTTTTTAGTCTTTCCCAGTTGCTCAACACAGTTTCCATTGAAGTGTCTCTAAATTTATGTTGCAGGATAGCATGAGAACATTACTGAGTTATTCAAACTGTCTTCTTTTCATCCTCTTCCTATTACCTAGACCTGTCACATGCCAAATGGATGGTGTATCTTGTTTTTCCTGAGCCTGTGTTCTGTTCTGTTTGTAATTCTTGCCTGAAGGAGAGTTTGCCCAGGTCCCAGTGCCTCTGCTGCAGCTGCAGAGCGGTGATCAGTGCCAGCCCTGTGTGCCATATGTGCCCAGGTCTGTGTCACAGCACATGCCCAGCAGATCGACGTGCCGATAGCTTGGGAGCGAGCTGGGAGCCCTGTGTGTGCTTTCCCTTATCCGTGCAGTAGATCTGATACATCCCGAGTACAATCTATTGAATATGGGCTACCTGACTTGTGTGCACAGGTGCATGTTTCCCAACTGTTTCTCTCTGGAAAATTTTGAATATGAATATGAGAGCCAAACACTGAGCTGTTGTGTGAAAGAGGTATACTGTGTAGTGATACAGTTAGGGGCATTTCCAAATAGCAGCAGCTTAGGAGTTGAGCTCAGGGCATCATGCAGATTCAAAGGCAAAGAGAGAAATATTTGTGAGGAGCTTGGGAGCCACTTTGGAGAACTGTCATGTCTTCCATTCTTAGAATATATGGAGAGGTACCCGGTGTGTTTCCATTGTTACTGTTTTAGTAGGAAGAGTTAGAGTGGAAAGGAGCATGTTTTAATGAGCTGTAGTACAATTAGTTAGCTAACAAAAGTAGAAAAGTCATGAGTATGGTTTGGCAAAAAAACCAAAGAGTTATCTCTCAGTTGGTTATATGGCTTTTTTCAAGTACTGTCCCAGTGTCGTGTATATTTGGACTATAAGCTTCTCAAGGAAGGGAGTAAGTACAAAATGGTTCTAGAGCAGTATGGCTTTCAGTATATGGGATGCAGGACTTTGTCAAATAAAAAAGGAGAGCTGCAGATAAAGCAGGTTGTTTTTCTCTCCACTTATGGAAAATAAGCAAATAGATGAAAACTAGTTAATTTAAGCTGGATCTAGCATAGACTGAAATATTTCTTAGGAAGGAAATTGCTCAGAAATAGCTAAATATTACCTCGATTTTCATTCACACAGGACACTTTCCATAGAAGACTTTGACAGTTGCTGGATTTCTTTCCTTTTCAGCTTCTGTGCTTTTTTTAATCTGGTGACACAGGTCTAAGCACTTCCACCTTGAAAACAGCATTGCTGTTTTAAATGCACAATTCCATCTATCCAAGACAAACCCAACATCTAGTGTGTTGAGTTGCAGACTATATCCAGTGCTGTGCTAGAACTAGATTATCCCAGGTGGAGTAGAAATCCTCGGTGGTTAGTGGCCCAGCTGTTGAAAGCAGTGCAACCTACTACTCGTTGCTAGTGACCACATTCCTGAGAAGTGTCCTGGGAGCTCTGATTGGGTCAGGAGGTGAAGTGGATGAACTGTTTTATCTAATATTTATCCACCTTACACTGAAATGACTCATGTCCCACTGCCGCTTACTGAATCACTTTCGTGTGAGGTAAAACCAGAGAAAACAGAATGCACCTCCATCAAGTAAAGATGTGTATTTGAAGATGGAAGTTGTACATGTACTCGAGACTTGAGGATTTTAAGTAATTTGAAGCACTACCTTAGTGCATTTCTTTTTGTGAGGCAGCAGAGCTGAAAAATCAGCAGTGAAGGGTGGAGTTAAGTTATCCTCTGTCAAAGCAGGGACCAGCATTAGAACATGCTGTCAGGGAAGATGGAGCTTATTTCAACTGGAAAGTAATTTCTTAATAGCTGAAATGAGTAGTTATGAGGGAAAGGGAGTTTTTATTTTATTTTACTTATGTGAGGATTGGGATGGTAAAAAAAGAGTGCCATAGAACCTGGAAAAGATGAAAACCAGGAGTATTTTATGACATATATTTCTTAGGAGAATTAGATACAATAAAAAAGCATTTATTGTTAGTCAGCTAAAATCTCAAAGCCAGTTCTGAAGAGAGGTGGCATTTACAATGAGAGATGGCTAGCAGTTGGAAACTGTAGATCAATAAAATTGGCTTAGTGATAAGAAATCAAGTCTGAATTGTGGCTTTTAAAGTGGTAGACTCCTAGTGATGGCAGATGTATGTGCATTTTGTTACAACTTTTCTTTTTCCTCCATTTTGGCCCATCTTTGGTTTTTTTGGATAATTTTCTTACTGTGTGTACCTTTAATGTCTGACTGAGATGCTAAATCTAATTTTTGTTCAGGTAAATGGCATTGTTAGTGGTTTTGTTGTGCTTTAGTGGTATGGTTTTTCAGCTGACTAGGATGCAATCTGCAAATTCAAGACTATTTTGTGAAACTCTGGCTATCTACAGCCTGAAACTTGTGTTCTAGTGCTCCTTCTAAACTATGCTCTTATGTCATTTACAGGCATACAGTGTTGACTGGAGCCAAACTAGAGGAGAGCAGCTGGTGGTGTCTGGTTCATGGGATCAAACAGCCAAGCTGGTATGTTGGTTTCCTGCTGAAGGTGAAAAGATTTCTTTTGGATCTCATACTTCTTTGTGTTAGGAAACAACATGGATTCACTTTTCCTGTTTATTTTTACCATGCAGCTGAAATTCTTCTTAATTGAAAGGTCGCTTAAACTCTCAGTTGATACCAATTTAAGCATACAGATGGGTTTTTTTAAGAAGTTCATTTAGTCCTTTCTGTAGGTATAAAGTGTTTTTTTTTCAGTGTATGAAACTCTTTCATTTCTTATTGAATGTGTACCTCAACAGTCTTCTTTTTCCTTTATTCAGTGGGATCCAGCTGTGGGGAAGTCACTATGCACTTTTAAAGGCCATGAAGGGGTCATTTACAGCACTATATGGTCTCCACACATCCCAGGTTGTTTTGCATCTGCCTCAGGTAAGTGTGATGGTAAAGAGGTTCTCACAACAAAAACCCAAAAGCCACCTTCTGTGTTAGTGAAATCAGTTCAGAACTTTGTCCAGCAGGTGGTAGTGTGTGTCATATACACTTGTTCTGTAAAAGTGGAACAAGGAAAGGTAAATGTTTTGCTGCAGCTGGATTTGTAGGTTCTGTTACAGTCAGTAGATCATCCTCTTGGCCATTTAAATGAGGATGAGCAGTTTTCTAGCAGTGACCTTGTGGCATTTTTTTCTGTTATTTTATATAGATTTCTTCTCACTCTTGTTATTGACCACTAAATCGTGTTATATACTTTGTGTTTTGGCCTATGTTTTCGTTTAAATTATCTCAAGTGTCAGTAGACTGTTAATTCTGTGAGAAATGTATTCAGTTCCCACTGAGCTTTTTTAAGTAGTTCTGTAGATCTCTTGTTCTCTGGGAAAGGTAATAATCAATTTTAGTTTTCTGCTTTGGCCAGTGCTATGGGTCTTGCTGGTAAATGCAATCACAGTTGAGTTGGGTGTACACAGAGGCAAAGAGAGGTGAGGTGGCAGTGTTATCCAAAAACTCCTCATGCTTCAGAAGCACAAGGAGAGCTCTGGAGTGATACCTGGAGCCCAGCTGATGATTAACTGGGAGAGAGGTGCTGTGAGCCACAGAGTTTGCTTGGGAAGTAAAAGGGCTATAAGGCACTTCCTTACTGCAAATGTCAATAAATTAACTCTGGTGGCCTGAATTTCTCAGATTTCATATTTGTTGTAATTCTGTACTGATTTAATTAGAAATTGATTGGCTCTTATATCAAGAGGGTAAGTGGGTATAACTATTTTTTCCTGTTACTGAAGTTAGAGAGACAGTGTGTACACACAGATACTGGTCTTCCCTAATCTGTGGGAGGTCAGATGAAAAGGTACATGTGGCTTTCATAGAATTTCAGTCTGCTATTTCTATCTGATTCTGCCTGCAGAGTTTAGCTTGAATGATGAATGAGTAACATTTGTTCTAACATAGTAGTGCTTGAAAGCTGAATGTTGGAGCATAGGTTTTTCCACCTTATGTGGTGGATACCTGTCTAACAGGATGTGCAGAAACTTACAGGATTGAGCCCTGTACACTGTATGAACAGTTCTACTGAAATTGCAAGTATGCTACAAAATACTGGTTAAGTACCATTTGATCAAGGTTTAGTACTTATTGTTTTTCACAAGCTCTAAGGAATGCTCTGTTTAAAGTCATGCTTAGAACCCTCCTGTCTGATAGTCTTACCCATACAAAAGTTCTGACATTCTAGATGAACAAAAGGGCTTTGCTGGTACAATTAATTATTTCATATTTGAAGCTCTATGGTATGAAGCCAAACTTTTTTTCTAATACATTGCCACTTGAACAATTTTGGGAAACATTGATTGTTAGATGCTGTATGTTGCAGTACCTAAATTGGGTACAACAACTGATCTGTTCTTTGAGTGACTCAGTGGGTGCAGCTGTTGGAAGTTTTGACTAAAACACTACAGAGTTCCTATTCTTTTGTGACTTTTTACTTTGATGCTTGAAAGGGACTAATATGCTACTGGAGCCTAAAGCTAATTGCAGTCATTTTTCACTCATTGATGGAAAAACAAAATGCACAAAAGACACAATATTTTTCTTCGCTACATACTGTTTGGGTGTGAAATAAAAATCTTCTCTCAGTACACTGATAGTGTAATTCTGGCTATAAAATCATTAGATTTTAGAAGAAGTCTTCAAAATGATGGTGAACTTCTCTACAGTTTCCAGAATAAAATACCTGGTGTACTTATAGATGAAATAACTTAGAAATCATTACTTGCTGATGTGGAAAAGATTTCTGTGTTTGCATTTACACTGAAATTTTCCTGTAGTTTGATTGAATTGTTTCACTAGAGAAAATACATATTGGCAGTCACTTTTTTGATCAGCAGGACTATAGATAGTAGAAGGTCTCATGACCCTCTAGTGCTGTGTATAAATGCCATTTCTTTATTGTAGAAAAGGTATCTCACACAGCTGCTGTTCAGAGAGTTTATTGTTTAGTGCTTAATGACATTCTACTCTGTCAGTCAAGGTATGTGATGAAAGTAAAGTGGAACTGTTCAAGGAGGCTAGTTGTCCTCATTTAAAACTTGCTGTGATCTGCATACTCTATAAGAATGACAGAAAATTGTGGGACAGAAAGCTAAATTTCACTGATGATTCATCTTCTATTGAGCTAAAGCTGGAGTTGGAGAGAAACTTGAATCTCAATGTGATATTACTGTGTCAAATTTAGAGCTGTTCCCTTCTTTGGGATGCCCTTGCTGGAAAGGTTGACCTGCAGTTTTGTGGTCTCTTATTTTGCAACATTTTATTGTCTTGAAAATTATTAAATGAAATGTGCCTAGAGGGAAACTTTTTGTACTTTCTTTCATCTCATGTGTTTTTTTTTTTCACTTTTTTTAACACAATAGCTTTTTTGGATATTGTTGTTGAAAATTATTGAAACATTCCTTTCTTGAAGGAGTCTATACTACTTTGGGATTGCAGGGTGTCTGTGTCTTTTTCTCTCTCTTTTGTCCCACATGTTCCCTTTCTCTCATCCCACCTCACAAATACCTACTCACAAGCATGTACTTACTGCTATTTAGCAGTATAGTTGTAATGCTTGGGAAATGAACTGTTTCGTGTTGCAGCATCTTCAATCCTGCATGTATGAGTAAAATAAATTTGGTATGTTGTAAACCACAGATTGGAAAAAATGTTGCTCTTTAAATACTTTAGATTAAACTAAATGTAAGTAAAACAATGCATTTCATTTTTATTTTAAAGGAAGTAAACAAGGGGAAAGAAGGTTTAAAAATATTTTGCGTGCCGTGCCCCTGCCATTTTTCTGCCTCTATCTGAATCCCCATTGAATCCTGCAGAAGTTTAATTTCCACGTAATTAATTAGTTTGTGAACACGGAAAACAGAAAACCAAACAGAATTGCAAACCACAGTAAAACAGCTGCTCAAAAGGATCAACTTATGCCTGAAGCTAATATTTGCTTTTGAAATACGGCTTTTTCTCAAGCCATTATGAGACTAGAAAAGGAATACAAGTGATGAAAATGAGAAATTCAAGATGGCAATATAAAGCAGTTGAAATGGAATTTAATACTAGGTATAGCATTTTTTGCTTCATTAAGTCTCCATTTCTGAATACACACAAGAAAGCTGAGCTTGTCTGCAGTGGACAATAAAATGCAATTGAATTGCAAAAGATGTGTATGTCTCATGCTTCAGTTAAATTAGGTTTTATTCAGCATCTAATAAACTTCCATTTAACATTTATGGGGATGTGTGAGTTACTTTACCATGCTGTTATCTTCATGTACAATCATTCATATTCCAAAACCAGAAAGTAAATGGCCTGTCTTTTTTTTTTTTTTTTTTTTTTCAGACTGTTAATTCTGGGTATGTAAATAAGTGCTGTTGTGAGGTCAGTAACAATTTCTGAGCAGATAGGCAGGATGTTCAGGTGTACGTGTGGCACCAAACCAGAGCCCTGGTAAATGTCTGCCTTACGCTGAAAACACACTGATGTGGAAAATGTCATTAAAGAAGTGACATGAAGCCACTAACAGCATTAACAGCAGCCTCATGGCTAAAGGGATTTAATGAGTAATTATGTCATTTGCCTAGTAGATTTTTTTTTTTTAACCCAAAGAGAAAATTGGTGAGAAGCTCATAAAGAACATTAGAAATGCACGCAACATTAATATTTAGTCAAATGTTAATCAGGTCTACTAAATGATTCTCTGTGACTGCAGAACAATAGACCTTGCTTAGTCCTGTGGTTTATAAAGAAAGCATCCTTTTTTGTATCAGCTGGGTTTAGTGTCCCTTAACAGTAGAAAGTGCTTAATGACTACCATTTTACGTTTATCTGCAAGTATCCTTCGATACAGATACAACACTGACAAATGAAAATATGAATGTTTTGGATTTGACAAAGCCCAGATTGAGAATGACTGATAGCTATTTTCTTAAATACTGGGGCCTTAGTTTTATTGCTGGTTTCCTTTTAAAATGAGTTTTTAAGTTTACTGATCAGAGCAGGTACGTAATTTTAATAACATCCTAATTAATGAATAAGGGAAAGAAATTATTTTGAAATCTGCCTGATGGTGTCGGCATTCATCAGTGTAAAGATCAATTAGTTGTATTCTTTGCTCAAAGACTTGTTTTTGAGACTGAAAGCCCAGGGCAAAAAATTTTCTTGTACCACAACAAGGTGTGATAATTTCTGATACTTTTTTTTATGTTGACAAAAGTGTTGGATGACTGAAAATTTGCTGCTTTACGGATGAATCTGTAAATCCAGGACCCATTATTCTAAGCCCTTGCATTGAGTGTTAGACTTTAATGTTGAAACTAAAAACCCTTGTTTATCTCATATTCTATTTTACTCCCAGTCCTGAGTTAGTGAGTTGCCTTTTAAAAAAATCTTCTTGCTTACTGGTCTCTTGGTGATAAATGTGTGTAGTAGAGGGATTGTCAAGCTGTAGTTTCTTAGATCAGGCTGACATGTAGTCTTGGTGCACCTTTCTGTGTTTGGTATTCAAATTGTAAAAAACTTATGATTGAACAAATTATTTTGCATGAAATAATGAGCTGGGGAAGGTGTATATCTACTAAGAGAACATTCACGGAATTAGTGCAGCTTCTCAGTAGAGGTGTTTTTGTGTTTCTGGACCACAATTTGGTGTTGCTAGGCTTTTGACATCAGTTTTCTGAAGTTTCAGCTCAGATTCCTGCCTCAGAAGTAGCGCTGAGGAAAAGAAGGAGCCATTGGAGAGTAGGGCTTGCAGACAAGTAATTCCAAAGATGCTTATATTTGTTCATGTTCCTTAAAAATGGAAGAAATAATCTGCTGTTTGGCTATGATAGTGGTTTCTCATGAGTTCCAAAGCACTTTTTTTTTCCTGGAGGTTTACATTCAATCCATTTGTGTGTGGTGTGGGTCGACTTTTTGCTTCTTATGACTACTGGTTATTTTCTTGTTTAATGTGTTAGGAGAAATGCCATAGCAAACAAGGTTCAAGACTCTGCAAAAAAAATGGTCATTTTTGAAATCCAAGCCCTAAAAGAATAAAGGAATAAGATGCTTCAATTTACTGCAGGGTACATTGTTGCACCAATCCCCCATCTAGAGAGCAAGCTGACTGTGGAGTTACTGTGGCTTGTTACAGTTTCACTAAACTGCTATTTATATAAGAAGCTTTTGAACTACAGTTTACTTGCTTAGTGTATTATGTGAGATCTATGTAGTGACACGAGGTGGTTTTGTTTGCCATCTGTTACTTCAAGACTTACCAGCACAGTATTCATCCAAGTCTTGTGCTCCAGTGTTGTGGTTTAACCTCAGCCAGCCACCAAGCCCCACGCAGCCACATGGTCACTCCCCCACCAGTAGGATCAGGAAGAAGCAACGTAGGGTAAGAGTGAGAAAACTCGTGGATTGAGATAAAGACAATTTAATAGGGAAAGCAAAAGCTGTGCACACAAGCAAAGAAAAACAAGGAACTAATTCACTTCTTCCCATGAGCAGATAGGTGTTCAGGCATCCCCAGGGGAGCAGGGCCCCCGTATGTGTAACGGTGACTTGGGAAGACAAACACCATCCCTCCAAACATCTTCCCACTTCCTCCTTCTTTCCCTTCTCTTATACACTGAGCATGATGTCATGGGTCTGAAATATGCCTTTGGTCAGTTGGGGTGGCCTGTCCAAGCTCTTTCCAGTCTCCTGTGCATCCCCACACCAGCAGGGCAGTGTGAAAAGCAGGAAAGGCCTTGGCTCTGTTTAAGCTCTGCTCAGCAATGACAAAAACATCTCAATATTATCAGTCCTGGGCTCAGCAGAAATCCAAAAAATAGCCACTGTGAAAAAATTAAACCTACCCAACCCCAAATCAGCATATCAAATAAACTTTATGTCTTGGTTTTGAAAGACAGGTGCCTGCCAAGCAAGGCAGGAGCTTCTTTTAGAATAGAAAAAAAATGCGAACCCCCTCCCTCCAAATTATTAAAAGGGGCTCTCAGGCAAAGATATGAAGATAAGAATAACAGTTCTTTAATATGTATAAACAAAATAAAGTAAAACAAAAACCAACAAACTTCAACCATATAGGAAAATTAGAACAAGATGCAGTATTAAACAAAAAGACAAAACCTGACAGTTAGAATACAACCTGACACCCTGTCAGTCAGGGTGTTGGTAGCAGTCCAGTTTGAATGGTGGCTCCAGTAGTCCTCCTGGGTTGACAGATGGTTCTGCTGAAGCAGAGATCCTGTAGAAGGGCAGAGTTTTCCTCCAGTGCTCCAGTGGTGATGTTGAAGGGTCTGGTCCTTCCTCTGGGAATCCAGTGGGAGAGAAGACTGCTCCTCTGGGAATCCAGTAGAAGGCAGATGCCTGTTCTGTCCCAATCCCCAAATTATATCCAGGTGGGAATGCTTGGCTCCTCCCCCTGGGTGGAGCATCTCACAATGGGCTGATGTCATTCTCTGAGTCATGGGGTGGGTCCTTAATTGCCCATTAAACAGGAAATGGCTCCCGGAGGGGCAAGGTGTTAATGGCCCATTATCAGGAGATAGTCTGGGGGAGGAGGCAAGGAAAACACTGCCCCTCCTGGTTTCAACAGTTCATGAAGATGGAGATAGAATACAGACCTTCTGGAATATTCTTATATTGTAACCTAGGACACTTTACTAAGTCATTCTGTAATTTACAAGCTTAAGTGTTTCTCAGAAAATTAGTTTATCCCTCAATTTATACTACATGCTAGCTATAGTAAAGTACTGTATATAGCACATGCTATAATATAAAGCACTTTCAATTTATAGTATTTCATATTAAAATCTCACGTTATAAAATGGTTTAGTGTTCAGAAGAAATGAACAGTAACAGTTTTTTACAGTAAATTATTTTGGATTTGTCATTTGGTTTACAGGTAGGTATCTAGCCAATATTGCCATTTGCTGAAGAGTGGCTTAATCATAAGCCCTAACTTTCGGTCAATTTTGGAAAAAAAAAATGTGTCCCAATATTTATGTCTAATCCTCTTGGGAAAGAATTAATGATTCCTTTCCCTTCCCTTTTCAGAAGAAGAACTGTTTGGACTCTTCCCTAAAATAACTTAAAACTCTTCTAGTTTTTAGCTTGACAGCATTTTGTATCAGACTAAAATAGACTAGTTGGAAAGTATATTTCCACTGATATATTATGTATACTTGCTAAGTAAGTTGTGCTACATGGAGATAGATTTTGTGGATTTGATAGCACTCTTGAATGATTTAACTAAAGCTGTTATTTGTATCACTCTATTTCTGTCTCTTTATGAGGAATCCCGTGAGCTTTATTATTCCTGTTCTAAGTTTTCTTGTACTTCTGCATTGGTTTAACCACCCACTGACAGCTCAGCTCCACACAGCCACTCAGTCACTCCCCCAGCGGTGAAGAGAGAATCAGAAGGGTCAAAGCTGGAAACCCCATGGATTGTGGTGAAGACAGTTTAATAGCTAAAGCAAGAATTTTGAATGCAAGAACAAAACGAGGAATTCATTTACCACTTTCTATGGGCAGGAAACTGTTCAGACTTTTCTTGGAAGGCACAGTTCCATGCATAAAGGTTACTTGGGAAGACAAATGCCATCATTCCAAACATCTCTTTCTTCCTTTTTCTTCTCCCAGCTTTGTAGGTGAAGCATGATGCCATGTGTTATGGGGTATCCCTTTGGTCAGCTGTGGTCAGCTGTTCTGGTTTTGTTCCCTTCCAACTTCTTGTGCAACCCCAGCCCTACCTTTGGCAGGGCACCATGAGGAGCCGAAAATTCCTTGACTTAGTGTAAGCACTCCTCAGTGATACCCAATACATCAGTGTGTTATCAATGTTCTTTTCATCTTAAATCCAAAGCACAGCACTGTACCAGCTACTCGGAAGAAAAACATCTCTATTTCAGCCAAAATCAGAACAATTATCTCTGATAGAAACAATCAGCACCATCATTTTAACATGCATAAAAAGATTGGTTTTGAGTCGTGAGATTTGGGTTCTGCTTTTAATTCTCCCACTGCTTTTCTGTTTGATTTGGGCTAAATAATTTAATCTTGCTTAGTTACATGTATTTAAAAAATACATGTAAGTAAGCAGGTAATGTTGCAGTCGTTCAGTGGGACTGCAGACATACTTTAATTGTGATGGTTTTGGCTTTTTACAAATGTATGTAGTGATAGAACAAGGGGAAATGCTTTAAACTGAAAGAACATGGATTAGGTATTATGAAGAAATTCTAAACTGTGAAGGTGATGAGGAACCAGAACAACCAGAACAGGTTGCCCAGAGAAGCTGCCGATGCCCCATTTGTGGAAGTGTTCAAGACCAGGTTGGATGGGGCTCTGAGCAACCTGGTCCTGATGGAAGTTGGTTCCTGAAAAACATTGTACCTGTCCTAGCTAGCCCTTTTCCCCTTCAGATAGTGTTTAAGGTTTCATGGGGGTTTTATTAACCTCCCAAATACCTAGCTGGTTTTTTTTTGTAGTTACTGTTATACCTCTGCACTGTTTGGGAATGATTACTTAGCTGGTTGTTCTCATAGGACTTTGGAAATGTCCTTCGGATGATGATTTATAAATTTGGGTGAAATATATCTGTGAGGAAAAAATGTAGTATATGAAACTACATGAAATTTAAATCTTAAAAAAATCTTTATCTTTTCACTATCAGACGTTGTCACTCACATTAGCAATCTTTATCCTGTGTATAAGGATGATGTACTTGTAGATTAGCATCAATTGAATAGTTTTGAATAGATGAGTGTATATTGTGCAGTTTTATTGATTCGTCCAAGATTTCACAAATATTCATTAGAAAGGAAACAAGCAAGTACAATGTATAAACAATTCTGAAATCATAATTATCTAATGGACCAGTAAAAATCTGTTGCCATGGAGAAATTTCTTCTTCCAAAAATAGCGATATTTTATAGGGGAAGTGTTGGGTGCTTCTCTGGTTGCTTACTTTGGGATGTCAGCTGGAAGTATCTGTTAGTGAATATGATTGTATAAAGTGTGCTTTCCTTGTACTTTCCATTATTATCCTACTTTTTGTTTTATCTTGAGGAAGAAGTGCATGCTTAGTATTTGTAGTAGTCATAGAAATGTGGAAATTGCAAAATTTTTGACTGCAGGTTTTGTTGAAGTTAAATGTAAATATATATATAAGTAATGGAAATAAGTTTGAGGTTAAAAAAAAGTTTGTTAAAATGTGCACTGAGTCAGGATTGCACTGTTTATCAGGATATTTCTTTAATTAATCTGATTTTTCCACTTAAATGAAAGAACTGGATTTGCCTTTGGCTTTAAATCAGTCTTTTCTATTCACAGAAAGGTTCACTTGCATGTTGTGTTACTCCATTAAGAACATTTCACTGATAGTGCCAGCCAGAATTAATAACCGCTAAGTCTAGTGCTTTCAAAGAAATAAAAAAAAAAGGAAGATAACAATTTTTTTTTCATTTTCTCATGCATCAGCATTTTCTATTGAAAAAGAAGTAATTGGGGCAATTGTATATTTAGTGTCAAAATTTATATTGGCTGAATAACTTACTTTTCCAAATGCTTTTGGCCCTCATAATGCTACTGTGGCATCTCTGTAGCAGTTCGTTCTAGTTCACCTGGATTTATATATTTATTTTCTTGGGGAAAATGATCCTGTCTGTAGTGAAATATGTGTTTCCCCTTCAAATCTATGTTATCTGATGAAATTAAAATAAAAGCTTTTTAAGAAGTCCATTATAGTATCCCAGAAGGACTTAAAACTCAAACTGAACTGTCCCCTGCATGCAAGCAGATTAGCAAGGCTAATGGAGAGTGGATCCAGGATGTGCTACCAATTTTTTTGCCAAAACCCTGCTGCTCGTGTTTCTTCCTCTCCATATGTTGCCCTGTTTTTCTAAGCACTGTAGCGATGTTTGAGGCTTCAGCTGGCTGCAGGGTGCCGTTGTCAGGAGTGCTAACCATGTACTGAGCAGCAATTTTCCTCTTGACAGTAGGGGAGGGGCGTGAAAACAGGGAGAAATTGGGTGTTGTTCCCACCTTACAATGGGGAATTTATCCACCAAGAGTGCAGCATCTCTCCCAGTCGTGAGGGCTGAGGACAAGTCAGCCAACAGCAGAGCAAGCTCCCCATGGTGTCTGTGGTCAGAAGGCTGCATTCACAACATGTAGTGAACCAAGCTCTCTCTGCCTTATTTATGTAAACTTTCCAAATGTTTTATGGGTTTTTTGTTGAAGTCTGCAGGGTTTGGTAGTTCATGCAATTAGGACTATTGCTGTGGTGCTAGGGATGGTTTTATTTAATCTGTAGCCAGTTTCTTGAAAGGAGCTATGATTTTTTTTTTGTGCTCAGCTGTATATTTTACAGCCAGTGACCAACAGTCAGTGACCAACGGCTGAAACCGTCAAAGTACTTGTATATAAATGGCATGAAAGTAGTAATCATAAGGAAATATCAATGGTTTCTTCAGAAGCAGTGTAAAAAGTGTAAAACTTTTTTTTTTTTTTTAGTTTAGGTAGTATTGATACACTCTTGCTATAGAAATCACCTTTTAGTGATTAAATTTGTCTCTTGAATGAACATAAGCATAATAATAAATTCTAATTCATTTTCTCTCTCTCTAAGCTAGAGAGCTAGAGAATACATTTTTGCTGGCACAAAGCTAAATATTCAGGGCTAATGGGAAAATCCCGATTTTAAAAATTGAAGAGCTTAGTTGTCCCGTCAGCTGATGCAGCTCTCGATGTCCTTACATGCCATTAGGAACTGAATTTGTAAGTAGAGTGTATCCAAATGCTAAAGATCTTTAGGGGTAGATGAAAAAGCTAAGAAACACTTGTCTCTGCGAAGTACTAATGGATTAACTGAAATCTGTAACTGACACAACACTGAATCAGTTTCTCTTTGTTTCAGGTGATCAGACTTTAAGAATTTGGGATGTGAAAACCCCAGGAGTCAAACTTGTGATACCAGCCCACCAGGCTGAGGTCTTGAGCTGTGACTGGTGCAAATATGATGAGGTATAAAACCATTCACCCCACTGTTTTGCTAATTGAACCGCTCTCATCAAATAGCAGGGGGTTTTACTGTAACATTATTGCATCTTCTCTTTATGAAGATATGTCTAGTTGCTTTGTTGCTGTCTTTCACTATTACATCTCCAGAAGAGCTTTGTTCTTAAGATGGTCGGCCCAAGCAGATCAGAGATTTTGCTTAACTCTTTTGTGTAGTGAGCAGAGTAGTTGAAAGTAGAAGACCAGTTTGTGTTTCTCTGTGCTCTTCAGTTAACACACTGGGGACATCATTTATGATTTATGAATCTGTATTTTTTGATTTATCTGACTTTTGTGTCCAGCATTTGCATTGCTACCATTTAGTAATTAAATTGTCATGATATATCTGTGTTTTATTAAATTGTCAGAACTTGCTGGTAACTGGTGCAGTTGACTGTAGCTTAAAAGGCTGGGATTTGAGGAACATTCGACAACCAGTGTTCGTCTTGCTTGGTCATACCTATGCTATCAGAAGAGTAAAAGTAAGTTGTGTTTTATTTCCCATTGACCATCACTGAATTGTTACACAATCTTTTTCTGGAAGCCAGTAATATTTAATATTATGTAATAACTAGAAAAAAAACAACAGGATTTTAGATGTTATAGTGGCTGTTCTTGACAACTTTCAGTTTAGCACTGTTAAACATTTTGATGTTTTGTATGTTGCTGGGATTTTACAGTAAATGGCATTTTCAAAGTCAGTATTTTCACAGAGTGTAAGAGAGCTTGAGAGAGGGTTAGAAGGTTACTTCAGCTAAATTATATGGGAAATTTGAGATGGGGAAGACACTTCCCCTTACTCATTTTTAGATGATGCTGTTCCTTGTCTTTCCACACAAAGGGCCAATATTAACAGAAGACAAGATATAGAACACATTGTGAATATATACTTTTGTGTATACAAAGTATTAATGCATTCAAAGAAATTTTGAAACTTTATGCATGAAAGGCTGCAGATGACTTCACTAGATCTGTGTACAACTAGAACAGTCACCAAGAAGAATTTGCTCTCCATGCACGATGACATTTTTTTCATGTTTTATGAAAATATGTATCCAAATATTTTTTAGGTAAATTCAGTAACTATATCTATGTTTCAGTGTAAAATATTGAAACCAGCAAAGAATGTGAGAGTCAAATGCATCAATATCAAAGTCTCCTGAAAAAGGAGGTAATCCGTTTAAAGCCTTTCAGGAACGGATATGTTTATTAATATTAATATTTTCTAGGAATCCCGAACTGGCAGAAAAAAATTATTGCGGGTCAGTATTTTGCTTCACATGGCCTTGATTTGTTTCTAACATATTTACAAGTTACTGTGCTTAGTTTGCAATTTGTCAGAAAAGGCTAAGATTCAAGTAGTCATTCTGTATCACAAATCCTTTTCATGGTCAGACAACATGAGAAGCTCCTGCTCTCTTTATCCCATCTACCTTTCTCTGCTCTCCCCTCTGGTGATTGATGCTGAGTCTTTTTTTAAAATTGATACCTGCATGACTGTTCTCTAATCTGGCTCTCTGAAGTATTTTTCATAGGAAAGATGCATCCATATGCAAAGGAGATGTACTAAGGGTACATGATTTTTATTCCATCTTACCAGGTTTCATTGCTTCCATTTCAAGACAGACATGGTCCCTGAGGACATAAGAAATGACAGTGTGGGCCAGCACTTCGAGGTGATGGAGCATATCTCCACTTGTGTGTTATAACTCACGAGTCACACTGAATTGAGAGAGAGACCTGGATTCTGCACTGTAGAGGCTGCTGCCCCTACTGATATCCCTTCCCCTGTGTTGTGCCGACACTAGCGATTGTAAAGCTGCAGCTGATGGCTCTGACTGAAAACCCTGTCCCTGAAAGTGACTAGTTTCTGTCTGGATCACAAAGCTTTTCACAATTTGTTGCTCAACCACACAATTGCAAGCCTTAACACAAAGGAGGGGGACAGCAGCACACAGTTTGAAGTGGAAGAGAAAATGGAAGCCACAAGTCTTGGCAGCAGTGTGCTCTGAAATTAGTTTAAACCAACCATGAAATCACACTCTTTGATTGCCTGTTGCTTGTGTTCTGTTCACTTGTTCAGGGGTTGTGTTGACTGTCAGATCTGAGGCTGGCAAGGAACTCTACCCAACACAATACTGTCAGGATTCCTGCAGGTTTCTTATGGTCTTTCACTGCAGTACAGGGCATTATCAGCACACTGGTGCATCTGGAGTCCTTTTCAGGAGAGTTTGATGTTGAGGCATTTGGTCCTCGCCTTCTTAGCTGGCTTCAATATCTTACACTGACACATGGTTATGGTTTTTGCATTTACCTTAAAAGATACTTGGATAAATGATCTGTTGGAGGTCAGGATGGATGATATGGTGGTATATTCTGCCTATATACAGCAGTTCAGATGATAAAGTTGTAATATCTTACAGTTAAATGGTACAGAATTTTCTCTTGTAGCAGAAAGACATGCAAATTTTTTCAACTTACACGTGTAGTGCTCTGCTAAGTATTTTGATAGATTTTGCTTAGGTAAATTTCTAGGATACTTAAGGTTAATGAAAAAGCTTTGACAGGATAACTTTACTTTATCTTGAATTATGTAGACATTCAGAGGGGGTTTATGGAAAGTGTACCATTGTTTTTTGTTGCCCATCAGACTTCTTCCCCTCTACTATTTGTTTTCCTGAGATGCAGAACCCATTTTGTTTAGCATTTTTTTTCCCCCTCAAAAAAAATTGCAGGAAGTCTGCAAAGGTTCAAATTCCAGCAAGCACATTCCTCAATTCTGCTATGGTAAAGAGAACTCTGTCAGCAGTGTTCAGCAGCCATCAGCACACACTGCTCTCTTGGCAATTGGGGCAGTTGTGGCAATAGCCCAGACTTAAATTTCGATTTTGCAGTTGCTGTGAATAATGTTAGAAGTCTTGCAGGAAGACTTAATTATGAACCACGGTGTTGGGGACCTGCATTTCAAACTCAAGTTATGGCAGTGGCTTGTATTTCCTGCTGAGAAATACAGATTTTAAAATAGTTGGAAACTGAATGTTGCCAAAAAAACTAGAGCTGAGATGAACAATTTTTGTATAACTGCATCCTTCTTTTGCTGCAGTTCTTAGACCAGTCTGCAAGAGTCCATGGAAGAATGTATCCTGTAAAATGCCCTGTAGGAGAGGGAGAAATCATGAAGTGATGTTACATTGCCTTCAGTTTTTCTACTTCTCTCCAATTTTCCGATTTGTATAAACAATATCAAAGTGGTAGGATATAGAATTGATGACAGTATTCTCTGCAGCATGGCACAGATTTTGTCTCTCTGAAAGTAATTAACTGATCTCATAACTGGTTTGAAACTTGATTTATATAACGAGATGAAACTCAGCCTATTAGCCAAAAGCAGAATTTAATGACTGTTTATGTGACTGTTCTAGAACTTAACTCTACAGCAGAGTTATTTGGTACTGCTGTAATGAAATCTAAGCAAACCAGGATCCCACAGAGCGTTCTTTGTGATTATTAATTCTATGATTTCTTGTAATTAGAAGCATGGGGGAGAAATACGTAGATATAGTCTGTTTTGTTGCAGCATGGTGTGGTATCAACCAAGACCATTTAAATAGTTAAACTTTGATAACTTGCTACTTACAGTAGGTCTGTATATGTACACAGTGTTTTACCTTTAAAAGTTGTTTTCTTTTCTTGCAGTTTTCACCATTCCATACAACCATATTGGCCTCTTGCTCCTATGATTTTACTGTAAGGTACAGTATTTTCTCTAACTGGATAAAAATAGAAAGATGATCTATTTTAATATGGCTTGCAATAGAAAACTGTTCCAGAGTGGATATACTGAAGTGCAGTTAGTGTTGGTGTCAGATGCTTCATAAGCTGTGTTGAAAATAGCTTTGTCACTTAAAGGCCAGCTCAGTCACTCTGCTGAGCAATATCTGCTCTGTCAGATGCTTTCTGCAATCCTTTTCCTATCACTCTACTGAACATAGTTGCATCCAGCTGTGATAATGTCTGATAAGAAGATTATACACTCTTAAATTAATTTACTTAGGTGAATTAATATGTTTCTGTTGACACATTTTTATTTAGGCTTTTTTGTCCTACCAATATCTGAGGAAGCTGTAGTAGTGTTCCACAGTGTGTGCACTGAAGCTCTTTAGACAGTACTTCTGCAAGTTCCCCTGGCTGCTCAGTCTATCTGATACTGCTGAGGATCTCATAGTACACTTGTTTTAAAACAATGTTTTTTGTTTGATTTGGTACTGTGATTTCTCTAAGAGACAGAGTTCAGAAGTCCATACACTATGTATTCCTGAATACCTCAGTCACATTCTTTGATCTACATTTGAATTTTCTAACATGGACTGAATGTAGAAAGCAGTACATTAAGAAATGGGGGAAGCCCTCTTGCCTCCATGAAGGACTGCAAAGTTATCCCACTTTTCCAAGTCATCTCAAGTAATGTCACTTCTGGATGTGTCCTATTTGGTCTGACACCAGACCTAGAGAGGTTCTGTTGCCAAAGGGTTCCGTTGCTAATTCTCAGTGCCTGTATGTGTTGCTAAATCGTAAATCTGTCCAGTCTTCTACCATAACATCATGTAAAGTTGCATCATTAAGTTAACCCATTAAGTGCTGAAGAGACTTGATTGTGTTGTCATGCTCTTCCTCTCTTTGACACCAGCTATATATCCTTCAGGTTCCGTGTGAATGTGCTTCATATAGTACTGAAGTCTTTCAGCTTACAAAATTTTAGCTCTGATATTTTTGTATGTGGAAATTGTCAGAAAAGATGGAGAGAGCTACTAGTTTACAAAGTATTGTGTCTGTAACTGCGGAGCTTTGGGATCACTTCAAAAATTTCACTCTAGGCATTATTTTTCTGTTCAAATATTTACTTGTCATGACTAGGGAGAGACAGCAGAATTGAAGGGATTAAATAAACATTTTCAACAGTTTTCGAAAAACTGTTTGATTTGGTATGAGTTGACCAAACACCAGAGAAGGCCAGGTGGAAGTCTTTGGAAAAGGTGTCACAAGCAAAATATTCTATATAAAGGAAGAAAATTGTTGCCATAAGAATTTGGGAGCACCTCTTTTAGAGAATGTGTTGCACCTCTACCACATACTGTCATTTTACTGGATGCGCCATACACTCCACATGTACGTACATGCAACATCCTGTCATACGTGTATACACCACATACATGTGGATGTGTGGACGTGAATATATGCGCACATGCATTTCAATATAAGAGTAAAAATCCTTAACAAATATATATAAAAGGTGGAAGAGAAGTAGGAAGGAATTCTAGTACATGGCATTAATTATGGGTCTTGTTGAATCCACTCAAGGCCTGTGACTTTTTAGCCCCATTTGGGGGTAGGGGAGGAGGGCTGAATTTTGTTTCATAGAGCAGCTTGGTATGGTAGTTCCTTAAAAACAGATTCATTGCAGTGTTATTTTAATAGAAGCTTGGTTATTATATTGTGAATTTTTATTCTTCAGTGTGTCTGTTTGAAGCTCAGAATTACCTGCAAGCATTAGTTTAGATAACAGAATAGAGATAACAGGTAGATAACATCTGTCTGTAGATAACAGAATAGAGCATAGTATTGGAGCTATCCTTTACTGTCAGAGCTGTGTAATCTTAATCTTACTGAAGCTTTATAGTTTAATCACACAGTTGCAAATCTTAGTTCAGACTATCTAACTGCCATGTAAGAGGCAGGGGTTTTGTTTGTTTTAGGTTGTACAGCTAGTTTGGCACGTAATCACAACTGGATATCTGAAAGAAAAAATAGTAGGCTGAAAAAAAAGTTAACAATGCTTGGCTTCCTCCTTTGCAAATAGTATAATGATTAAACATGAGCACTGTAGTCAAGCTACCGAGAAGAAACCTAGTTCACATGCCAACTTCATACTAGGAGCTGAGAAAAAGGATGTTGATTTGAACTTGAGTTTTTACATACCTCGGTATAATGATTTATAATCCCTGTCCAGTAAATGCTTCATTCAGACATCTTTTTTCTATACCATTTCCTAACTCTTTGGAAGAGCTCAGAAAAAATGTAGGCTAATTAAAGAGCAGATTGAACAC
The DNA here is from genome assembly GCA_013400315.1 of Bombycilla garrulus. Taxonomy (NCBI): domain Eukaryota; kingdom Metazoa; phylum Chordata; class Aves; order Passeriformes; family Bombycillidae; genus Bombycilla; species Bombycilla garrulus. The sequence goes on from VXBU01005016.1 coordinate 158,823, forward strand.
AAATGAATCATTAAAATGCCAGGAAATACACAAAGTACTGTAACATTTCCAGAACTACAGCCTATGTGCATGCATATTCTTAAACATTATCTCTGTCAAAATTTAGTTTGGAAGAACATCAGTGTCATCCTTTACTGGAATCACCATTTTGTATTTTTGGACTGTTCAGTATAAAAAAGAAATCTTGGTGCATTAGTCACAGACAGTGCTCACCAAAATCAAAACTAAATCTCCTAAAGAATATCTGATAAATTATAGAGCTTCATTAAGATGGTATTAGGCCAGATCTTGGATCATACTCACAGAAGCTCGTCCCTAACACAAAAAGGCAATTTTTGTTACAAGTTGTACTGTATTGGACTATATTGATTTCTGCAACACACTGTAAGGTAAACCACTATCTCCAGCTCTCTATCACTGTGTATAAGTTCAGTAACTTGGATCACAAACAAATCTTACAGATTAAGGCAGATCTAAAATAAACTGTGTTTTGTTTCAGTTAGGTATCCTTATTAGCCTTGTATTCTTTTTCTGTTTTTTTCCTTCAAGGTCAAAAGGTGGGTGTTTGCTTATTTGCTATCTTTTTTCTTATTTTCCTCAGCTGGAAAATGTCCTTCTATACCCACATTGCTTCATAATCTTGATACTTTACTGGAACTGTAATGAAATAATCTCTTCAGAATATTAGTATGGAAATGGTTAGATATTCCCAGTTAATACCAGAAGTAACATCATTGCCCTGATCAGCCTGTATCCAAAAGCAGCTTGACACCAAGATCTCCTCCAACAGAAGTTCTAGTTTGCAGGAGGAACTTTTACAAATCAGCACAGAAATTAGAGAGTTGGAGCAGGATGATGAATTGTGTGATACACATGTAGTAAACTACTACTGAGTTCCCTGTTGCTCTTAAAAGGTTCTTAGCTTTATACATCCACATGCTACTGTGACTTGTGCCTGGTGTGGTTGTGTGTCAAAGCTAGCATTGGTTGTTGAGTGGGCTTTTATGGAAAGTAGCCTCTAAACAGCTGATTCACACCCACCTAAAAATATAATGTATGAAGACGTCTTGTAACCCAATAGCAGTAGTAAAGCTTTCATGAATAAATGTTTATCATAAATATTTTTTCGTACCCTGAAGGACGTAGACTTGATGAGTTGTTCTTCGTGCTTTCATCTGTGCATTTTCATAGAATCATTTCCTGAAGTAACTTTTGAACCTATTTAAAACTTAACTAGATTTGACAGGAAACTTGTAGTCTAAATTTACTAAGCTTTTACAAATTTAATGAAACTCATGAGTGTGCAAGGGAGGGAAACCCCAAGTAGTGCCTTAAGGAAGGTAAGAGATGTAGCATGAATTCACCACCACAAGTAATCTTTTTACTGATCTTCCAGCTCCTCATCATGCAGCAACAGGCTGCCATAACACGTGTTGTACTGACACTGGAACCTGGAATGATACTTGCTACCTCTTTTTTCCCAGCCAGTGGTGAAGGTGCAGGGGCACTTGGTAGGGGTAGAGTGGGGATGAGACAAGGTGTAGGAGATATGCAGGACAAACTATATTTGTGTTGGTAAAAAATGGTTTGGTTGGGGAGCACAGGTCTTCATGACACTGCTATGGGTGGTACAAAGTACAAAATCATAGCATGACAGGCTTTTTCTCTTCTCATAAACTCTTGTTCAGAATAAGCAGTCCATTTGCAATACATGTGCAGCTTATGAATTGCATGTCAGGTATATGTAAAACAAACAAACTAGAGAAATGAGGGAGAAGTTATACTTTCAACAATTTCAGCACTAAAAAGTTTAAGAAAATGCACTCTTACAGGTTTTGGGGTTTTGTGATCAGTGCAGATGTGACTGAAGTTGTGGTTTCATACATAATATGGGTAAAAATAGCAGTTCTAAGGGACAATCCTGTGATTGCACAGGCTGTACAGAACTGTAAGGGATCTTAAAAGCCTATGTGGTTATCTGGCCCCTTTTTTAAGTTCATGCTGCTAACTCTGTAGATACACGTACAACTGAAGTAAAGCAAGCAAACCTATCTGTGCTGTGAATGCATCTTCACTTTGCTGTACAGCCATCCTGCTGTGGTAAACAGTGTCTTAGAAAAATTGCGTTGCCCTCTCAGTCTGCAGAATGTGATGGAAGTTGACTCTGAGGAAAATACTGTTGTCACCATGGTGGTTTTGGAAGCTGTGCTACAGATAGTGTTTCTCAGTTTGCATTGTAAAGTTGTTATGAGAACCATCATTAATTTGTCATCAATGGTTCTCAGTCTTGAGACTGAACATTTTTTTGAGCTTTCACTAGTAATTATTTGTATATTAAAAAAAGGTATCAAAGCTTCCAGTCAGTCTCCTGAACTAAGTTGCAGTACCTTAAACTCTAAACTGCTTCTAAATTTTTACGACATCACTTCATATGACAAACTCTGTGTTGTCCTACTATTTTTAAAATTGATCAGAAGGACTTTTTTAGGTTTTTATTCATGTATGTGAAGTGAATGAAGAAATGTGAAGTTATCTTCTTTAATCATAGTTTTCAGTTATGAGCATCTGTCTTTCAAGAATTAATAGAGAGCGAATGTGGTAAAGAAGACTTAACACTATTACTTAGAAACAAGATTTGTTTCCTTACCTTCTTGTGAACAAATATGGGAGGATGAAAATGCTGAGATGGTCGTTTGCTCCTCTCTCCTGCAAAATAAGCTGTTTATTTTAGATCTCAGGTACTAGGAAAAAATGAAGAGGGTTGTTGCTATGGCATAGCCATTGTGCTGATACTACTCTCCTTGTTTATGAAGAAAATATCAACTATATGTTAAACAAACTGACCCTGCTGGCTCCAGTGTTTGCTATTTTAACTGAATTGGTTTGAACTGACAGTACTTCCACTGTAGTTGGTCTGATAATGAGCTGTTCCTGTTAAGTATTGTCACTTTTCCCAATAAGGACAAGGCAAAGAGACCTCTATGATTGTCACAGAAGTAGTAAAGCATATAATTGACCCCTGTGAGAAAATTTGGGCTGTAGAAAATTTGATTACAGCGGACAGCCCACAAAATGTGCTGTGCTGTGCAGCCTGTGGACTTTTCTCAGCAGTATGTACAACACAAGAAAGAGAAACAAGTCTTTGTTCTGTGCCGTCATATGGGGTTTTGTCAATGTGTTATTATCTGAAAGTTCTGGGTTTGAATCCTTTTTTTTCATTACTGAGGTGTCTTTTAACCTATATTTTAATCCCATCTACTCTTACATCTCTCATACTTGCTGTTAATTGCATTGATGAACACTGCATCTATTGGGACAGTAGCTGGGAGAAGCAGAGGACCTCAGAATTGTTGTTTTTTATTTTTTATCAACCAAGGTACAAAAGAAAAATTTATTTTAAAAATATGAACTAGTGGAATTGACTATGTAATGCAGCTGATTTTTGTAGTACAAATGTGTTACTAAATTATAATATTAAATTCTGTTTTACAGGAACACAGTCTCAAACTTGGGAACGTGCATGACTGAGATCTCTAAATGAGTGTATAGTTTCTATTTAAATACAAACCTCAATGTTAGTTCATGATCCCAAAAACTGGGAAAAATCACAAATTGTGCTAATATCTTTCAAAGGAAAAAAATCCCCAGCCATCAAGAAATATAACAAGAATATCCTAGCCTATGCTTTTTCTTCTCTTTTAATAATGTCCCAATGACGGCTCCATGGTGCCAACTTTGATCTCAGTTTCTGCAATAGGACACAAAGATGGCTTTGCCCAATGGGGTTTAATTTATGCAAATCAGCAGATGGTTTTGCAGGAGTATGATTTGTTATGTTTTCTAAGTGGATGAGTTTGCTTTTTTAAATACCCTGGCAGCAACAGATTTGTCAATATCTTGCATTATATTTTTGAAATGGCCTTTCAATTACTTTAATTGTGGTTTGTTGGATTTTTTTTTTTATCTCTCTCTCCCTCCTTTATTCTCTCTATAGATTCTGGGACTTTTCCAAGCCTAGTCCTTTGCTGGAAACAGTTGAGCATCATACTGAATTTACATGTGGTCTCGATTTAAGTCTTCACAGCCGTGGTCAGGTAAGAGCTGGGATGCATTAACTTTTCACTTGCCTGTTATAGGCACTGTGATCATGGCTGCGCTGCAGAACTCAGATCTTGAATAAGTCACCAGATTGCTGTAAGCTTCTGGAAGTGAGTCTGGCTGAATGCTTATCAAATAAACCTCATTTCAGGTCCATTTTTATTGTGAAGCTGTTCCTTGAATTGGGTAGGAGAGGAGGGCAGGACAGACAAGATTGCAAAATCAGAGAACTGAAAGCCACAGTGAGCTCTGGGAAAATGAAGTATTTTGTTTCAGAAAAAATAATAGTAGAAAAGAGTCTAGAATGCTAAGCTGAGATGTAGAACTTTCTTCCATCTACTTAAATTGCCAAGTTAAATGTTGGTAGTGTCACACATGATGCCTGAGCCTGGTTTGGCATGCTGTTTAGAGGACTAGGAGAGCCTTAATCTGTGGCTGAAATTCAAAAACCCTCAGCTATTATTGCGAATAAGCAGAACCTATTTCATCAGTAGCCCTTATTTATGTACTGGTCCTGTAAGGATTCCCCTCTCCTCCTGTTGCTACAGTTGTTTATATTTTGTAAACAGAGGATTCTTTTTTTGCAGTATGAAATGGTTTTTAGACAAGAAACTCTGAAAAACTTAAGTTAATTTTTTACTTTAAAATGAGAAAGCCTTTAGTTTTCACACAAAAAATTATTGTAAGCGTCTTAACTGTTCCTAATGCACTATTTAATGTGCCAGAAATATGATTTGCATCTGGCTTCTTCTCAAATTCACAGTAAAATGCTTTTTTTTACCTCAGATAAAATTGTAACGTCTGCATTCACATTCTGTTTGGACAAAGCAAATTAAAACCATTGTAATTTCTGCTGGTAAAAAGACACAGAAGAAAGGTGTACATTTGGCAAAATACTTAGCTTACTGTGTGTGGAACCATTCTAGCTAAATGATAGCTTGATGAGGTCTCTGCCTGGTTGCTTGTTCCTTAAATTCTGTTGTTTCAGTGGTGCTGCAGTAACTGCAAGGTCATGCTAATGAACCAAATAGGGGAATTTGTAGGGCTGAAAAAAGCTTTCAAGGTTCAGGTTATTTTTCATCAGTGCAAGGCAAGAATACTTAAAGGCCAGTTGCTGGGGGGTTGAATCTTCATCCCAGGTGACTGCATAGATGTGGTTTGGCTGCGCTGGGTCCAGAGGGATCAGTGAGCATAGTGTAGTGCATTTAGGGCTTCACAGTCCCTAAGCAGTGCATGTGCTGAGCCCAGTTCAGTTTTCCATGAAATTGGTGTGGGTTTCATTTGATCTGAATGAAGAGAGAAGATTTTTTCTTTCATTTTGTATTGAGGATGTGATTATTCTGACTATAAGTCCATTGCTTCATCGTAGATAATGAATTGAAAGAAAACTGCACATGCACTTTTATGTTGAAAAAAGGAAAATGGTGGTGTGCATACACATGTACACTAGGACACCTGTGCATTCAGGTATTTTTTTTTCCACACAGAAATTCTACAAGTCTGATGTTGAACTTAGTGCACAAAATCTAAAAATCTGGGGTACATATCCTTATTTACTGAGTTCCAATGTCTGTTCCAGACAGAAGTTTGGCATTTGCAACAGCTTTGATATTCCTCTGTTTCTTTCCGTTGAATTGATTTAATGTATTCTGAGGGTTGGCTATCACAGCAATGCAAATTGTGAATGTTCTGGGGTTTTTAAAGAAGACTTAAAATCTGTGATAAAATTAAGCTCTCACTAAGTTAAAGAGTGAACACAAGGGAAACATAACCCCCATTTTAAAAGGAAGATCCATGAGACACCACCTTGAGTATACTTTGTTCAGCTCTGAGTAGGACATGGACCTGTTGGAATGAGTCCAGAGAAAGGCCATAAAGCTGATCAGAGGGCTGAAGCATCTCTCATACAAAAACAGGCTGAGACAGTTGAGGTTGTTCAGTCTGGAAAAGACAAGGCTCCAGTACCTAAAGGGATCCTCCGAGAGAACTGGAGAAGAGCTTTTTACAAGGATATGTAGAGACAGGAGAAGGGGTAATTGCTTCAAACTGAGAGATCATTGGTAGATATAAGGAAGAAATTCTTTACTGTGAGGTTGATGAGACACTGGAACAGGTTGCCCAGAGTTGTGGATGGAAGTGTTCAAGGCCAGGCTGAAAGGGACTTTGAATAACTTGGTCTAGTGAAAGGTGTCCTTGTGCATGTCATGGGGGCTTTGAACTAGATAACCTTTAAGGTCCCTTCCAGCCCAAACCATTCTATGATTCTGTGCACACTTGCTGAATAGTTGCTTCCAGTATGAGCCATTGGAGTCTTTCCCTGGCTTCTGCATCCATACAGCAAAGATTATATGCTGAAATTTTATGCTGCTGTTCCCAATATGTAGGTTGTCTTTATGTCTGTTCTTTATCAATCTGATGACAAGCTCAGTTATTTGTTTTCTTCATTTATTTGCATGATTTGTGATTATCACTGTGTGCTTTATAAGGAGTTATGACTTCAGATTTGAACTGTTTCTCTCCTCCAGGGAGAAAAAGAAGAAGGGTCCAGGGAGAATGCAGGATATTTTATTTATAATGGACAAGCTATTCATTTATACTCAAATTAAGTACCATTCTGGTCATTAACCTTTGCTTTCATTTTTAATGATATCTTTTGTTGTCTGGACAGATTGTTTTCTTTGGCTTTGCACAATTAACTTCAGCGTTTTGAAGTATTTTTTGCATGTCAAGGAAAAAATTATCTGCAGTATTGGAAGTGTTCAGGATATTGTGATTAAATAGCTAGTAATCTAGGAATTACAAGACATTCCTGTGGAACTGATTGAGCTTTGAGCAGAACCCACAGGCAGAGAGTAGGTACATGTAGGCTACCTGGTTCTTGTGCTAAGGGAGGCAACATGTGGAAAAAAATCTGGTCGTAAGTAATGTAAAGAGACCCACTAGTATTAGCTAGATGAAACAGTAAACTCCTTTGTGCTTAATTAAATATTCTGGTATCTATTTTGGATTATCTGCCTCTATGTTAAGTAGCTGTTTTCCTAAAGCTGCAGGCAGCATGTTCTGCCCAACCAGTCTGCTCTGTCCTTGCAGCGGGCCAGTGGTAGTTAGAGCTGAGAAGAGGTGCCTGCGTTGGTCTGCTGATTCCAGGAAACTGACAGTATCCTGCATCCACTAAAATTTTAAAGCTGTCATTTCTTAATAGCTGGATGGAGGCCATGGCCAAACGATATACACTTGACCTGCATGACTTGAAGGCAACTTGAAATATAGTCCTAAATTCCTCTAGCTTTGTGGGGAAATCTTTGAACATTGTCAAGTTTTGATGTGCAGGTTTGTTCTGCTCTTTGTTTTCTTTGTGCAGCTTTTGCAGTGTGCTGTGTTAGCTGTGCCAACACAGGAAGCAGAAGGGACAGGAGGGGTTGCAGAAGTTGGCTTAACCAGTAGAGCAAAATATAAATGCAGATGATGACTTTTGTAAGACTGTTGGGCTATGTATTTTGCTGTTCATTTAAATTAATTGTGGATGATCAAGAGGCCCAGAAATGTTGATTGTTCCATGTCATAGTGGAGTTACATCTTGTGGAAATGTACAGAAAAACAGACATTCTCTGCTTTTTTTCTTGTGGTTGCTTGTGGTATCTTTTACACTTAATTGCTAAGGACCTGATAGCTTCCACCCAGCTCCTGTGGTTATGCCACTGCTGTAATTATAACACTGTCTCTACTTCATTTTAGTCTCTCCTTATGTTCCTTCTCTAGGATGCTACTAAAGTTATGCAGTTTCTTTGATTCTTTGAGATAAAAAGAACCTATTTACATAATTTCAGAGTGGATTTTTTTCCAGAAAATGTTGGATTTCACCAGCTGCAAGTCCTAACCAATCTGAACACCTTACTGAGCTGGATGGGCTAAAAGGAGATATATCTTACTGGTGTGGCGCTTACTGTATGTTGTTCCCAAATTGTGAAAATTAAACTTTCACTTTATAAGTCAGAGCTAGGCACTCATGAGTAATGGTCACTATTTGCCATTGTCAGCAAAAGTCTCTTGGTGTTTGGAAAGGTTTCTTTCAGGCATCACAATTTTGTAAAAGCTGCAAGTGTTTGGAGAGGAAAATCAATTTTGTTACTGAAGTAATGGGAAGGATGGGAGAGAGTACTTTCTTGCTCAGTAAATGTATTGCTTGTGCATTTTATTCGCTGCAATGGCTTACAAATACTTGCTAGTTCTGTGAGCCCCGTATTTTACTCGGTATAGTGGATTCTGATACTCTTCTGCATGACCAGTAAATGTTTGAGAAGTCCCAGGGAATTGCACTAGTGAAACTCAGTGAAAGACAGCAGGATTTTGTAGCTGTTACTGAAAATACTGTTTGGCTTGTGATTATTTGTGATTATATCCCAAAAGGAAGGAACTGAACTTAACTCTGAGCTGAAGGATGAATTTGAAGGTTGGATAGGGTCATTAGAAAACAGTTTCACTGATGTAAATTGACTGCATTTGGGACCACCAAAGTCAGTATCAGCACAGAAAGGCATTTTGCAGTTCCAGTGTACCTTCTACAGAATTTAAAATTGACTTACCAATTAAGCCAGTTCTTGGAAGACTGAGGTGATATCTTTCTCCCAATTTTTAGAGTACAGAGGAATTGCTACCAAATCTCTAAAGATTTAAAGGATTTTTTTCTAACCTGCAACTCACATTTTCATTTCCTTTACAAGATTTGCATTTAGGAATGTGTGGCATGACTTCCAAGTCATCTTCCCATTGCCCATGTCAGAGCAACAGAATAGGTGATGAGACAGCTCTCAGCTTCTTAGATCAGTTCTTTGTGACATATCTTTGCAATGCAAAAAATAATGCCCCTCAAATCTTTTATGTCTTTTTTCCTTAAGAAAGAAACTAATGTTTTAAGCAGCATTTGGAGCATCTGGTTCTGATAACTGTAGTTTGAACCTAGATCTTTATAAGAAGTTCTGCTCTGGGGTTTGTTTCATTTTGTCTTTACTGTAAATAATAATTAAATCAAGGTGTGTTTTTTCAGAAGTAAATTTAAAAAAAATATGATGTTACTGCACATTGAAAATAAAAAGTCTTATTTGCAAACTCCCATCACTTTCACTCTTATGTAAAGGTTGACATCATGCAGTTCACTTTAGCAACTGCTAACCAAACCACAGTAGTGGTCCATATTTTCTAGAAGAAAACAGGTATTGAATGAATTAAACTCATGCATGATCTTTTATGCACTTGATCAATTAGTTTCAATGTTCAACTGTGAAAATAATTTGATGAGTAGCAAACCTAATAGCTTGCCTTATTGTTAATTACTCTTCATCCCACAAGCTTAAAGGATGTTCAAGATCCCTCAAAAATACATAATAATGATATAATGATATAAATAGACCATTAAATTCTGTTTGAAAAGACACAGAAGATAAGAAACTAAAAGAGGAAGGGAAGCACAATTAATGGGAATCAAGTACTGATTATTTTTTCTGCTGACTCTTCTACAGGAAAAAAAAAGACAGGTCTCATTTGAAAATGGGATGGGGAGAAGCTGAGAAATGGGTCTCTCTCAGGCATGTTTACGTATTATCACATGATTCATTATGAACATTCTGTAAACTCAGTGGCACAAAGATAGTTCTGGAGATAATAATCTAGAGAGGGCTGTACTTCATTCTGATTAAACCCTTTCATAAAGGGTAATAGAACTCTTAAAGTTTTTAGTTGTTCTTTTGAATATATTTAATCTTGCTTAGGGCTTGCTGATTTATTGTGCCTTCAAGTACTGAATAAAAAAGTTAGTGGCTAACTTGGGAGTTTTCTCTTGTTCTCTTGCTGCTTCTGAGCAGTAAAGAGGCAGAATGTCATGCAGGTAATTGCACTAGACTAAATGGATTGCCCTTGGGTGCTGGAAAAGGTCTAAGTCTATTGCAAGGCAAGATGATTGTGATGAATAGGTAACAGAGGGCCTGTCAAAGGAGTAAATCAGTTAGTGAGTCAATGGAAATGGCTCTGATAAATGAATGCATGTAAGTATTAAATCAGTTGGTGGAAAACACTGTCATACTCTGGGACAAGGATAAACATTTCAATAAAATACAGAATAGCTGTTTTAGCTGAGTTGAACTATGATTAGCTTTCTGGGATGGTTGCAGGTTTTTTATTTGTTTGCATGCTTTTTGGTTTTACTTGAAGAGAAATACAGTGATCCTCAGTTTTTGTACTTGTGTTTATATCTTTGCTGGCAGATAAATTGGCATGATATTTATTCTGCAGTGATAACACTAACAGTAACACTATAGTACTTTTAGTGTATATGCTGGTACCACAACTTTGCTACTGAAATAAAAGCATTGAAGACAATTAATAAATGTCATTTTGTTAGACTGCTTTTGTTCCATGTAGCTTTAGTTACAGTGAAAACTACCAGGCTTAGAATGCTTCTTCTATTTGCGTTATTTCTTGATGTAGTTTACCAGGCAGTGCAACAGAGAATATTCTTGTTTTACAATTAAGCTCTAATTATTCTGCTTTTTCCTGCAGTTCAGTAGTTAAAAGTTGCTATTGTAAAATAGCATTCTACAGTTACAAGAGTATTCATAAATGATAGTGAGAAGTTGCATGACAAATAAAATGTGCCATGCCAAATAGTCAATATTATAAAGATATTGAAATTTATACAGTTCATTGCAACTGAAATGAACTGTCCTCTACTCTGCTTGCATGTCAGTTTGAAAAAAAAACAAACAAAGAAAACAACTAAGAAACCATGCTCCCTCTAAAAACTGAAATCAGTGAGATTTGTTTGAATCTCGGACAAGCAAATCCCCAAGACAGCAGACATTTTTTGCAGGAGGACAAACTTGCATCCCTTTATGCTCCTAATGGCAGGGACTTTTATCAGGAGTGCAAATAAAGTGTGAGTCCATTTTCAGTTTTCCTTTGTCTTCATGCTACCACAGGAGAACTTTCTTCACCTATCAGTAACATCGTCTTATTGATCAAAATATAAACTCTAGGAACTTGCCCCTTTTTGTATGCTATATTTATTTACTGTGGTGTGCTGGATGAGCCTTCATCCTAACGAAATTACCTCTATTTTAAGATTTAAATTAAGTAGCATTTGGTTAATTTTTTTAGAAAAGTGTAAGGTGCTTTGAAGTATGTATTAAAAATGGCTGAAGTAGAACTGTCACTTCTAAATGCTTTTAAAACACTTACATTCAATATCCCACGTTCTCTTCTGGGGAAAGACACACAACTGTTGTAAGACTACTGTATAAGACAGGTCACAAGATAAAAGGCAAAATGCAAGGAGAAGACATTTTGTAAACTGATGCAGTGGTTGTATAAACAAGTCCTCTCCTGCTTAGGATTCATCTTTGTTGTTTGTAGGCAGTGATAATCTTTGAGCTACTGCAGAGGGACACATGGCACTTTCCATCAATGAATGCTGGCTGCTGCACTCTTAACTGACAGTTGCCCCCTTTCTCGGACAGTCTTGGCTCTGTTTTGGAGAAACTCTGGAGAAATGGAAATGCAATTTCATTTTTTAATGTTCTGCCATGCTGCAGTGTCCCATTTTCCCATAGATACCTGTCTGCCATTCTTCACATGTGTGTTTTCATCAAGGTTTCTGGTATCAGTATTCTATTATAGACTTCCTGCTGCACAGGGGAACTTGATTCACTGGTTCTTAGTGTAGCTTTTGTTTTCCTCTTGTTGGCCAGCTATGTTTTCTCCTTTCATGTGGTATCATTAACTCAATGAGTTGGGCAACTTAACACAAGTGATCCTTTTCAAACTCTTTTCAAACTTTAATATTCCCTGTTTATTTTTAGTGTTGCTAGATTAAATGGTTCTATAACTGTATTTGTCCAGAGGCAATTTCAGGGATACTAATTACATTGATAACAGGTGGGAATTCCCATGGGATTTTTTCCAAATGTTATTTTTGTTTCTTTACAAAAATAGAAAGTATTTCCTATAGAACATTGATCTGTAGCTTTGGAGAATAGTAAAAAAACCTGCAGTTTATGTGATTGCCAGTTTCTACACAGCATTTAGTGAAAAACTCAAATTTTCTTTTTGGTATGATTTGAGAGACTGCAATGCAGCAGAACAGTATGCTCTATTATGTCATATGAATAGACAGACATATTGTCAAGAGTTTTTTTTGACCCATTTAGATGTATATGGAAAGCACTTCAAATAACTAAGTAGAACCAGCTAAGGAAGCCATAAAAATGAATAATAGTGCAGTATAGTAAACACAAAATAGGCTAATTATAGTCTGAAATCAAATACTGTAGTTGGATTTCCAAATTTTTAGTGTGCAGCTGTTCATTCTGGCTCTAGAAGAGAACAGGAATTGCAGTCTGCAGCAGGAGGAAGCTTGTTGTGCAGAGGATCCATTACTGTATCTTTTGTGATCCCAACTGGAAATGACATTATAAAGATAATGCAATATGGTTTCAGCCAGATTTGCTGGCATTTATTTGTGGACCTCATCAGCTTTTTCTCTTTAGCTCTCCTCTTTCTTCTTCTATTTGCCTTAATTTTTGTGAATATACATGGTAGGTCATCTTATTGCGTAACTGTCAGTGTGGTTAACCCTTTCACTGTGTTACAGACTCTAAAGTGCATTTGCAATTAATTTTCAAACCTAAAATATTCCATAGTATTTTTTCCTTGAAATCTTATTATTTGTTAAAATCTTTAAACACTGTAGACTTAGGTTAACCTTCTGGCTTTCTGTTTTTAAGTTCAAGCCTTCGTCTAGGATAGAGCTTGGGACTTTGAATTCAGAAAAGTTGTGGTTATACTTTAATCACTCACTGGGTTTATAAGATGCTTTTGCCACAAGTGGTACCACTTTTTATCAGACTAGTGGGGGGTCTGGGTAGCGCTTGAAGCAACACTATGGTCCCCAAATCTCAATGATCAGCAAATACACATCTCTCTTCTCAACAATAGACAGTGATCTCATAGCTTATCAAGCTTGAGACTGAAATTCTGGCTTAATTCTTCAGGAAACTTCCTGTATAATTTTGTTGAACTTTTTTTGGTTTTCCATTCCTCAGCACTAGACATTAGGAAAAAGTCTATAACAAATTTCTGTATCTGCAAGTATAAGAAGATTGTTCAGATCTGGTCAGGAAATGTTTAGATATTATGGTAAAAGGATTCTAAGACTCTATAAAGAGAAGAAACATGGCAGGGTCTGGACTTTTGTGTGTCCTTCCTTAATTTAAAGAGAAGAAACATGAGTGTCCTTCCTTAATTTAATTTTCAGGTACATTCTTTGCCTATTTGGAACAATCAGTTGAAACCCAAAGGTTTCCCTGCTTTCCTTGGGGATTATGAAAAATAGGAGGTTGTTAATTTTCATGTTTCTCCGTAAAGTTAAAGTTTAAAAACAAAACAAATCAAAACCAATTTAGTTACTGTATAATTTTGAAGCACTGTATGTCAGAGTACCAGCTGGTTTTAAATCCACAATATATGTTAAGTTCCCTTTGGTTTTTGTAAAAATTACACTTGTGAAGGATCTAAATTTTGTTTGCTTTGTAGGTGGTGGACTGTGCTTGGGATGAACTAGTCAAGATCTATACTCCATCATGTCTGGCAGTTCCTGTTTAGAAGAGAAGATGATCTGACATGCCAGGAACCTTTATCTCTTCTCCCACAACCAGACTTATGTTAAAGTGTCAACAGTGTCACTAATCTCAGTGTCTCTTTATAAGTAAAACTGCTTGAATGGAGTGTTGTGCACTTGAACATGTGGAGACTTTGCAGCTTGGTTTACTGTACAGGTAGTACTTGAACTAGCAAAATGTTCCACAGCTCAGCGGCTAAAGAGTGCCCAGGACAAATATCAGTGGTGTCTTCAGAGCTGAATAACCAACACAAGTTTGTCATCTGTCTGGCTAATGATGAGAGCAGGGGCCTGAATCTTCTTGTTCCTTATAAAATTAAAAGTAACTGGCAGTGTATTTTGAGATGTAACTGTAGAAAGGAAAAGAAAGGAAAGGGGAAAAAAAGGAAAGGAAAATGAAGGAAAGGAAAAGAAAATAAAGGCTTTTTACTGTAAACTACTCTAATGTCAACTGAAGTTTGTATCACCCAGATGCATTTATGTTTTGCTGTGAGTCATATTGCATTATTCTCTTTTGCAATATGATGCATTTACTCCTGATCAGTAAATGTTACAGTTTATAGCCAGCTGATTTTTTGACCTTTTTAACTGCCACTTCACAAAGATGGTAAAGATTATTTTCATATATTTTTTCTTTAGATCTCTTTGAGTAAAACAGTTTATGCAGTTATGTAGAAAGATACTCTGATAATAGAGAAAATGGTTATGAAAAAAATGAAATATATACAAAACTAATTGGATCACAATCCTCAAGATTTAGAGATAAGGCAACCATCTCTTCTATTAGACTTGTCTTCTATTTTCACTTAAAAAGTTTATCCAAGAAATAGAAGAGGAATGTGGCCATATATCCAGTGTTTCTAGACCTCTGACAGTGTGGCCTAAGTGAGAACTGCTGTCCAGACCAGTTGACCTGTATACATGCAGAATTATTACATGATCTAAGCATAGCAGATCCAGCATGGCCAAACTACTGCAGTCACTACAGTATGCACAACATGTTCTAGATATGTTGAATACTTTGCATTCGCAGTTTGACCCCTCAGCCCACATGCTGGTACTTCCATCTAAATTTTCTGGGGCAAGTAGAGATGTTCAGATGCTATGTTTCTCCAAACACCTCTGAATAGTGTTTTAGGAACAAACTGTGATAGTACTGCAGCACTCATTGGTATATGTTAGCCTTCTCTCCTGGTTTCCTGCTATCCAATTTTTTTACCTTCTCAAAACAGTCTCCTTCCTGCTGTTAGCCTATCTCAACTACCACTACTAACAAAAGACTCTTTGCAGGTTGGGTCTTTGCAGATCTCTGGTCAGGTTTTGATAGTGTGCTGTTAATAAATGCTCTACCCTTCTGGGTTGCAGCACTCATAGATCAACCAATAGCAGACACTGACAGATCTGCTGGATGCTTTGAAGCAATCACGGTAAAAATTCAGCTGAGCTAAGACTTGCAAGCTGCAAGGAAAGAATGATTATTCTATCTTGGCTAGGTAGTCACAGGGAGACATGCATATATTGATATGGTATATAGAGCTGGACAGGAAGAAACTTTGTTCTACAACGTGGTAATTTGGATCCCAACTGGAGCTTTTATTTTTCTTGGTCAAATGCAAACTG
The DNA here is from genome assembly GCA_013400315.1 of Bombycilla garrulus. NCBI lineage: Eukaryota > Metazoa > Chordata > Aves > Passeriformes > Bombycillidae > Bombycilla > Bombycilla garrulus. Next base: position 174,208 of record VXBU01005016.1, read on the forward strand.
CCCCCACACTGACATCTTTTTGACCTGAATTAATAATGAAAAATAGATTTTATCTTTTTTTTTTAATGGCAGTGTGCTGTACCAAATCCCAAACATTTACTGCACTTTAATTCTGTGTGCTGAGGAGTAATACAAAATAGAGCTGTGCTGCATGCAGCTTTCAGCAGTACCATGGGCCATAAAATCTAATTTTAGGCATTAAAATTGATTATTTCAACTTCAATAGTTCTTCCAGTCTTCTGTTTTATCTCCCTTTTCTGCTTCGATTACAAGTTGCTTGTCTGAGTGGAACATTTTGGTGGCAGGTGTGTATTTTATATCCATGTTTCTGGGGGGACAGAGAGAGTGGGTTATTCCAGAATGCTGCCATAGCCTATCAGTTGGAAGGGAAAATTTAGAAAACCTAGTGCAGGGGGGAAAATTAGGAATTCTGAACATGCACACTCAGCACATGGATTAAAGCTTTCCTCAACTGCCTTCTCTTCCCTCATGTCCTGGTTAGCTTCAGTGCTGAGGGTTGCTATATCCGGATTTAATTCTCTTGAAAGATGAGCACATCCAGAAGATGCACATAGTAAATAAAAACTGTGGCCTTTAATCTTCCTGTGTGATCTTTGAATGGTGAGAATGTGCTGTAACATTTCTGCACTGTAACAGAAAAAACAATTTGGCAATAGTTGTTGCTGATTCTTAATTCTCAGGGAATATTTGCTATAGTTGTTTTGAAAAAATATTTATTATTTTATGACCAAAATACTAGCTTCCAACCTTTTTTTTTTTCATTTACTGAAACAGTTAACAACAACAATCTAAAAGATGTAATGTGTTCTACTTTCAGACTTGCTCTGTGAAAGATTTTTTCGTTTAAGTCTGGGTTTGTCTTTGGTTCAAGAAACATATTGATTAATCAAGTTCTAAAGGTGTGGATTTGTTGTTCTACAATGCTATTAAATTAATTGCACACAGTATCTTTGGCTATACTCTTGTGTTCACTTCACGAATTAAGAAATGTTGTTCAAAGAGTAAATGCAGTGAAAGATACTGAGAGTATCTTCTAAGAAGAGTATCATAATCATGGTTTATTTCATGTATGAGTACTAGGTGATGGTCACATTTTTCCCCTGTACCAGTAGAGAGCATACTTTATGCAACTTTTCCTAGCTGTGTGTCCCATCAGATCTTCATTTTCATAAAAGAAAGCTATTTTAAATTACTCTTTGTGTCTGCTTGTGCAGAGTAGGTGTCAGTGATGAAGTGATCTCTTTTTTCTAGCCAAGTACAGTGTTGGCCTGAAATTTTGCTGCATGAGCAGGGTATACTATGCCTTTCAGTAGTACTGCTCAGCTGTACTCAGTGTCATGGGGTGGGGAATGGATACAACTCTTCACAGTTCTTCCCTGATAGACCTCATGGTTGCATTAGACTCTAATTAACGCAGTTTTTCATTAAACATTTTATAGAGATCCATACAATTTTCTTCCTAGAAGCCATTATAAAAAATCTATGCCCTTAGGAAGACACCAATTTGCTGCAGTTTTTGTTTTCCTCTCACCTCTGTCATTGTAGCTAGGTGAAATGCAGAACTGAGCATAATTTCCTTTAAAGGGTGAGAATTAAGGTATCATGATAATCTCATTAGGGTAAGGAATCACAGAGCCATTCACTGCTATAACCTACCCCACTGCCAGGCCAAAACTCTGTTAGAGTCAATGTATGAACTGAGCAGCCACTGTTCCCTCTGGACACATGAACAGCCAGTGTGGGGGAAGTACCTTCACTGCGGTGATGATCTCACCTCTGATGAGATCTCCCTGTTGCTTTATTCAATACCTCCCAGTGAAGAGCAGGAGCACACTTTGTGTGACTCTGGACTGGTGGAGAGGCAGTGGGAGACTAAGTACTGAACCTGGCCTCAATCCATGTTGAGAAAGGGGTGGCTTGGCAAGGGACAACAGCTTCCCCTCCACCTCCCTTTCCTATCTATAGACAATATTAAAATTAGGAGTACCATGAGAGATGTTGCAAGAGAATCTGCCCTTACAGCACAGGTGAGTTCCAAAAGATAGGATTTGGTACTTGAACACTTGACTTTCCAAACTGAGTATTGGTGCAGCCTCTCCTTGAGTTCTTCATTCAGTTCTGGACCCCACAATTTATGGGGGATGCGAAGGTCCTTGAATGCATCCGAAAGTGTACCTCAAAGGTGAGGTGAAAGGGCTGGAAGGCATGTCCTGTGAGGAGAAACTGAGGGCTTTGGGCTTGTCTAGTTCAGAGCAAAGGAGACTGAGAGGAAACATCACTTTCTGATGCTTCCCAAGGAGGGCAAGTGGATAGGGAGGTGATGCTCTTTTCCCATTGGGATGGAAGTGATAAGATGCATGGGAATGGTTCAAAGATGCACCAGAGGAGGTTTAGACTGGATCTATATTTCTTTACTAAGCAGGCATTCAAACACTGGAACAGGCTTCCTTGAGAGGTGGTCAGTGTCCCAAGGTTATCAGTGTTTAAGAGGCATTCGGAGAATGCCTTTAACAACATTTAATTTCTGGTCTGCCCTGAATTGGTCATGCAGTTGGACTGGGATGATCATTCTACATTCCTTACAAGAGAAATAGTCTACTAAAATTTTTGTTTCTGATACATGTTTTTCTGTTTCAGTCAAAGAAATATTTAGCCCCCCCCCCAAGCAGTTTTGCACCTGATACTCTGCAATGTCAGAGATTCACTTCTCTAGTGATAATTTCACTGGTGAGGTGAAAAATTTTTTCTGCCAGAGGGTACACTGAGGCATAGTCCAAATTACTACAGTATTTCCAGAAAGCACAGTCTGATTTTTTTTCCATCTGCACTTGCTTGGCAGAAGGAGGTTTTTATCTCCCATATGCAAACATTGTCAAGGTGATCCATACTTTCCTTTAAATTGTGTTGTATATGGGCTTGGGGTGAGTCCAAATAGAGGCTGATGTAAATGTGTTGGCACATTTCTCCAGTGGCTTCTGAAACAAGACTTGGTCTCCAGTACCTATGGTTTATTTTCCTGCATTACCAGTTTTCATCTTCAGACACTCATTCGTAATGCGTACCTCATTTCATTTTATAAACCTTGCCCTGTCTCCTTTACCCTGCCTGTCCTGATGAGAGAAATTGATGGATGATGTTAAAAAAAGGCTCAAGATTCTAAGGCAGCTCTGAATAAAAGTATAGTTTTTCCTTCCCTTGTGTTGTCTGACACTGCAGGAGACTGGTAGAGAGGACTGGCTGCCCGAGAGAACTGCTTTTGCTTTGCCTTTTCCTTAGAGTCGATATGGTCTATTGCCATCTCCTGTTAAAACTTTCATCTGGGTAGTCCAGAGAAGCGATCAACTTATTTAAGCTTTACCAGGCTTTAAAACAACACTTTTGAAATCTGTGTGTCTACCAATTTTTGGTGACTTCTCAAGGCAACTCCCTCGGCCAGAACCCGGTTCTCCCTCCTTTTCTCAGCAGCGGTTCTCGTCTATTTGCCATACGAAGCCCGAGAAGGCGCTCCCGCGGATGAGCCGAGGAAGCAAGGGAACAGTGGGAGGGATGCTGCCGGCAGGCTCAATAGATACTTTTTCCCAGGGGGCCGTATACTTTTGGGGAGTAGGAGAAGCGGTAGTCCCTGCTTGGGAACGCGTGAGCCTGCACTGATCTCCCCGCTCCCGGAGACGTGGGGTTTCCCACGGCTCTTCCACGTTATTTTCGGGCCGGTGGCGCTCGACTGCGGAGCCGCGGGCGCCCCGCGGCTTTCCCCCGCGCGGAAAGCACCTCGGTGCCCGCTCCCGCTGCCCGTTCTCTTGCACTGAGCGGGGTCGGGAGGGCTTGCGGACAGCGGGGGGCCTTCCCATCCCCACCGAGCCGGGCGTGCTCCAGGGGACACCGCGGGGCGAACCGGGAAACACGAGGGGCGGGGGAGGCGGGATGGGGGACACCGACAGCGGCGACGCAGACACTCTGGGGATGGCGTGGGGATACACCGAGGGCGGGGAGGGGACTCGGATAGGATGGGAGACACG
>VXBU01005016.1:178389-234953 GCA_013400315.1 Bombycilla garrulus
GGCGGCGGGGTCTGGCGGCGCTGCCGCCCTTCGGGCCCCGCCTGGCGCGCCCCTTCGCCGCCGTGGCCGCCCTGGCCACCCTGCAGTCCACCCTCACCCTCTGGTCGCTGCGCGGCCTCAGCCTCCCCATGTACGTCGTCTTCAAGCGCTGCCTGCCCCTCGTCACCCTGGTCACCGGCGCCCTGGTGCTCCGCGACGGCATGCCCTCGCCCGGCGTCCTCATCGCCGTCCTCATCACCACCTGCGGCGCCGCGCTGGCCGGTGAGCGCGACCGCGACTGCACCGAGGGGACGGGGCGGGACGGGACGGGACGGGACGGAACGGGACGAGCGGCCGCAGCGGTAGCTGCTCTGTTGGGGCTTCGGGCGCGGGACAGGGAGGGCAGCGCCAGCCCCGGGGAGAAAGACGCGAGGTTGTGAGGGACGTGCAGTCCTGGGGGACAGCTGCGGCCCCAGGGAGGCAGATGCAGCCTCGCGGGCGGGCAGGTGCAGCCTTGCAGGGGTGGATGCAGACCCGCTGTGATCGGTGCGTTCTTGCAGGGCTAGGTAAAACCTTTTGGAGGCAGGTGCGTCTTTATGGGGGCCGGTGTGCACCTGTGGGAGTAGGTACAACCTTACTGCAGCCCTACTAGTGAAGGTGCTACCTTATGGAGGGAAGTGTAGTTTTATGGCGGGTGGGTGCATCTACAAGGGTAGATGCAATGTTCTGGGAGCAGCTGCAAGCCCATGGGACAACTGCAGCCCTGCTGGCAAGAGCAAACTTACAAGGGCATGTGCAAGCTTAGGGGGTCAGCTCTGGGACCAGGAAAACCCGTGCTGCTTTCCAGCCGAGGTGCAGGTGGGGTGGGAGACAAAGCTGGCACTTTGTGGCCCGACAGCACTCCTGAGCTGCGGGCTGCCTCAGACAACAGAGCACATGCACAGTGTGTAAATTTAATCTGCAAAGAGGCTGACAGGGGGCTCGGGAGGGAGGCTGTTGCTTCGGGGAACCCACAGAGCTCCATTGCTAGAGGGCGCAGAACACCCAGTGGGCTGGAGGGCGGGCAGCCTGGCCAGCCAGAGCTGGCATGTGTCTGTGCTGGCAAGAGGATGCTCAGGGCTGCCCTGTGTGCATGTACGTGTGTGTGTAGTTTCAGCTACAGATCTTCCACAGCATCTTCACAAAAGGGAGAAGGCAATCTGATTTTGGCTGTGGGATTTAGAAGGGGTATGAAAAACACTCAATATGTTTGCAGCTTAAAAAAACAGATAAGAGATTTGTTGGGAGGCAAAACTTGGGACAAGCATGACAAGTCCTAGGGGTTATGGAAAGTGCAATGATGCCTATTTCCTAAATATTCCTCTAGTCCAAAACAGTGCTCTCTTTCTGTCTCACGTGCAACACCTATGCTTTATTTCTCTCTGTGACTCTCGTGACAGGAGCTGGTGACCTGACCGGGGATGCTATGGGCTATGTGACAGGTGTGCTGGCTGTGCTGATTCATGCTGCCTACCTGGTGCTCATTCAGAAAACCAGTGTAGATAGTGAATATGGACCCCTGACAGCTCAGTATGCCATTGCTGTTTCGGCCACCCCTTTCCTCATCATCTGCTCCTTTGCCAGCATGGATTCCATCAATGTCTGGTCCTTCCCAGGGTGGAAGGACCCTGCCATGGTATGCATCTTTATTGCTTGTGTCCTGATTAGCTGTGCCATGAACTTTACCACCCTTCACTGCACTTACATTAACTCGGCTGTGACCACCAGCTTTGTAGGGGTGGTGAAGAGCATAGCCACCATCACAGTAGGCATGGTGGCGTTCAATGATGTGGAGCCCACAAAGTTATTTATAGCAGGTGTTGTGGTCAACACCTTGGGGTCTGTCATTTACTGTGTGGCCAAGTACGTTGAGACCAGGCGGCAGAGCAACTATGAGGACCTGGAGAAAGAAGCTAGAGAAGAGGAAGGGAACAGGCAGGCTGGAGACGAAGCTCTGTTTGCCATGGAGACGATTTCCCAGGGGAAAGGGGCTGAGGAAGCAGTGGTGGAAGGATCATCCACAGGGCAGAGACAGAGTGGAGAGGAAGAGAAGGACGTCCCTGAGAAATCAGCCAAGGCACTTGTGGTTCAGGGAAAATCCACCATCACACAAGAAGTGAACAGAAGCTCGCTGAAAGAAGCCTATCTTGGAGTATGGAGGTTGGTGAGGGGTGCTAATTATATAAAGAAGGATTATTTGATAGAAAATGAAGAGCTACCAAACCCTTAAAAAGCAGATTTGAAAACCTATTGCTTGAGGACAGACACCTGGTTTTCTGTACAAGGGGAAGGCAGAGCATACATTTCCACATCAATGCTTACAAATCCAAATCATTCAGGATGACTTTACCTCATTGTCAAAAAGCAAAAGGTCATAGTTTGTTCATGCTTTGGGCTTGCATTCAGCTGCTTTCAGTATTTCTCTTTAGACCCACCTCAGCTAAGGTGCTGACACTCTGCTGCAGACACAGATAGAGCTGGGTAAAGGCAAGTCACGGGGTGCTTGCCCAGCAGCCAGGAATATGAGGGACATCAGTGTCATTGAGATACTTGGCAGTGCCAGTGACAAAGCAATGGCCTATACCTTAAATTGTGTCTGGAGCCTGGTGATTTTAACACATTTTGAGGCCCTGTCAATGTGCTTCTGTATCTGTATCCATCCAATTATAGGTACTCTACATAACTAATTCCTACAATATGAACTCGTATTAACTGTACTTTTTTGTGCTCCTCTGTGTCAATACAATTGCAGCTAGAGCTAGAGGTTGTGCACTTCAGTTATATTGGTGTAAAATCAAATCTGACAAATTGAAGCCTTTCGGGATGAGCCTTGGACCTTGTTTACCTCGGGTGCTTTGTTTTTTCAGTAAAAATACTTTAGTCTTGTGGTGGTGTACATGAAAGCAGAACCAGATCTGAGCTTCTGAGAAGCTTTGATTGGCAGAAGAAGGATGCTTGTCTATGAGCTTTAACTACACATAGCACTGGGAATATTAGCTTGGCTCAAATAAAAGCATTTGGAAATCTTGCTATGTATTGATTTGATTTAGGAGGGCTATAAAAATTTAGAGAGAAAGTGTGTGCCTTGTATTATCCCTCCTTGTACCCTAAAGTCAGACAAATCAGAGCCTGGACTGGAACCCAAGTGTCCTCTCCATTCATTCTCTCAGAAGCAGAGGCTGAGAGCAGAGCTGGGGACACCAACTCTGAAGTTCCCATGGGTGCTTTTGCAGGACACTTCTGCTACATCCTGGCCACGTGCTGGTACATGGCTTTGTGTGTATCCACCCTCACTGTCCCTGTGCTGTGCTGTCCAGAGGAACAAAGTGCAGGCAGGCAGCAGGAGCTGCCCGGTGCTCTGGCAGATCCCATGGACGAGTGCTTGGGGAGCGGGATGCTTGGTGTGTTCGGCATGAGGACATCCATGGCTTTGGTAGAAACAGCTCCCCAGTGCCCAGACTGTCCCTGTCCCCACGGGCTGCCATGGGCAGAGCTGCCTCTCCCCTTGGACACTCAAGCGCTCGTCTGGGAAGTGGGAAGCTGGCACTCCAGTGAGGCCTCTGCTGAATATGCTAGTGTTTTGTCCCGCATCTGTTTAACTGAAAGACTGTGGAAACAAAGGTTTGAGTGTTTCTTTGCCTGAAGATACCCTTTTGGTAGGTAGGAGTACCTGGGTGGAACCTTTGCTCAGTCTAGACAGAGAAAATATTTGACTGTGAGTATTTCTTACCCCAAAAGAGTGCTGCAGCCTTTGGGGCCGCCTTGACAACAGACTGAAAGAAGCTGTTATCATTTTCTGAAAAAATGAACCAAGTTTGTTGTTTTTGTTGTTTTTAATATTGTTATTGTTGTTGTTAATAATTATTTATTACTATCTGTTAAGCTGCTGAACTGAAAATCAATTATTCTCACAGCCCTAATTAACCAGTGCCTAGCCCAGTGCTCTCTCCAGCCGAGCAGGCAGCATTAGCCTCACAGTGCGTTCAGTCTGAAGTGAGCAATTTGCCCAGCAGGGAATGTTTGCAAAATTGCTCTCTGGGGAAGCTTTAGGTTCTTGTCAATAAATGCAGGCAGAAACATCAGGTGCTGGGGCAGTGTGTTTTCAGAATGATTGCAGAAGTTGGTTGACCTGGCATCACCCATGAATTTTGAAAGAGATGGCTAAAAGGACATTTATCCTAAAAGCTGTAGCTGCTGAGCCTGGGGGACGGGGCATGGAGCGCTGTACATCCCATGTTATGTATAGCTTGTGTTTAAGAGGTACTGGCTGTACGCCAAAATACATTTACCTTCTGTTCTAGCTCCATATGGGATCTTTTCAATAAAGGTCCTATTTATTGTTTCTAGGCTAATATGATAGGGCTTTTGTTAGTTTTTCAAATGCATCTTAGACTAAAGAAGTTTGTGTGTATGACTTATAGTTGCTGTATTACTGAACTCATTGTGATATTGAACTGTGTTGTAATCATACAGATGGCTGGAGGGAAACCCACAATTCTGATCTGTCCTCACTGTGCTCAGTGTTTTCTGTCCCCAAAAAACGTGGATCTTCTTACCACCTGGATGCCAGTCTTAGATCTCATAGTGCACACACCATGTTTGAGACGTGCTGTAGGAAGCTTTCCCACTGGACGCTTGTTTCGGAACCTTTTCCTGGGGGGGGGACATTAAATGTTTTGCTACTTACTGTTGTTAAATTATTAGTAGAAATCTGTGGAATTCAAACAGTTTTGACTTTAAAAAAGCTGCTGTTACAATGTTGTCCGTTTGCATGTACAGTCGAAATGTGATTATATTGTATTCTGGTTTTACCTGTAAATTCCCTAAATTAAAATGGGAATTTGGGAAATGCAATCCAGTTTTTCGGTAACAGACACTGTCGCACAATAAAATAAAAATACTGCCTCGTGCTGAGGTATTTTAATAGCATCAGCGGAAGACTGCAGAATGAGATGTGGGAATAAAATGCACTGCTTTCCAAAAGCCTTCTGGTTTTCTTATTGTTGCTACTCCAGGGTGCTCATTTTTGCTTCATTTATAGTTATTCTTGTGCCTTTATACCATCCAAGTTTCCTCAACATGTGACCACAGACTATAAATACTGTCATGGACAGAGGGACTAAGGACAGACAAAGGAACACAGGATTCTGAAGTGCTGGGATCTTGGTACAGCTCAAAATTTCTGTGGCTCTCAGCAGTGATTTTTTGGTTACGTATTTAAGACAATTTAATATCATTCATGAAACTGTTATAACTCTAGAATTAATAAAAGTAAGATGATGCTCATTATTAATAGATCTATTATAAAATAACTGCATTATTAAAGGATGTAATCATTATTTCATTTTACAATGTTAAGTATTTGTATTACTATCTATGTCGCATGGCAGTGCTAGGAGATGACTTAAACATTCATTTTTACCTGTTTGCTTTGGATGAAAGGTACATAATACGCCTGTGGCTGAAAATGGGTTGTGCCAGACCAGTCTGCGGTCGGTGGTTATTGCCGAATTCATCTTAGAGCTCCATACAATTGTGCCCGCGGGTTGATTTAGAGAAGGAAACCATCCTTGTTGTCAGATAATAAATGAACCTAATGCACAATGAGTGCTTTGAGAATAAACAGGAATTTCAGTGTCAACACAACCTTGAGTAACACCTGCTGTAGCACTCCTCGACATGCACGTACGCGCACATGCACACACACAAATATACATGCAACAGGACAATAAAAGCCAGACAGACTATCATTTTTGAAATGCATTCTTCTCTCTAAGAAAGTAAAGAGAGGACAGTTTATTTTGAGACAGATACAGTTAAAATTTCTAAGGATAAATTGAAAATTTGCATACGTCACTAATCTTGTATTTGCCATCACCTGCACAAGGAAAATATGCAGCAATCTACAAAGAACAATCTGAGAATGAAATAAATTTTACAGTTTACTAATCACCACTCCAGACCCCTGCATACATCCAGGGATAGTTTATTGATGGTTTTTAATAGCCTCTTTTAATACTGTTTGCTGTAAAAATGTCTGTTTACTGCAAAGGCGTTAGTAGGCAAAAAGGTGCAAGCCCTTCAGCTCTGGTCTCTAAATTAACAACTGAGCATTTTGCTGCTTATCATGGTGAAGGGTTAACACCTTAACCCTCTCTGCCTGTGTCCTATATAATTTCACATATTGCTTTGAGGTTTCTTTTGTGTTTTCCTAACTGGAGTCTCTAAGTGCAGTGGAGGCAATCAACTCTGCTCTCAATTATCTGCCATATTCATGCTTCAGTTGCTTGTTGAAGGTCATCTGGAAGATTTTCACTTCAGCCACATTCCTGTCAGAGTGCACGTGCCCTCTTTTCTCATCCTTTGTTGCTGCTGTATCTCCCAAATCTTTTTTTCCAGTGTCCATCCTGAAAATCTCTGCAAGTGATGGAGGACTTGCCACAGAGGCTTCTGCTACCTTTTTTTTCCAGAAGGGCAGGGAAGGGATGGACCAGCAGGATCTTGTATGTCCAGATTGCTTCTTTCTGCCTTTTTGTGCATGTTTCTGCCCACCAGCTCCCTGCATCCCAGCTCCCTATATAGCTTGGCCCTGGCCATGTCCCAGCTTCTGGTGGAGCTGTGCCCGGGCTGCGTACCAGTGTCCTGTGGAGCTGGGCTGTGCATGGAACAGGTGCTGAAGTGAGGGCCCTCACTCTGCCAGACAGCCAGCACTGAAACCCGGCTGTGCCTGCCCCTGTGGAAATTTATTATACGCACAGAACCAGGATGTCTTCTCATAGTAACAACATTTTAAGTAATAAGGCAATAAACCTGCTGTTGAGCCAGGCTCAGGCTTTTTAATAGGCTGACATTTAAGAAAGCCAGTCACACTTCAGTGCTGGACATTGTGTTTGAATAGAAGAGAGGCAGCCTGAGATGAAAACCCAGGTAGACAGCATGTAAACAATGCTCAAAGAGGTACATGGGATGGGATAAAAATGGATGGGGCAAATACATGAGCTACAAAGTAGGATGGATGGGAAATATGCGATAGTTTGCAGAAAAGAAAAATGTTCATGCATGAAAAAAGAGTGACAGCATTGGAAACCAATGGCTAAAGAGTGGGGTGAATCTGCAGTGAATGCACATGAATTTGGGCTCTAGAAGAGCAGTGCGTATGAAGGAGAGAGGCAGAGTGAACAAGCTGGCTGGGGGAAAAACGGCTGTTTGTGGTTCTGTCATCTTTTTTTTTTACTGGACTGTTGTAAGAAATTTTGCTCTCGGCATATTAATCTTGTTAATAAGTTTGTCTTTTATCAAGTAAAAGCAATGTCAGCTCTGTTCTCAAAATTACAGTACTTTTTTTAAGTTGCTATTGATTTTGTACCTGACAAAACAAGATCCCAATTATTTAACAGAATTCAGAATTTCTCTGATAAAGAGCAATAACTTCTAAAGTCACAGACCATTTCTTAGCTGACCTGGGGGTCAAATGAGAGAGAATAATGAGTTGGAACTGGCCATAATAGTAAACCAATCAGGTTTATCAGCTGCTGGTTTTTATCAGTATCATCAGTAGATAAAAACAGCTAAAGGCTGTGGTGTATATCACCATTAACTCCTCATGTCTTGAATTGCCTTAATTCTATTAAGTGCATTTTTTTGTCTTCAGAGTATCTCTGAAAATTTGTCCTTATGGTTAGTCTAATCCCAAACCATGTACACCTGTTTAAAAGGTAGAATATGGATTTTTCCCTTTTGTTTCTCAAATCACAAGCTAACCTGGGATCTGAAGGGCAGAGAAGTGCCCTTTGTCAGTGCATCTTCTTGAGTAAGTAAACATTCAGGAGCACAGGTAAAATGTCCAACAACATATGTTATTACAAACATAAGAAAACCAGCTAAATATTTCCTTATCACAATTTTACAGGAAAAAAAATTGTGCTTCCTTAATCATATGAGTCTGATTCTTCATTGAATATCAGAAGGCTGATGCACAGCCTCACAACTGAGTGCACAGCCACATGGTTTCGACTCTGGGATTTACAATATTTTCCCAAAAAAAAGAGACTGGGGAACATTTGCCTGGAACCATGGAAGAAATTGCTTGACTTAGGGAAGTTGGGATGCAGGTCTCTGTGAAAAGCTTCTCTTCAAAGAAGGATAACTGCCAAGCCAGCATTTCCAGGATTCCTGAGACCGGATTGGACTTCCAAAATTGCTCAACTTTGTTGTTGTTGTTTTTCTGTTGTTTGGTGTTTTCTTGGTTTTGGATTTTTTTTTTTTTTTTTGTTGTTGTTGTTGTTCTTGGTTTTAGTTTTTTGGGTTTTTTTGTTAATAGAGTTTATGAATGAGCAGAATCATCTGTAATATCTGGTCATGTCCTGGGGTACATTCTGACTGCTGAACTCTTCATCCAGCACCTGGATGTTTCAGTGGCTTGATAAAACCAGTACAATTTGATTCATGCTGCATCCAGCTCTATCATCCAACACAAGCGGCACACTTTATTTTTCCGCCTGGGAAATCTACTTAACAGTGATTAAGTATGCCTGTATACTCATAGAGGTCTTTTATAGCTGCTCCAAATATTCAATGCCACAGTTCAGGAAAGAAGCTAAGCTATAGCTAACTAACATAGAGGATGAAAATGACAGCTAGAGCTGTCTTCTCAATGGAAGATTTTGAAGAAGGAGTTTGGGTTTTTTGCTACCCAAGTTTTAGGCTTTCCCCATCTTTATCTACTCCAGTGCCTCTCCTCAAAATCTGCAAATTTTGGTGTTGACACTGCTTTAGTGTTGATCTGGAATCATTCTTTACTTTTCTTTCTGAGAACTTCACCTCTGCCTGTCTCCCTGTCGCTGGTCAGGTAGGGCACAACACCCAGAGTCCTGTGCCTGGCACTCACCAGCAGCCAAGAGACAAAAAAAGTCAGATGCCACTTTCAAGTTCAAAAATAAGGACACATTGTTCTGTACTTGACTTTCATTACAGATTCATGCAGATTCAGATTCAGGAAAGCACAGTGAGTAGTACCTTCATAGCCAAGAGGGCTTTGCTGCATCTCTGCATTTAAAGCATGGTTTGAAAAGAGAGATTATTTTTTAGTGGGGCTGCTCTTTGTGGTTTGTATAGATCCGACGTGTGGGCACATAAATTGGCAAACTTTGAAGACTCAGGCTGAGATGTGAACAGATTCCTAGGTGGCAGTATAGAACAGTCACCACAACCCTTCCCAGTTGCCATCAGGAATGCTCTCGTTTGTTGCACTAAAACATTTATGCAGTTTGTGCCTTGACCAAGCCTTCATTCAGTAGAACATGAGCCTAAGTGAAAGCATTTTGCTACATTAGGGGGTTCACTAGTGTCCGTTGTTCCACTTCCCCAAGCTAAGCAGGGTGTTAGAAGTGGTTTTTACGATTATTTTCGATTATTTTCTATCCTGTGTTAATGAGATCTGTGCTCGACAAGTTAAGACTCAGAATTCCAGCAATGCAAAACCAAAGAAAGAGCCCCTCTGCCCCAAATCTGTTTAGTGACATTGGTGTGGCAATACAGCTGATGGTAAAAGCAGCTGCAGCTGGAGAAAGGAGTTTCTGTCAATTTGGCATGTTCCATGGCACTAGGTAGCACCATGGCACCAGGGAAGGGCCACCAGCTTCCAGGGCCGTGCTGGCACCCTTGAACACACAGAGCTGTGACTGCAGAGGCTGTTGGGGAGTTGCTCTGGACACTAAAGCTGCGTGGGCGAGTGTTCTCCTGTGGGGTCAGGGGTTTTCCCCTTTTCCAAAGCTCCTTAGAGGGAGCTGGCACATGACAACTCAGTCTCTCTCCATGCAGGGTAACAGGTCAGCTCAGCTGCAAAGTGGTATCACAGCGAGGGAAAGAAACAGAACAAATTTTACCCGTGCTGTCCACATAGGCTATGACTACAGCAAAATTCTTCCTTTATTACTTTTTTTCCCAGGCATAGTTCCCTCTATACTTCTAAAAGGAAATATGCAAATGCACTAATAGTTTTATAGAAGAAAAGATTTATTTCAGAAGAGAGTTCCTTCAGGCAATACAATGCCTGCTGAGCTTGCAAAATCATTCAGTGTATGGAATGGATTAGGTTGGTGGCTGCCTTATTTTCATTGGCTTCAAAGTGGCTGGGAAAATGAAGATGTAAAGGTAAGGACTGTAATAAAGAACAAGCTCTGTAAAGTGGCTTTGCTACAGCGAGCCTTCAAACCCATTTGAGAATGTCAGGGATTTGCCATTATTCCTGAAGCTGACTTGACAAACAATCCTGGCATCTTGATAGCTGAGCCTCAGAATAAAAAATGTCACAAATTCAATCTCCTGCAAGATAAGGAGTAGCCAGCTGATTCCTGGGGTGCAGGCAGCACTGATCTGCCCTGCTATCGGTGAGCTCTGCTGCAGTGGGATATCTAATTTAGGTAAGTACATTTCCAGCATTAGGGTGCATAAAGTCTGATTGTGAGTGGCTGCCAGTAGAGACACACAGGATCAGTTTTGCAGATTCATGCAAAAAGTGCTCTCATTTTAACTAAAATGCTAAACTTGAGTAGTAATATAAAAGTATTATAAGCTATCTGGGAAGGAGGAAAGCCAAAGGAAGCAAAAAAACTTGGAGTCCCACAGACACATTTCCAAAGACTTACAATGCTGTTACCCTCAATTTTTTGAACAGAATAATGAATAAACTTTTGAGTAATAACAAGAAGGACATAAATAATTTGGATTATTTTAAATCCAGTGCCACTACCTGACCCTAATGCAGGTGTGGGGAGCCCATAAGGAGAAGCCACCAGGGTCTGTGCCATGGACATCCCAGTGCATCACAGTACTTTCAAGGCTGGAGAAATCCACCACATTAAGAGATCTGTGAGGCTGGAAGTAAATACATCTGCTGCCTTGTTTTGTCTTTGTGCCCAGATGAAATTTAAAACTTCACAACCATTTCATTTGCTTCCTGTTTCCCTTCAGGAGCAAATGTCTCCTCACCTATTTGTTTTTTGTGACAATGCCTCAAATGGCACTCCCATTACAGCATTGCAAGAAAACAAAAAAAGCCAGGAGTGTAGATTTTTTTTTACCACAGTCTCCAGGTTAATTTAGTATTTTTTTTCTGCTAACTTGCTTTCTTAAAGGTGAAGATTTAGATGAACTACTTCATTTGCCTTTGGTCTATCTGATATGTGAGATAAAGATTAGACAATCCGCTAAAGTTGGCATTTTTGTTACACCAAATTTGTGACAGGAGCTGCTGTGTTCCTGGGCTGGTATCTATGTTTAAACAAAGTCCACTAGACTTGGACTAAAGCAAGGTCTTTCATTGCTGGGATCTTTTCAACTGTAAATAGAATTGCACTCCCTCTGGAATTTTGCTGTCACTCACTTTTGTAAGAGGATGCACGAGTATTTGGGAGTTTTATCCACTGATTTCGGACTGTGGGTTAGTTCTGTATATTTGGTGAGATCAATGTGCTTCTAAACAAGCAAAGAGCTGGCTAGCTTCTGCTACACTGACATGGTCCCATAATGCCAATGAAATTGATTGGCAAAAAAGCTGTTTCAGGACAAATAGGTCCCTCATGATCTATAAGCATCTCTCCCGATCAGGAAATGATGGACATAAAACTGCAGAGTTCTCTGCTGTGGCAGCAGAGAGAAGCATAAAATGCTCCTGTGAGGGGGTTGTGATTTTTATATACCTGTCACAGGGGCTGCTGAGGTGCAGCTCAGGAGTTTTGCCTTGTTTGTTACAATTTCCCATGTTGTGGAACAGTCCCTTGGGAAATGTTGTCTACCTGCACTAAGGGATGTAAAAAATGGAGAGATTTAACTGAATGTTTTGGTTGTTTTTTTTTTCTTGGTGCTACATGGTTTGCTGTCATTTTGT
This sequence comes from Bombycilla garrulus, assembly GCA_013400315.1. NCBI lineage: Eukaryota > Metazoa > Chordata > Aves > Passeriformes > Bombycillidae > Bombycilla > Bombycilla garrulus. Next base: position 190,295 of record VXBU01005016.1, read on the forward strand.
CATTAATTTTCACTCCACTCCTTGTGTCCAAACACTGTGCTGGGAGATACCTGCCTCTTGAGTTCAGATGCAGTCTGCAACTCATGAATCTGAACTTAGCAAAATTCAGGGGCCAGAATATCCAGTGCAGAAAAAGGGGATTGGATGAACTCAGTGGGGGAAAAAAACTTCCTCAGTCAGTGCTGGACCCACTTGAGGCAGTAACTGCCCTCCTTCTGACTGCCTATTGACAGGTTCCTCATCTCAGTCACCAGCTCCCTTGTAGCAGCATCTAAAATGATTGATATTTAGTTTAGCTAAAAGTTACATTCTTTTATTCTTCACTATTCTACTGTATTTCACACTGTCATATCTCAGGCTGGTCTTGCACTGCTGACCCTTCCAGCGATATTTACACTGCCAGTGGTGCAGAATTATCATGACTACTCAGTGCCATCTAGGGCAGACTGGCTTCTTCCATGTTTGGCCCTTAGTTTTCTTTGGGTCTCGTGTATAACTACTGTTCTCATTTTTACATATTTTTCCCCATGTAGAATCATCTGATATAATATAATAATCTTATATAATGGTGCTGTAGCTCTGGGCTCAAAACAAATGGAAATGTTTTAGAAAAAAATAGGAAGAATTAGACTGGTGTCATTTGCTGCCAAAGGATGTAGTGGAAGTTGAATCTTTCCTTTATGTCATAGGCACATGGAAGAGAACTCCATATACCCATGTACTCCAGGTATTTAATGTACCTGAGTGTTAATAAATATAAAAAACCTCTTAAAAATCAGGAATTTTTTAAGAATATGTTGAGTCTGGGTGAGTATTCAGAGGATGTACCATACACAGCCTCCTGCCCTCATCTTGAGAACCTGCTCATGGCGCTGCTGAGAATGGGATACCAGGCAAGATAAACCTTTGGTTTGATCCAGTATGGTCATTTGCATGTTTTCTTTAATGCATTCTCTAGGAGGAACATCTGTTGCTTTAAGATACACTCCATCTTCAAAAGTCTTATAAATCCTGTCCTTCAGGAATTTACTTACTCTTTCTTTGCTGCCAATCATTGTTTTGAAAACTGTGCTTACCTGCTGTCAATTTCTTTGTTGCACTCTCTGGTTTGGTTTTTCCCTCTGCTGTGCCAAAATAGTGGCTCAGCACAGTTTGAAGTAAAGAAAGGTTCTTGCGAAGGCCATTGAGTTCTGCTGAAAAAAGTTCACCAGTAGACTGCTTTTGAGTGTACAACCTGCTGGATTCCTTCACCTCCTCTGCTATAAAACACCACAAAGTAATCACAAAAGCACACATCATGTCTGTCATTATTATAGGCAATGCCCACTTACACTGTGCTCCTAAGAGTTAGCAAGTATTCCTTGTAAGTGAATGATGTACCTCATCCAGCTCTCTCAAGGAGCTACTAGATAATCCTCAATTTACAAGAACACAAATCTGTGCTAATAGATGTTCATCAAAACCCTTCCATCCATCATTTCTACAAAACTTGAATGGAATTGGGCTGGTATCTCACTGTGCAACACTAGGAGATGCTTGCAGCTATAGGAGGTCTTGTATACTTCCCCTTTGTATCCATCTAATGTTGTATTCACCATTTGCTTTCTGCTTCCACAGCCTTTGCAAGCACCAGCTCTTTGCATTGCAGAATAGTGGATGTGCATCAGGGTGTTTCAGGTGTGCTTTCAGGCACAAAAAATACTCCGAAGTTGATAAAAATTAGGATCTTGAGGACTGTGTAGCTAAATCTTATGTGTGGCAACAGAGGACAGTTTTAAAAAAGCAAAATTCTTCAGTAAATCAGGTCAGCTACATCTAATGGAAATCTATAACTGCATCTCTGAAATAATCCCAAGACTATAATAGTAAAATACTTCTATTGATTGTATATATTTTAATTTCAAGACTCACACTTGATCTGATTTGAAATTACTAGATTCAATGACAATTTGATTCACATGGCTGGAAAATCTGTTTAAAGTACTAACAGCTGAACAGAGGCAGGGCTGAACTCTCCAAAGGCATTAAAAAAACCAGGTGGCATAAACCTGGTTTTAGTTATTCCTCCAGTTGCAGAGGAATATCTATGGATAGATATCCATAGATACTCATAGAACTCCTATGCAAAGGAGTATCTATGTTGAGTAGCTGAGATGCAGACTTTCCTGAGCTGTGTGTGGACAATAGGGCTGTGAAAAGCAGGTTGGGGGCAGTGATGTGTTGCTTGGTCTTAGGAACTGAATTCTCCTCAGTCTCGCTATGCCAGCCAGCTCAGAGCTCAACACTTGTCTCCTGGGCCTTGAAGAGAACTGAGACAGTCATCATGATAAATTTCTAACTGCTGCAGTAAGGAGACCAGAGCCCACATGAGAACATGCCAACACATGCTCCTTTGGTGCAGGATTTCAGGTTACTTCAGCAGCCAAAGTACCTGTTCCCACCGTGACTCTTCATTCTGGATCCTTTCCTGGAGCCAAGGACCTCACTAGTTCACGTCATCTCTCTGTGTCTGCCACTGCAGTGCTCACCAAGAGTGAGGCGATGGGGAAATCTGGGAAGCACCCTGCAGGCAATGGTCAGATGCACAGATGGAAACTGGTAGTAGGGCTGGAGTGCTCGAGGTGGTTGGTGTTCTGACAACAGAAAATTCAACGACTGTGGACTTTAGAGACAGGCAGCAGCTGAGTTTTCTCAGCTCAGCTCAGTATTTCTGTAAACACCATACTTCTGTGTTTGTCTTTCTCCTTGGGCATGTAGTTTTAACTTTTTTCCTTGTGCTTTAGTAGTAAAAGTACAAAGATTTAACTTCGTAAAGCAATTGACACAACACCAAGTGGGTTATGTCAACTTTATTAAGTGGAAGGGCTCAGGAATAATTCATTCTTGTGGACTGATAATATTTAGAATTTCCATCCCAGAAGTATCTGGAGGACACAGACAAAAAGAGGTCCCCAGTGCGTTAGGCTCTGCTTATACAAGAGATGGTCTCAGGCCAAAGACTTGGCAATCAAAATACAATGTTGAGTGATCCTCTGCAATTGTATGTGCTAATGGAAGACAAAACTGCATCAAGTGCATAATAGAATTGCTCGCACTTCACAAACCTGTCAGGGCAGATAAATAGCATTGCCTCATCTAATACCAGGTTCCATCTGTGGGTAAATTCTTATTAGTAGAATACATTACGCAATATTCCTTAACAATTCATAATAACTTGTGTTCTGAAGAGAGGAAGATGAAGTAATGAGATCACAGGTGTACAAGTGCTATAAAGAGGGTGCAGCGAATCTTCCTGTAAAACAGACACCAGATGTTCTTTTACTCTGTGCAGAAAAGTCCTCCAAGCCCATAGTGTATTGTTCGCAATGAAAGGCTCAACCTATCACTTAGGTTTATACTGTCTGGGGATCTGCAGCAACGAAATGAGCATATATATTGCAGGTGGAAAATGGTGCTGGTACTTCTGACAGCTCTACAGCACGTTTTGATAGAGGAAAAAAAATAACCAGTCTCTGAACCTGACTGTGAACCAGGTAAGAGAGAATAAATTATGGGGCTTTTTAAAAAAATACTTGCTTCAGAGAAAAACTCCTGCTTGTGAAGTTACTGATCACATGGACTTGAGCATGTTTGAGCATCTCTTACTTCAGAAGATAAGTGGAGTGTGAGTGGTTAACAGCTTTTTTTATGTACTTCTTGTCTAGTTAATGGGTGTTTCATAGATTACTCCAAAGGGACCAAACACACCAACAATGAGTGATTATTTGAAGAAATCTGGTGAATTTCATACTCTGATAAAAAATGTTTAACTAATTTCACTAGTAAGTATTAGTCTATGCTTTACTTACATACTGTAGATCTCTTGTGATTTGGAAGCTCTCTACTAACTACATTTGGAAGACAGAGTTTCTGGGGTAACTAAACACAGATACAGAGCTACAGGATGTAGAGGACTTGGGTTTGTTCTTGTTAGCTATGCAAAAATTACCAAATGGCAAACTTCAGAATTCAGACAAATTACCATGGGCACCAAATGAAAAAAAGAGCTGAAACAACAGCATCTTCAGATACACTGCCTTTATTAGCATTTACTGTGTAAGTAGGTGGTGGTGGCAGTCTGACTCTCCAGCTCCTGCATTTTGGCATCCATTGCTCTCCTGAGCCACCTACAGGCCTCTATCCCTCCTCTGGGCAGAGGGTTCCACCAGGCAGCAAGGAGCCTTGAAACCAGGTACTGCCTTGCCCAAAGCCTTCTGCAGGGCTCTGAAGTTCTTATTCCTCCGCTGCAAACTGGGTTGTGACACTCCTGGGTAGGTCTGCTTTGGTGATTAGTGTGTAGCTCAATAGCTCCTTATTGTTTTTGGGAAGATTATCAAAGGTACAGATTGCCTTAGGTGTAGAGATATCGGAGGCAGATCTGTGTGACAGCATTGGATTACTTGGATTGATTTACATGGATGTAGCATCATGTGAACAGAGCTGCAAGTCTCCTGAGCTCCCCAACTCACACGTCTGGCCTCAAAAGCCCTGGCGAGGCAGATTTCTGTGCCTCCATAATTTTTTTTATTTTTTTAAAACAGGTACCAAGATTCTACTATTCCTGATACCAGAGAGCATGCTATGAGACCTATAGAAGTAGCTGCCCAGACACCTATGACAGTATACTTGCTGTCCTTGTCACAGACAACTGTTTCTACAGCAGAGAACAATGTGGTTTCCAGAAGCAAGTGAAAATGGATGTGAGAACCATATCCTGTAGATGGAGAGTGATGGGATAGCGACCCTCAGGAAGTCGCAACAAACAAACCGTGTTTGCCTTCTCCAGAGACTCTCTGTGGTCCTCAGTCTGGGGATGTCCATGAGAGAGGAAAAAGCCCTCAGTAGAGTCAGGCTTAAGGTTTCTATTTCCCAGTCCTTAGAGTCAAAGGGTTTGGGAATTTGAAGATTGCAACCCACATGGGAGGGCTTGCATTTTGTGAGAGGCAGCAGAAGGTTGTTCTCTGCCTAGGGAAGCTACAATATTGCTTCATCATAGCTGAGCAGAGCAAATTTGTTTCTTTGTGTCTTGCTATTGTTTCCGTGTTCTGCAGCAAACACAGCTCCCAGCTCAGTCCTTTCCCTTCCAAGAGCCACAAGCATGGCAAAGGCTTGTGGTATACTGAACAGTAGCTCTTCCACTTAATTACAGCACTTAATATGTGCTGTAATCTATTGCATTGCAGTAAGGTGCTAGCTCCAGCCTCAGATCTTCCTACAGTGTTTACAGCTTTCCCAGTCTCTGATCCTTCCTGAGTGCTCATGTGAAGCCACTTGTGATTTCTCAAACAATGTGTCTCTGCAAAAGAATAGGCTCCAACTAATAAAAAATTCTACAGTCTAAAAATAATATGAAATTTTTAAAGGGCTATAAAAAACTGCATCATTGACTGGCTTCGGATAATCTCCATGAAAGAGAGAACAACATTCAATTTGTCTAAAACCCCAAGTTCTTCTCAAAAGGCACTATAAAAAATTGTTCAGCAACATAATGTAAATTAGAAAGCCACAAGCACAGTTCATACTTGAATGAAATGAATTCACACAGGATATAGCAAATATGCCATAACTACAGCACCACTCTTCCTTTTTTTTATACCACCAAAGCCTTTATTTCCTTTGAAGATGGGTAATTGTATGGAATACAGTACTTTTTCCTTCTCATGTAGAATAATTCTCCCCAGTCTCTCTATGTTGCACAGTGTATTATCTGCAAATGATTAAAGCTGGCTTCCTGTCCCTTTGGGTGTTTTCAGAGACCGTCAGTGTCTCCAATGGGCTGAAGTTACCTAGCAGAAGACTCTGTATATGACCATAAAAGCACCCTATTTATCTTCAAAGAAAAAGTCAAGAAGCCTTGACAGATCTCTTGATTATTTTGGTTTCCCTGTAAAAGGGTTTGCTTTTATTTAAATAATTTCTAAAAAGAAAATAAACTCAAAGCAAAATACAAATTTCTGGTATTATTATTTCTGCAGGATTGCTACCAGCTTCACATGGTCATTCTATCTATGGTGTTCCTACCTGCTGAAATGTTATTAGTCTTAAGTTGTTGATTCAAAGTAAGATTAGGTTGTTTACAGTGACCTGAAAGTGCTCCAGGGAGCCTGGACAGCACCAGCTTTATCTTTCAGAACACTTGCCCTTCCAGGAACAAAGCCCCCATATTCTAGCAGGGCTGTGGCAGAAAAAAAAAAAAANAGTGCCCTAATTCACTTTTTGTGACACACCAGAACAGAAACTAAGAGAACCACATTTTGGCTACATGCCCTAGTGCTAGTGCAAGGAAAATTATGTTTCAAATGCACTTTTGTGGCATTGCTTTGGCAGAAAGAGGAAGCAGAAAAAGCATCCTTATCATCTCTGCCTGTGAGACTTTATTGCTTTCCTGTCTTTGCAGCCTCATGGTCTGGCACTATGGGCTTCTCATTTTAAGACTGGCAGGACAGGACATGGAGGATTGCTGTCAGCATCCATTTCTGAGTACGATGTAACAAAATGTTCCCACTCATTTTGAGGACTCGTGCCTCTGTGTGACCATGCAGGAAATAAGGGGATGGTCCAAAAGTTGCTTGAAACATATTAATTATAGATTACAGCCAAGACTGGGAACTTCACCCATACGTAATATGAAATCTGAAGAACTGGAAGCAAAATTTGGCTTTGACTGCCTTATTATTTGATCTGGCTGAAATTTTTTTTTATTCTAGCAGTATTTTTGGTTCCACAGAAGGATCATTGTGACTAGCCTCTGAGGGATTTTTTTTGTCTCTCTGTTCCCTGGTTTAAAAAGGTGAACCTGGAACTGCTAAGGATGTGTAGGGTTATTTAAGTCCAGTTATTTCAGTCCAGTCCTTAGTCCCCTTCATCTTTATGAAGCTCCAGGTTTGGGCTCTTTGCTGCTACTGAAAAGACTTTCAGAGCTTGAGCTCTCTAATTATGAGGAACTTTGTTCTCATCTCTAGCTTTTTCTTTTTCTTTTTCTTTTTCTTTTTCTTTTTCTTTTTCTTTTTCTTTTTCTTTTTCTTTTTCTTTTTCTTTTTCTTTTTCTGTTTCTTTTTCTGTTTCTGTTTCTTCTTCTTCTTCTTCTTCTTCTTCTTCTTCTTCTTCTTCTTCTTCTTCTTCTTATTCTTTTTCTTCTTCTTCTTCTTCTTCTTCTTCTACTTCTTCTTCTTCTTCTTCTTCTTCTTCCCTCTCAGTGATTTAATTCTATTTCCAAATCATGGATAGCAAATTAAAGTTTAGCGCATTCATGCCCCTGAGACACTGTGTCCACCTGCTCATCCTGTTCTACATCATGTTCACAGGTAACAGCTGAAGCTGAAGGTTTGCTGTCATCCTTGGGTCCTGACTTTATGCCTGGTTTTTCAACTGCTTCTAGTCTCTCAAACTACAATAGTATGAAGGAGTTTGTTACATTGTTGTACAACTTTTATTGTGGGACATCTTTGTCGAAAGGCATGAGATTTCCCCCTGCACATTCCTGTTTGGTGGCTTGGCTTGGTGACTTAAGATGCGCTCCCTGCCTTGAACACTGGATGCTCTGGCACCCCATGAGACATCTGATTATCTCTATTCCTTCAGTAACAAATTTGGGCACCAAAGCAGAGCCGGGAGTCTGCTCTGGGGCTGGTGTCATGAATGAACATTTTAGGTCACTATAAGAAGGGACAGGGCAGCGGAGGGGAGGGTGGGGATGCACCAACACAGCAGGTTCCTGCATTTTAGGTTTTTCTTGAATTTTGCTTTGCTCTCACTCTTTCTTTAAAAATTGAGAAATAAACATTTCTGAAATAATGAGAAAATGGTGTGAATCAACTGCATATGGAACGACTAGAAATATTTTAGGCTACAACTGCACAATAATCTGAAAAAAGGAAGACAGGACAATCCTCAGAGGAGAGCCTCACAGGGATCTTCTAGATAGAAAAAAAACTACAATACATGTTCTTTTATGGAGCCTGCCTTTCTATGTGTTCTTCAGCCAGCATTTTCGTGATTACTGTGTGTAACTTTGGGCAGAGATGGTGGCTTTTAAAAGCTGCATTTAACCTACTTCCCTTTCCAATATGTTGCTGATGTGAGGACATTTGTCACAGAATCCTCTCTGTGAAAAGAATAAAGAGAAAAATACCTTCTCTAAGGTTTTTTTTTAACCTAGACACACTTATGCAACTAAAACACCTGCAACGGAAGAGATGTGGTATAACCCCAGTATACTGGGGGTACTGACAGGAACAAAGTCCCACACAGCTGCTCACTCATTTCCCCTGTCCCCTCTGCGAGATGGGCAGGAAAATCAGGGGGAAAAAAAGTAAAAATCCTAGGTTAAGACAGTTTAATAATTGAAACAAAGTTAAACCTTATAATAACGATTATCATAATGATAGTAATAATATGAAGACAAAGTGATACAAATCCCAAGAAACACAATACAGTTGCTCACCACCCACCATCAAATTATTTTCCTGTCCCCAAGCAGCAGTTGGTCCCTCCCAGCCAATTCCCCACAGTTATTATACTGGCCGTGATGTTCCTTGGGATGGAGTATCCCTTTGGCCCGTATCCATCTGCTGTCCTGGCCATGGACCACCCCAGCTTCTTGTGCACTTCCTTAGTGGCAGTCCATGGGAAACTGAGCAGTCCTTGACTTAGAGTAAGCACTGCTCAGTAACATCAGTGTGTTAGCAGCAGTCTCATCCTAAATCCAAACCACAGCACTGTACCAGTACTTAGGAAGAAAATTACCTCTATTTCAGACAAAATCCGGACAGGGAGACTGTATTTTATTTCACTTGAAGGATGCATAGCTATTGCTGTATTTAAGAACTTTTAAAGTGAAGTGTTAAAAATTCCACAAGGAAACTGCGAGGAAAGGAATCACGTCTTTTGTGTTTTAATTTCGCTTCTGCCTCGCAGAAAAACTGGGCGCTCAGAAACCGCCAGGCGGCGCTAAGCCCCCTTAAAATTAGGAAAGGGATAAACAGGAGAACTTGATCGGCGCGGATCTCGGAAGATCGTCCTGCGCTTCAGCGTTGTCAATGGCAAATGTTCTAGACCGGCACCGGAGGCTGTGGGTATTTGTGCCTGACAGGGCATTCTAAGCAAGTTAAATATGAATTTTGGGTACGTGCTAAAATAACACTATCACTTTTCACAATTTGATGGAGGATAACATTCTCCACACCAAGCACTTTAAACAAACAAAAATACATTGACTCCTTCTTAAAGAAAGAAATACAGAGGAAACTCCTCATCCTTTCCCACCTGCCTGTAGGAGCTGGGGAAGTACAGCACTACTGGAACACCAATAGGCCTTTCTGTGTGTCACAGCAGAAGTGTGGAGGGGACAAATGGGTTCCAGGAGTTTGATGGGTCCAGTGCTCTCATCTGCTTCTAAGTAACTGGCACACCAAAGTCCTGAAATGTGAAAACCTGTAACCCCAACTAAAAGCTTGCAATGAGCCTGGCTTGCAAAACTCTGGAGCCCTAGGACAGGTTACTTACTTGTGTGTTTAGACAGGTAAGTAAGTCCAGCTTCCAACTGCTGGTTTAAAACCTCACTGGACTGCACTGGCAGAGAAGGTGTTCAGATGACTGGAGAAAGATTCACACATAGATAAGAAAGAGAAGAAACTGAAAGGTTTGCAAGGATTTCTTGTACTAATGTATGTCAGGTCTCAGAGGTGTTTGGGCCTAGAGTTAGGGTTACAATTAAAGTTGAAAAAGACCACTAAGTCTAGAGCTCCAGAGACACTGCAACTACAAAAGGTATGCCAAGGGGAGCACAGCACTGCCACAACATTGCTCCCTCCACACCCTTCTGCTTGGCACCACCCATGTGCTTGGTGCCTCAGCAAGTCACTTTTACTGCTCTGCATAGGGTTAGGGTCCAGGCTAACATTAGACACGTGTTCTTTTGATGTTTTCAGGCTTTCCTACAAATCTCTACTAATTTGGAAATAACTGAGTCCTGAAACTTTACATAATCTTTGACCAGCACCTCTTCATGTGCTGTGTCACCCTTCACATATTTCCTCATAAAAGACCTCTTCAAGTAGTCCTCAGTGACATGATTTACTTTTACACCATGGACAGTTTTCTGGCTGAGTCTTTACTAAACTCACTAGCAGAATAGGGAAAAGTATAAAAAATCAGGTGAAGCAAAGTCCTTCTTTCAGTCTCCTGGTGTTACCTATTCTGCAAGTGGGCACATAGTCCTAGTTCTGAATTTATAGAGAGGTTGAGAAAAAAAATCTTTCCTTTACTTTCACTTGTCCTGAAATCCAAGGCTGCCCCTCCCCTGCTTGTGGCAGTGTGACCAGAGGCCTCTGATTCGGTACTGCAGCCCATCCAGCAAGTGCTCATCGACAAGTGCTCATTCCCCCCTCCTCCAAAAAGGATGATTCTCTCTTCTGAACATGAATGTGTTCTAGACTCGAGTTGCTGCTGGCCTGCTGGCAGATGGATGAACTCGTGGGTGAACAGCTGAGTGCCTGTGTCTGAGGTTTCCCTTCAGCTTGCTGAAGAGAAAGCTTGCTTAGAGAGAAGTGTGCTGTAGAGGAAAATTCTCATGGATGTTTGACACATCATTGATGAAACTACCCAGGTAGATGAACCAGCTAATGCTATTTAGCGTGAGCTGCAAATTTTGATGAATGGAAATCAGGCAAGATTATAAGCAGTCCTTGAGATTGGGTGCAAAGTCATAAGCTAGCCTTTCCAAAGAGGTCTCATTTGGAAATTAATACAAATGGATGGATGGATGAAAGGGAGTCTGAGCAGTGTGTGTGCTCATTTGGGGTCAGTTACAGGGCCAAGACTGCTCCAGATTTCTGGAGTAGCCTCAGTTATGTACCACACTTGTGCTCCTTCAGAACAGCCTGTCTGGTTTAGCCTTCTAAAATGACGCTGTTACTATTATATTATATTATACGGTGAAATATATTTATCTGGGAGACAGCCACTTGGTTTATGTTTTTAGATATTGAAATAACCAGTGGATTTCACCCACTGCAAGTTTTTGTCTCTGTAGATGTGCTCATTATAGACCAGAAGGTTCATGCTGAATCTGCCATTGCCATTTTTGCTCTTTTTGTATCACTGACAAGCTGCAGAGCAAACAAGATGCATCTGAACTGTGCTCTGAAACTCTTAAAACCTATACAAGTGACACAGAAATGGAGTAACTGAGACAAAAGGTGGTGAACAGTGGGGTCCAGCATAATTCAGAGTAACCATATTCTCAGTCATCTGCTCTCCTTGAAACCGTGACTGACAGATATCTGACTCTCTACTTCCTCACTTCCTCTTGTACTGCTAGCAACATTTTAAAATATTAAACAGATAAAGCAGATTTAGTCTATCCATTTAGTCCAGACATTTAGTGATTTTAACTTCCTATTCTGTTTGCGAAGATTTTCATATTCAATGAACAACTTCTTTTGGTAGGCTTTCCTCTGCATGGGAAGACTTGAACATCCTTGGTTTCTCTAAGGCACAAAGGACTTGGACTCAAATCCCTCTCTCTGAGAAAGCAGGAGCTTTGGAAAGTTAGGGACTTCTCATCCTGGGGTGTTCATGAACCTGCAGACAAGATCTCAGTTGCTACTCTGAACTTACCACACAATAGTGTGACACATTTCAGCCAAGCAGGTTTCATGGTTTGGAGAATGAATCAATGGAGTTTCCCTGTAGCTCCTGGTGTTAGTTATAAGAAGTTTCCATGTGTCTTGGCAGCCAAAATGCTCCTGCTTCCTTCAGTGAATGAAAACTGCCTGAGACAGAAGCTGAGTCCCTGCATGTACTGCACCTGGCAGACCAAAGCTGAGAGGGATTTGGGGAGCTTTCTAAATACTAAACATGGAGTAATAGAAGCAGAAATAGAAAATAGGAAGAAAAATTATTGGTTTGCCTGAAGCTCTAGTTAAGTGTGTTGCAAGCCAAAGGATTAAATGCTAAATCCCTGTCCTGAATCTGAACTGCTAAGAGTTTTATATCTCTAACTGAAGGTTCATGTTGGTATTTCTACTGTGCTTGTTGTCAAGAGATTTTTATTTCTAATAGATAATATTTACACTATATATTTCAGTTGCTCAATTTAACTGAATTTCAACCATGTACACTGACTTTTGATGTTTCTTTGCTACTAGGACTGGAGAGCACACTGGATCATGGAGTAATGAGTCATCCTTGATGAGACTGTTAGGACAATGTTTTTTCCAGCTAACTCAGTGTGGGGTCTTATGTGCTCTCTTGCAGAAGAGACAAAAACAAGTAGTAATCAAATCAGACTGAAAGTAATCTTAGCCATCTGCCCTGTGTCATGGTGACCAGAAGTTAAAAGATAAGAAAATTTACAAACCTAGTCTCAATAAAGTTGCTTGGTTTGGTCTTTATTTGTATTTCCCAGGAACTCTGATGGCCTCACCACAGCAGATAGCTTTCAGATAAATGTTAACAAAGTTATATGAAACAGTTCTTACTAATGAAAAACAGAACAGTAAAAAGGTAGGGGAAACAAGCCACAACTGGTCCATTGACTTAATGGATTTTGATTATTGCTATTTACTGGAATATTTGGCATTGGATCAGCCATGAGCAAAATGCAAATTTTTAGCGGAGCCAGTAGTGATATGATCACTGCACAAGCTACAGAGGACAGGGGGAACGGTTTTGTTTTTCAGAATAGACCTCAAAACAATCATAGTTATTATGAAGAAACTTAGTAATGAGAGATTCTCCATTGCTGAATGCAACAGAAATATCAGGAAATTATCAGTTGTTACAGAGTGTTCCAGGCATTCAGAACAAAATCTTCAGTTCCAGTTCCGTTTATTATCTCCGTTACATCAAATGCAGCACTTACGCCCCATTCCTGGGAAAAGGTGGAATTTCTATTTCAAATGCTCCAATCCTTGGCAGGAGTGTCCAGTGCTCAGTGCAACCACAATATTTTGGGTGCTGACCACCCTGTTTTTCTGACTCCTCAGCCCTGGCAGAAGCCATGGGTTTCTCTCTCTCACATTTTTCCTGTGGCGTTAGGAAAGCTGTCAATTTGGCAAAAGCTTCTTTTGAATGTCCTACATGCTTGGGTGGCCAGGTCACACAATGGGTCTTAGAGAAGCACTAAAATGTCAGGATTATGCTGAGATTTACTTTGAGGTTAACTAGGAAATGAAAACTAGTGTTAGCCTTAAAATCTTGAGGAAATAGAGCATGGCATAAGCAGCAGGGTAAAATATCTGGTGCAAGAAGGTACCACTGCCAGGAAAATGAGAAAAATAGAGCCTGTAGTATTGAGATTGAAGGCCAGCTGCAGTGTAATTTTGCACAGCATTCTGCAGCAGAAGATCGTAGTTTAGCTGCTCTGTGTCACTAATCTTGGTCAGCTTATTTCCATTAGTGTAGTTGATACAATCTTGGGAAAACAGGAGTACTTTCTGCTCCATAAGCATACTCTGCAACTTGAAAATGAAGAGGATTTGAGAAACATGCTTGGATTGAACTTGTGTCGCTTATGGAAAGATTTCTATTAAAGGTAATGGTGTAAATGGGGTAGAACTGGTCCCTCCTGAGAGACTTGTTTATAAGAAATTTATTAGTGTGCATAATAGAAGCAAAACCTTTTTCTCCTTGTCACACAGATCAATTGTGTTTACTAATTGGGTAAAAGGTAAGGGCCTTGCCACACCCCAGTGTGTTGGACCAGAATGTATTTACGGAGATGTGGGACTGTTTTGACAAGGGCTGCAAGACTGGGTAGTTTTGACAACTCTGTTTTTGATTATCTAGAAGTACAATTGTCCCAAAAGATAAAAATCATGCTTAAATATTTGTGATTGCAATGAGAAATTATGGATGTTGCAAATACAAGAAGTTAAGTAAGTTAATGTTTAACTAGGGATATGTGGTACAAAAAGGTATTTCAAACTAGCCATCAAGAGATGAACGCAGTAGATAATTTGGAAGGTTTTTTAGGTTCATGCTCACATTCATGTATTATACACCATGAGATCCAGTTTGCTGACAAACTTCTGCTTCCTTAGTAGTACAGGAAAATACAGGCCAGCTCCCTGCTGGTTCCAGAGGCTCAGCAGAGAGGGTGGCATTGCTGCAGGTGACATTGCTTCAGGCCCTTTCTTAGCATCTGCAATAAAGTCTCTTTGCAAGCAAGAGACAGAGAAAGGAGTCGATTTCCTATCACTACCCTTCTTATTCCCTAGTAGTATCTTCGCTTACACTACTTATAAAAAGAGATTCAGTGCCAGCTTCAGGCAAAGCCAAAATTTGTAGCTGTAATTAATTTGGAGCCCTTTTCCAAGTGCTGTCATTACTGCGCACTGAGGTTGCTAGTATGTTTATGCTGGGATGTGGACACTCCTATTTCCAGTGGGAAACAAATTCGCAGCAACAAGAAGAGAGTAAAGCTCCTGCTGATTCCCCAGGGCATGCACAGTGTTTCTCTGCTCATCTTTAGCATCATGAAAACTCCTGATTTGGTAGAACAGAAGGCATCTCTTAAACAGCTTTCACTATTTTCCTTTGCTCCGTGGCAATGCACACTGTCTTTATTGCAACCAACTGCACTGCCTGACGTTAATTTTGCTGGCTATCTGTTGACAACTGCTGACTATCCCTTTCTGTCTGATAACTGCTGCTGTACTGCCAGACTGCTTTTTGGCTACAGATTAAAAATGTGAGCTTCAGGGGGACTGGGTGTAGGAGAAAAGAGAGAATAGCATTGAGCAGCAGAACAGACTGCTACCCATCTTTGCCCACAGCTAAGAAATATGGAGTGGTTTAAAATTTCTGGTTGATCATGAAAGCTCTGTGAAGGCTTCCAAACTTTATATATGTTGTATCCTCATACAAGGATATAATGCATATCCTGGGTAAATAACAAACTTTTGTTTCCAGCAGTCTGTGAGCTATGCAAGATCAATCTTGCATGCCAGGGAAAAGCCCACACAAAAAATTTTTAGGATTTATCTTTAAAACCTAATTGTAAACATGAAATACTTTTTTTAGGATGCATATAATATGTGACAACTGCTTGAAGAATAAAATGTCTCTGTGACACATAGGAAAACTTAAGCGCATTCAGTTCAGGAGAAATATTTTGGGGTCTTTGTGTAAGTCAGTTTAAAAGGAGACAAATAGAGTATCCTGTGTTTTTAAGTCTAGTGGGGGAAGAGTAAACATGCCTCTAAATCACACTACACAGGCTGAGTCCCTCTGATCTCTGTAAATGTCATGGTGTGTTGGAACCCAGGAGGTTCCTATGATGCCTTTGGCCGACCCAAAACCTGGTCAGGAGGCTTTTCAGCCTTGCCAGAGGTGTCAGAGACCCTGGAATGATACTGAAAATACCTGTAACTCTGATTCTAACCCATGGAACAGGTTGTCAGCTTTGTATGAGGAATTTCAAGTCACAAAATCTTAGATAGTAAAATAGTAGTAGTTATAAGTAAAAAGAAGATAATTTGAATGTATGTACAGGGGGGTTTAGGGCCCTGTACAGGAGGGTTGGAGATCTGTACAGGGGGGTCTGAGACACAAGATGGAGGATTTTTACACGTGGCATGTTATCTTATGTTCTTCTTCATAACCTCCATCTTCTTGGTGATGCTGGCACTTTTGGATTGGTTTGACACAGATCTGGACATGGTGATGTGAGGGGCATAGATTGGTACTTAATTGTAAACATTTAATATGTAGTTTTTAGTATAAAAGATTACAGCTCACCCGGGGCGGGCGCAGTGTGTCTCTGGATGCGTTCTGTGTCAACCCTGGCAGGGCAGAGAAATCTCTCTTTGATAAGGACTTAATAAACTGCCTTGAAACACGAACAAACGACTCCAGACTACTCCTTCAACAGCACGGGCCGGAAACCTGGACTTTCCTACATATTGCGGGGTCTCCTGGGGTTAAGGAGATCCCCGCAATGGTGCTTGCATTACAAGGAGCAAGGGGTAATCTAAAGATCACCATTTTCCCAGAGACCGGGTGGGAAATAAATGTACAGGTATATTCTAACAACTCTTTATTTTGCACAGAGAATAATTAAGCAAAAACTCAGAAACACATAAAACAATTTTCCATTAGAGTATTACTGAAAGAAATTTTATCTTTGAGAATTTGCAGAGCAGAGGTCATCCCAGACGAGCACTGGGCTAAGACTGAATTGGCTATTCAGAGCTTAAAAGATCAGAAAATGGCACAGATTGGGAAGGGCATGACTGAGGGGAACTGTGACTTTAACGGTTACTGCATTGGCAAGTGTCATCTGTGTTCCATAGTCTCCTGCCCTGCACCCTACACTTACTGTATGATACTTTTCAATCCATTTTTTGACCTTTTCATGTCTCAGTTGCCCTGTCTGTAAAACTGGAATAACAGCTTCTCTTCCTTTGTCTTTAATTACTATAAAATGCTTGAAGGGCTTGAAATACAAACCAAGGCAAAATTAAAATATACAAATGATACATGGGAGTGCTGAAAATGCTTAAATATTTTGATCTCTTTCCATCACACTGGAAGGGTTCAGCTAATTTTCGGTATTTTCCCAGTTTTCAGTGTTTTCTGCTGTTTTTACTAGGAGGTCTTGCTGACCCTCCACCCTCAATGACATGATCATAAGAATTTAGAAAACCAAAGCAATTTGCTGCCCAGCTGCTGGGCCACACTGCTTGCTGTCTTACTTTGGACACCTGGAAGATGTTGTTTCTTAATGGCAGTTTTTGGATGGCAGAGCTGATGATGTGTGTTTATAGCACAGGCTGCTGCTTCTAAAGCCAGTATCTGGGTGAGTTACTGTGAAATGAGAATGTTCTGGTGCCACGGGAGTCACTGCAGCAATTTCGGGTGCTAGCAGACAGCATTTGCCGAAACACCTACCAGAGGTAAACAGCAATGCCAGATTTCTACTTGGATGAATAACTCCTTGTAACTTTGACTAGGTAACAAGTAAGGTGTGAGAGATCTAGGAGGTCACCTCACAGTAATACAGAATTGGGACAATTCCCCTTCTCCAGGTTTCCCAGCCTGCGGAGACCTTATAGCATTGTAAAGTGCAGTGGCAAACAAGAGGCCTTCAGAGCAGAGACAGTGTGACTGAAAAATATTATAATGCAGGATATTGCTCCTCCAGCCAAAAAAAGGCAAAAGCAGAGAGCTGAAGCAGTCACTCACACAAAACACTACTGGAATGTGTGTCTTCCCTCAGCCAGTGAGGGTTTTCATAGCTGTGTGATGCTAAGGAGAAAGTCCTCTTCTTAAAACCGAACTTAGACCAGAAAAACCTGTCTTAGCTAAACTGATTCTGGAGGTATTAGAAAACAGAAGTACTTTTCTTTTTTTTCCTTTTTTTCCTTTCTCTTTTTTGTTTCATTTTGTTTTGTTGTTGGGGTGTTTTTTTTTTTTGTACCAGGGAAAGAAAAGACAGTGAGAAACTATGGGGCCAGTTAGTGTCACTGCCAGTGCAAACTAACAAAATTCTTGATGGTTTCTAAGAGGTAGCACCTAACATGAAAATGACTTCCTACACTTACTGTTATGTGTTCCTGGGCTGATCAAGCTTGAAACCTACATGCAAAACCAAGGCAGAAAAATCTTGACATGTTGCTGTGTCTTCCTTTTAAAGAGAACTTTGGTATTTTGTACGGACAATGTGAAAACAGCTGAACAGGTGTAAATCTTTGACTTTGCAAGAATGAATGGCATCAGATATAAAAGCTTCAACTGTTCAAAACCACAGTACTTGGAATAACTTTTTTTAAACTTCACTGTAGAGATGAGCAAACATTTCTTATTTAAAGAGGATAAAAAAGGGATTAATCAAATTTTAAGACTTGACAATGTATGAACATCATTGTATCACTTAGCAGATTCCAGGCAAGAAACGTCACCCATCTGTTACCATTACTGTTGAAGAACATGCTTGTTTGAAAGACCTACAGGCATTAGAGAATTTTCACAGGCCATGGTAAGCAGTAAATTGTCCATACTTTAAAATATTCAAACCATGCTGCTCTTCTATTTTAAATTTCACTTGTTTCACATCCCAGTCATTTTGTCTGATTAAGCCTGGTTTGCAGGTTAGACCATATGGAAGTCATGACTTACACTTGTTTAGATATGCTTTGAAAGATTTTGTCAGTTCCAAATTCAGGAATTCACTCCGTTTAAGGGAAGTGCTAAAGCATAATTTAAAATTTAACTTAGAATCAGCAGAAATTGAACACGTTTCTGTGTATTTGTTAGTAATATAATTTGAAGTATTTACTTGGTCAGGATGTTTTCATATTGTGCAATTTCTAGACCTTGAGGATGTTTCTCAGGGCTTTTGCCGGACCTTCTCCGCTATCCATAGGAAGAGCTGTGCTGTGTTACTTAAGTGGTAACTACTCTTTCCAGACCCGCCTCTGGAGCCCTCTTGATCATTTCCCTATGCTTCCTGTAGCAGGCGATCTTGCATCATGTACTAGGGAGTTATCATGGACCCCTCACCCAGCTAAACTCATGCCCACTGGGTGTGCACTTTGTCTGCAGTCCTTATCACACCAGACATGTGACTCACACTGCATGTTTCTCTCGTGTATTTGGACTTTTCCATCTGGTCATTCTCATTCTGCAGTAGCTTCTCCAGGGCTGCTCTACGTCAGACCACAGGTATCTTGCACTCAGCTCTGCTTCAGTCTCTTCTTCAACACACCTGTCACCCTGCCTAAGCAGTAACTACTCTAAAAAACCCATACTTAAACCATACTTAAACTATACTTAAACTGTGCGTGCCCACACCTAGCTATCCATTTCATCACCATTAGATCTCATTTTGATAGCTAGGTTTCCTGTTTTTCAGGCTCTGAAGTGCATTGCTTTGGCCTTTTACAGTAGCATTTGCCTTTCATCTTCATGACTTATATTGTAAACCAGAGACAGTTTTTCCAGTAGTAGTCACATCAGGCCTGTAAACACAGCTAAAGGTCTGGTTTGATTGCCATAACAACCAAGAAATATACATCCTATTGTCCTCAACAAACCACTCCTTCATTCTATTCCTCTCCCATATAATTTTCAAAATCACTGATTTCCCAGCTCCAGGTAACCTTGTGTTTAGAGTATAATCTGTAGGCTAGGTGTATGATTCTAGATATATGATCTTGCATTTGGCTGCATTAAGTGTGGCTAAGCCAAAAGGTGGCTAAGCAAAGTTTAATTAAGTGTAATAAGAGTAGGAACATGTCAGCTCTCTTACAGCTTGGCTCTTCCCTCTACTATTTTACAAATTTACATGGCAGTATTTTGCTCCTTGCTGACTTGTTTGCTGAAAGTACCATGTCTCATCAGCTTCATTTGATTAACATAATTAGATTTTATGGAAAAATATGTGTAACTTTGAGGATATTTAAAAGGCCATCAACAATTAATGGTACTATACTGATGGAAATACACACTATTATGTCTGCTTCATCAATTCCAGAACTTGACTAGCTAACTTGAAAAATTCTTTGCATATAAAAGAGAGTTCTTATCTTCATTAACATATTTTCCACCTGTACTTGTTCTTTTTCCTGTGATCATTCTGATAACACTTTCAAAGCTTATCTTATAAAAATGAGGGACTGTTTGCATAATCTAGTATCAGTTCTGAATTTAATGCAAATTCTCATCAAAACGAAGCAACATTGAAAGTGCTGCAAACTTCTATCACAAATATTTTGGTCCAAAAATTAACCACTATTCCTAAGCATAAATTTATGATGAAAATTATTGCAAGAATCTCAGTATTTCAATCACAAGTACTGTTAACTAAGAAGGTGATGCCTTTTCACGTACTAGAGGAAATAAATGCTATACAACCTAATTGTTACTGGAATGTAAAAATAAACCCAAAAAACCAAACCAACCAAAAAGCAAAAAACCAAAACAAAACAGGATAAGATGCAGTGAAAGAGTATAACCACAAAAAAACTTAGTAAGATTCTATGGATAAGTAACCAAGTTTTAAAATTTTAATCAGCAATTGCTTGATTATAGCATGTTAAATATCCTTATATTTAGTTATTCTTAACTGCTGGTGCAAGGCTTGTTCACCTAACAGAAAAAGCAGCAGCAGACACCAGCAGCTGGCAAATAAGGCCAGGGGAAATACACACGCAAAATAAGGGATAGCTTCCTCTTCAAGGAATGTTAGTTGACTTGCACCAAAATATTTACACAGCTGGACCATCCTGATCTGTCCATATGTATGGACATACACTGGTGAGTATACACTGAACCAGTGATTGGTCTCTTAGGGCAGCAGTAACTGGGTAAAATTCAGTGCGCCGCTGGAAAAAAGAAAATAATTGTTTCCTACCTATGAGTTAGAGGCCCCACATTGCAACAGAAAATTACAAGATCATTCACACAGTTGAAAAATCTTTAGGAAACACCGAGAAAGATGTCTGATTTTTTTGGGAGCAACAAAACTCGCATCTCCCAACTATTTTCTTCTTTTACACTAAGCTGTAACTCTCCTCTGTAATCTTCTTTATAAACAAAGATGTTTGTGTAAGCTAGGTGTAACACTGCTGCATGATCTATACCTTTATTACAAAAGCAGCTGAGGGCAATTTTTTACCTCCTGATAAGGAGTCATCAGCATATTGTAATGCTGAAATTAGAGAAATTAGAAATATTCTAATGCAATTTCTGGTTTTAAGGTCTATGACTATAATTGAAAAATTCAGAGGACAAACAGTCACAGAGAATGCCAAGGTCATGCAACAACAACAGCTGAAAGAAAACATTTAGGTAAAGGTCTTTATTTTAAAAAACACCTAACTATGTATTAGTTTGGAAGATGCAAATTAAAAAACAGAACAGATTTTTTTTTCTTTTTGCTCATCCTGTTAAAAACTAAACAAACCATTACTGCGAGGTTTTTTTGTGTACTGAGAGGGGGGAAAAAAAAGATTCAGTAAGTGAAAATGTGACAAGCTTTGAAAAGGAAAATGCCATATGTCCTAGTAGTTTCTAGAATGTCCTGTAATTTTGCTATGTCACATGACATGAAGAAAAAGCATGCTTGCATCAGAACTGCTGGTGAAGACATCAGGCAATAAAAGCAAGCCTGCAGGAATGCTTTATTGGTGTGGCACAGCAAGTGGGGAGTGTCTGAAGCAATGGTGTGTCAGGGGCAGACCCCTCCCTCTGAGCCGGTCCGGTCCTGCCACGCTGCCATCGAAGTCATCAGAGAGGAAAAGACACTTGCAGGGCAGCAGGCAGCCAGATGCTCTACTGCCCGTGTCTGTATCTCGGCGAGACGTGGTCCAGCGAGTATGATTACAGACACTCCACTGAACCACTTTGTACTACATTCTTTTCCCTTTTTTTTTTTTTGTTCGCTTGGTTGGTGTTTTCCCCCAAAAGTAACTGTTTTCAAATGCTGGTAATTTGTTTTTAAAGGAATTGCAAGGTGGGAGCATCCTCTGTAAAAATATTTATTTTTAAATATTTTTCCTTTTTATGTATTTTTAAGTTATTTTATTTAAAAAAAATAATATCCCCTCACAACAATCATATTTGACATAAGAGGTTTATGACTGATGTCATAATCATTTATATCACATCTGGAAACTGCTATAAAAAACATAAAATTAATAAATTTTTCAACTGTGATGGTTCCAAAAACTTCGAAACATTAAGATTTGTCTGTTCCCCTGAGTCTTTAGCAAAATAAACAAGATTTTGCATTTTTTAATATTTTAGAAAATTACTTTTCAGTCTTCCATTTCTACATGAAGTCCCCATTGTTCTTTGAACTGTAGGAGATACATTTCTTGATCCTCAGATGATTCACCAGATACCTCTTTCTCATAGAGTCTGAGCAAAATTCCTTCTTTGTTGGGATCATCACGCTTGAATAGTCCTTCACACACCTGATTTTCAACACTGGACAAGGTAGGAATATACAGTCTTCCACTGTGAGGATCCCAATCAACTAATATGGTCTGCACACTTTCTTTCTCTGGGAGGCCCCGTGTGATTTTTTCCAGCTGACGATAGGATGTCTGCCCAGATTTTTCAGTATCCAGGTGCACAAAGTCAATATGGGTCTCACCTGGCAATTCATCTGCTGCATCAACCACCTTCAAATTAAGTTCCTCTGTTTTCTGTCCCAAACAAAGGTCTGCTACCCTTATCTCTAGGTGGGGGGAATACGGCTGTCTTGGTTCCATATCAACCAAGTCCCCCAAAGCAATCTGTGGATCACTCTGTAGCCCCTTGGGGGCAGGAAACTTCTCTTCTAGTTCCTGACCAGGACTGAAGTCTTCAGCCCTTACATCATGTTCATACTCTACAACTCCTGCATTTCTATCTTTCCAAGTACTCTGTGTTCCAGACCGGCCATGAGATGCCCAGTTTCCAGCTTGGTCCCCCTCCACTACAGTATCTTCAAGTGAAATCTCTTCATGTGAAATACCAAGCAAATGTTCTGATTTCGGCACTTGTTTAGGAGGCAAATCCTTCCCTTCAGTGTCATTGTAAGCAGTGTTATAATGGGGACTTTTCCTTTCCGACAGACGACTGGACTCCCTGCAGTCATCCCCATTAACAGTGATAAGGTTGAGCACTATTTTTTCACTTGGTATGAAAACCCGTTCCTTGCATTTGTCAGTGTACTGCCATACCTGGAAAGTAAGAAATATTTTGAGTGAAGTATAATAAAAACACCATCTTGCTGCTTCTTATACCATCTTACATTTTTAAAATATAAGGCTAGGTTAGACCTTATTAGGAGGTTATTTCAACTTAGGGAAGAAGAAAGTTCATCATATAAACATTCAAGAATGTCAATATGCTCCCCTTTTTTTATTGTATCCAAAGTAAACCTATATTATGACAAGTTTTAATATCCCTTTCCTCACCTTCCTCATGTCAAAATAATGGTTAGAACAAGTCTGTCAAATACAGGTTTTGTTTCCAAACCAGCATAAAGTCATGTGACTCTGGAGAAAAAGTCAGTCTTTGTTCTTGGACCAGATTACCCAATCTGTTCTACTCCTTTTAACCAGTGAAGAGAACGTGCAGTCACAACCAGTTCCTACAAGCAGTGTCAGGCAACATGTTAATGTATAACTTCCAGAGAATAAAATAGTACCAGGTTTCCTTTCAGAAAGGGAGATACACAACAGCTTGAAGCACTGTGTACAGAGCCTGCACTGTGCAGGCTGCCACAGGCTGCTTTTGTGACTCTGTGCAAAATCATCAAATTAAACAATAGGGATCTTTCTGAAATGAGTACCATTTTTGACAGGAATCAACATTGTGTGGGCACTGGTGGAGTGAATAGAAAAAACAACGAGAAGGTACATTTCAGTGCTTTCAGGCTTGAATGGAAGACTAAGACCACTAATTGATGTACCAAGTAGTCTGAAAGGTTACGCAGGTCAGAAAGTACTGGACCAAAACAAACAGTTTATTCCATGTCCCAGCAACCACACAGGGTGCACACGTGGAAATCTGTATGTTGGGAAAGCCAGAGAGCACCATTAAGATACCCAGTCTATATTAATTTTCTACCTTAACATTGACTCAATCCAGAGGTGGAAAAATAAAATTGAGGCTCCATGATGGTCATTAAAAAGTGCAATGAACATTAATAAATTCCCAACATTCAAATAACATCTTTATTAGAGAAAAAAACTCCTGGAGTTAGGAGTTTAGTCTGCTACTGAGTGGGGATTTTTCACTAAGTAGCCCTTCATGCTCTTGGACTTTAAAGAGCTCTGTTCTGTTAGCTCCCCAGCAGACCAAGCTATCTCCCCATACCATGACCTGCCAGGAACAAAACATAACGAATAGACAGAGACAGAGTTTTTACTAGGGCCTGTAGTGACAAGGGACAACAATTTTAAAATTAAAGAGGGTTCATTCATACTGAATATAAGGAATAAATTCTTCACTGTGAGCGTAGTGAGGCACTGGAATAGGTTTCCCAAGAAGCTGTGGATGCCCTGTAAGTGCAAGTGCTCAAAGTCAGGTTGGATGGAGCTTTAAGTAACCTGATCTGGTGGCAGATGTCCTTACCCAGGTCAGAGTGGTTGAACTAGATACCTTTGAAGGCCTCTACCAACCCAAAACACTCTGTGATTCCACAGTTCTGTAATAAAACCAGTGCCTTGTCAAGTGCAGGAGGTGTTTCTGTGCAGGAGCACACCTGAACACACTGCAGCAGTAGCTGCTCCAATCCTTCTGAGCCCTTCTGAATTCACAGTCCCACTGTGAAGACTTCTCCTGTCACCTCTGCACTTTCCTAATCTTCTTCAGCAAGATCAGCATGTTGAAACCAGCTCCCTTTTATCTCCCATCCCATGGTGTCATGCAGATTGGATTAACATCGAAGTCTTCATTCATTATTATAATTGCATGTTTATGGTTGAGCAACTTGAGATATCTGTGAGAAAGTTCTGTTGAACTCATGAGCTGGAAACATTTAATAGACTTTATGTGTTCTTTCTAAAAATCAACAAACTTTGCAGCACTAAGAAATCTGAGAACATTTTTTTTGCAAAAAGTGTATTTGGGCTGTCTAAATAACTTATGTGTTTATTTATACATTTCTGGATGTTGGGAAATGGTACAGCATTTCAAAGTATTCTTGAAATCCAGGTTAAATTATCTGTATGATGCACATGTGTTAAATCCTTCACAATCACAATTAAGTGGAAAAATCTGGTAATACCTAACAATAGTCCAAGAAAACATCATGGTGTTTCTGTACTGCTTCATTATCTTCCCTTCTTGTTTCTGAATTCAACAAATTAGTAACTTTTGTTCAACTGACTTTACACAGTGTTTCATCTTAGATAAATTTATGGAGCTCTGACATCCTGACAGACCTTGCCTAGTGCACCTCAGACCTTGATTAAGGCAATGACTCCTCCCAAACCAACAGCTCTGTCCTGATCATTGCACACTTGACTTATTACTCTGTTTTTCTTGCATTTGATAACCCTTAATGTGGTTTTCTTCTCTTGATCTCAGTGGCAACTAGAGCTTTTATTTGGAGCTAGCCACAGTTTCCTCCAAGCCTGCTTTGAATCCTGGAAAACACACATCTCTTCTGCAAGTGCCGAGGTTGGCAGTGACCTCCTGCAACAGAAGACACTTACCAGGTTTGTTGGATATTTTTGTTTGTGGATGTGAATATACTTGTACACACAACAGCATGCCACAGAAATAAAAAGGAGAGTGAGCGTGGTAGGCATAAAATATCCAAACGTGATTGTTATAGTTTCACCTTCTGTTTTATCTGTTAATAAAACAAAAGCTTTTATTGCAACAAGCAACTTTTTAATGTATGTAGACAGTAATATCTCACTACACTGCATTTTGGATACAGAACACATATGTTTTAGATAAACAAGGAACTTGCAGGAAATGAAAAAAAATTATATTTGAGCTATAGGACAATTATTATCATTGTCTAAATGATAAATTCTAAAAAGAAGTAACAACATCTCCCTTAGGTTCTCCTGTTGCTAACTTCAGATTGACCCAGCTCTGCCACTCCCAAACCACATTCAAAGAGAAAAAGCCTTCTCCATGCACTAAAACTCAAAGAATGCAGACACTTTTCTTCAGAGGTACTGACGCACCTCACAAATTCAATCACCATGTTTTTTTTTCTAACTTGCATCTTCTTTTTTTAATTTGCCACCTCACACATACCTTTCAACGTAGTAATGCAATATTCTTTGGAAAAGCCACTGTCCAGAAGTGGTGTGCTGACATGTATCT
The DNA here is from genome assembly GCA_013400315.1 of Bombycilla garrulus. NCBI lineage: Eukaryota > Metazoa > Chordata > Aves > Passeriformes > Bombycillidae > Bombycilla > Bombycilla garrulus. Next base: position 216,122 of record VXBU01005016.1, read on the forward strand.
GTGCACTGACACAATAAGCTGTTCCAGGTTCTAACCAGGGCACAACCAAGGTGTTGTTGCTGATGGAGAAGAACCACTGGAAGACATCAAAAAACATTTTCCCCCCTTTATCTTCTGAGCTACAGAAAGGTCACAAGCATACACATTTTCTAGAAAGACTGATACTCTAAGAGCTGCCAGCTACATCCTTTTCTTCCAAATGGAATCAACATTCAAGTTACTCGTTAAGTCACATCCTCTCTGACTACTTTCCCTTCCAGTCAAAGACTCTTGTGCCACCACTGAACAATTTCATGCTTCATATGAAGCAGGATCATTGGCCACTGCTGGCTGGCCCACATTCTTGTGCTGATGTTGCAATAGAGCTAAAGCATCACTCCAGCCCTGTCCTAACACACAAATTGATGACAGGCACATGGTATGGTTCTACAAAGTATTTCAAACTGGGATGTTCTGGAAAAGATAGGAGCCTTAGGGTAACAGGATTTATGTAGACCTTGGAGTCCAAAGTAAAGTAATGCTGCATTTCCTGCACCTTTGTGAAAAAACCCTCGACAAGCCAGGCAAACAAAAAACTCCAAAGAAACAAACACAACCAAACCACTATTGTCTATTACACATTTGCTAATCTTGGCATTTCAAGAAGCATAGACCACAGATTTAAGAGGAACAGTTCTACAGCCTTGTCAAAGCTTACCCTCTTCTTTGTTTTTTTGTTGAGGACAGACACGTTGTACTGTAGGCCAGGATACACTTGAAGCAGAGATAAGGACTCTTCCTCAGGACTTCTCTTCCACTTCTCAGGAGCAGTCAAAATGATTGAAATAGATCTGTCAGTAGAAGATACACTTACCATGGGTGGATCTATTTTAGCTGGAAAAATGAACATGTACAAGAAGCAGTCAAATTCAGCAGAGGTACACTGGTTTGACCAGTTTCATCTGATTGATCATATTACAATTTTGCAATGTTTGGGGGAGTCTAAGTAGAGCTTTGAACATTTTTTTTTATATTGGTAGAAAATTATTTGATCAGATAACTAAGAGGATCTTTACAGTGAGAAAGTGGACACTGACTTGGAATTTTGCCAAGGAATTACTGGGACTTCACAGGATAAACAACCTTGAAACTCAATGTACTAAAATAGGCTGAATTACCAGCATGTTCTTAGATTATCTGGCACAGATAAGAAATATTGGGCTCTAGAGTATGCTTACTGATTGGTTTAATAAAGCCTTCTCAAAATCAGAGTTATTTATGCTGTGAATGTGCCACAGATTTTATTTGCCTTGAGTAAGGCTTTACCATATAGCATTATAAGCATTATAAAGAATTCAGTATATACCAGACTATATACATATAAATCCAAATTCCAATTTTATTACTCCAATTACTTCCGTCAAAATCAGAATAAAATAATAAAATAACTGCAAAAAATGTAACTTGATGCTAAAATTAAAATATCATACACTGTGAAGGCAGGTGCAGAGTGAGCACACATTATTAATCAAGGACGTTGAACATACGGCTGTGAGCTTAGCTCTCCTTACTGTCTGTTAGAGGGTTGAATCGTGGGGTCTCCACCCAGTCAGAGCATGTCCTATTTAGGAATGCTTTAACACTTGCATAGTATTGTTCTTCGTAGTCAGAGGTCTCACTGGAGAGGTCACACCATGTTCTGTTTATATTTCTGCATTCTGGTTTTCTAATCCATTTGCCAACACCATATCTATATTGAAAAGTAACAGAAAGGAGCTGTACAAAAGCTATTTCCATTATATTAGTCACCTCATAATATAATTTTCTCTGCTTTCTTATGCCTGATAAAACAGTTTCCATGTTTAGCAGAAATCTGAGATTTCAAGGAATCCCAGTTTTAGCTGAGATAAGCACAAGACTTCCACAAGTTTTTAATGAAAAATGAATTAGAGTAGCCCCTATCCAGAAGAAGCCAGATGAAACTAACTGGGATGTTAGAGATACCAATCTAAGTCAAGATTTGCCTATGCAGACCAGGGATCTCTCAACTTCAGTCTCCACAGCTTTAGTTTAAATTCTAAATACATGATAACAGAGACAGGGTAATTATTTATATGGAAACGAAGAGTTCAGTCAGAGGGGTCAGTGACTCATCCTCAAGTATTGACACAAATGATGCTCAGGATCTCCAAGATGAATGACAGGAGACTAATTCCTGCCTGATGCCTCATTTTCTAGTTTAAAAGAAAGACTCAACTGGAACACAATGAACTTCAAAACCCTTCTAGTTGAAAAAAAAGCCATATATCTGCTACCAACAATGCCTTGGTACTGACCAGTGTAGTTCTACTATACACCGGTGGAACAAACCAAGATTTCCTTGGAAAAATCCTGTTTGGATTTGCTCAGAAGCTCATGCTCCTCAAATTCACATTAAGAATTCTCTCTTTGGCTGCTAATCAGTAAGGGCATGTGGCAGCTTCTGCCTGACCGCCAGCTCACTCATCAGCAAGTTCCACCTATATCAAGGCCTTGCTCTTCTAGGTGGGTAGAGGCACATGAGTGTTTTGTGTTCAGTGTGAAAGACACCTATGTCTACAGACTCCTCACGGACCAGCTGGCCCTTCAGAGCCAGTGCAGCCAGTTCTCTCTGAACACTTTACCTCCCATACAATAGTCCTGGCTTTGGCCAAGGACAGGGATAATTCATTACAGTAGCCATGAGGGGGTGGAGCCTGGAGCTGTGTGGGCACGGCCAAAATCCTAATGTTATTCACTACCATCTTTCATCATCGCTAGGGGCACTCACTCCATTCCAAGAAGAAAGGTGCTCTTTTCCAATGCAGGAAGCATGGCGGATGGAGCAGTGGGGTAACGCTGGTCCTGACTGGAGGGAGCTGTTTGGGTGGCATGGCTGTGGTTGGGTTGAGCTCTGCACTCTCTCTTTTGTACATTTTTATCATTAATACTGTTGCTGTCACAGCTCATTGTGTGATCTCATTGCTGTAAAAAGTAATTTCCAGTAATTTGTTCTTATCAACATCTGTGATTTCGCCTTTTGTGCTTCCAACTAGAGATGGAGGGGAAGCGAGTGGCACCATGTTTTTTTTAGCAGAACTACTGAATTGGGGAACACCATTCCTAAACCATGACAATAATTATTGTTTACTCTGTAACTGCTGAGCACTCTCAAGTTACAGGAAACTTCTTGAGATCAGCATCCATTTTACTGTTCTGAAAATGTTTCTGAATTGAGGGAAGTGTAAATGTTAGAGGTAAAGACTGGCAGCATTACATAATCTGTGACAATGGTGCTACACCTATTTAGAAGGCTAACTTCCATCACTGCCCTTCAGAATGACACAGTGCTCTCTCAGCAGGAATAAAAGAATGGAGTCTGGTTCTCATGCAAATTCCTTGATACCCTATTAAGGTGCAGACCTTGACAGTGTAAGGGCCTGATTCCAAGCACATGACTTGGTTTTGTACAATGCTTGATAACATCACTGGATTTTCTCCTAGAAAAGCTTGCTGGATCAGAAGAAATCTGGGGGAGTGAGTGTGTCAGGAAAGAGCAATGATACACTGGGTATTACTACTATTGATTGAACCATACATCTCCATTTCCATTTAGGTGTGTACAGAGGATGGATATGGACAGATACCAGTCCACAGCCCAGTTCTTCACCTTTCTCTCTCATTTTAGGAGGAATGTCTCTGAAAGCTTCCATAGTATTAGAATGTTGCTTCCTACACTTCTTTCATATGAAAAACATCTCCTTACACATTTTTTAACTGGATGAGAAATAAACAGTGCCAGAAGCAGAAGTAAAAAACCAAATTGCTTAAGTCTAGCTCATACTTTAGTTATTTATTTACTTTATATCAGCAATGCTTTGCATGAAGTTGGGTTTTCTTTTTAAATTATTATTTAAAATGCTAAAATAAAAGTCAGTGGGAGATAAAATAAATAAGCCAACTTACATTGCATACTTCACCTTGTAGAGTACTCCATCACCTGTGCCTTCTGGTGCTGACCAGTGAAGGACATTCTTCATATTTATAGATTCAAAACGGACATTCCTAGGGTTGGGCAAAGAACAATACAACTCTCCTGAGAAAGAAAATAAGAAAGGAAAAACACACACTAAGAATCAGCAAATACATACACTCCCAAAGTAGCCAAAAGAGACAGTTATTTTTAACAAGGTCATAAATTCTACCTTTTTTACCTTTCAAAGCTTAATGTGGTTGGCTATGGAAAAAAATTAATTTTTTTACAAGTGTCCTACCTAGTACAATCTCAAATTCTTTCTTTACGAGTGTGTTTTTCTCTAGCAAAAACGGCTTTATCATTTATGACAGGCATGGAAATATTCAAGGACTGGAAGCTAAAACTAGAAAACTTGGCCTAGAAGAGACAACATTTTAAAAATGAGTATTGTATTTGAACATCAGAAAAATTTAACACTGAAAATTTAAAAAATGTCTCCTTAATACTTCACTAGAATCTTGTAGCTGAGTGGATTTTTAAAAGGCAAACGAGGTATTTTAAAAAGACACACAGAGTCTACTGCAAACACATCTTTACAAACTGAAGAAAGACTTTACTCTGGAGAATTGGACTGGATGATCATAATAGCACCAGTGTCATTTGACTATCCCTTTTGATTCTCCAGAAAGTCAAAAGCAAACATCTACTGTAAGGTAACACATCTAACTTGCTGATCATTGCACCAGCTTTTGAAATTAATAAATAGGCAAATTTGCGTATCTTAAGAACACAATTTCAGATCTTTCTAATGCACACTCTAATCTAATAAATGTCATGAAGGTGCCCACATTGCTAAATTGCTTGCAAAACAAAGCCCGTGGGCCCAGGGGAAGAATCTCAAGTTCAAAGTTATGACTCAAGCCTCAGTTACTCCTGCCATGCTCTGAAGGGAGCAGCTTGAGACCAGCCCTGAAGCTGCCACTGCTAGGGAAGAGCTTCCTATTGCAAGTAGCCACAAAAGCACAACAGGGAAGAGAAAAAGTGACTCTGTGGTTTTTCAGGACTTTTCAAAACCCTTTAATCTCTTCCTCCAGGAATGCAATTCTTGTTCTTGAGATAACAAAATGAGGCAAAGAAAGGGGAAAATAAAATATATCAACATAAACAGTGGAAACCTGTTCAAATGAATAGTCCTTGAGCTGTTACTTCTGCAAGGGGAACTTAGGGTATTTTTGTAGCATATTTTGCTATTACTAGAGCAATAGTGTTCATCCTCCTGTATATGTAATATATTGTTGCTTTTGTAAGCAGAAGTCACCACCATTTTCCTGATAAATGTCCAGACTTCTATCTGTCTTTGAGCCAAACAGAAAAAGCTTTTTTCTCTTCAATACATTTTTTTAAAACAATCTCCTTGCAATTCTGTTTCTGTTCTGAAGACCTATGAGTTCAAACTGTCTCAGAGCCAACTCTTGGTTTTCGAAGCCTCTGGCTGCTCATTAATGCTGTACATTGTGTGTGCATCTGTATCTTCAGACCACAACACTGTTTATGGAAGGTATTTCTCATGTTGCTCTCTTATCTCTGGCACTTAGATAGTGTTTAGTGGCTTCCATTTTCTAGTCAGAGAAAAAATTTTGTCAGGTACAGTCCTTAGGGCAAACTTATCTATTTACAAAATGTAGAAAGTTCCATTTCCTTGACACTGGGATGCAGAAATGCCCCATGACAGTCAGCCAGTAAGAGCTCAAACTACAGACTTGGTTGTAGCAACATAAAAAATGTTTCAAGATACCAGGGGATATAAATGCAGCAAAAGGGATTCTCCAGGAATTTGCCTTATTCTAACACTTGCTTCCAAGTGATAGATACAGAATCTAGAAAATCTAAGGTTTTCATTTCCTCAAAATAAATGTCCTCTGCAACTGCTTTAAGTGAATCCAAATGTAAAGATGAAGTTGCCCAGGAGAGCTGAGAAAGCTGTTTGCCTGTACCTTTCCACATTTGTTCACTCTCATTTTAAAACATTTATATTCCTCAGCACATTTTAAAGTAGCAAGAGTCATGCGTTTGGCTGTTACACAAAAATATTTTTAAACTATTAATGTGTAAAACTGGCTCTTTGACACTTTTTTTTTTTTTTAATTTTAATTTCCCTCCTCCCTGTGTTGTTCCCGCTCTGGTAAATGAAGTGTCAAAGCAGAAACACTGACTGCAGCAGAAGAGGCAATCTCAGTATGCAGAAGCCACAGACTGTATCTTTACAAGATCTAAAGCATTACAACACTGCTGGTGTGCTCCCACCTACCACCCCCAGCTCAGTGAGATTTGGAAGGCAACGGGACTGAGACCGTTAACTTTCCACAAGATGCAAAAACAGAGATTTGGTTTCAATTTCTAGTTTTGCCCCTTTACTAAAGGGCTCCTGCCCTTACAATAAATTGTGCAAGTTAGTTATACCACAATTCTGCATGTGCAAAACAAGAATAAAACCACCAAACTCCCCTATGTCTCCAGGAAGAGTTAAGAATAAATTCCTTCATGTTGTTTGGTGATCAACAGTATTGGGAGGCATGTGTAGAGAATAGATCATACATAGAGCTTGAATGTTCCATGATTATCAGTAAGGAAAGGATTCAAGTATATGTAACAGCTGCATGTTTCAGTCTTTTAACTTGTCTTCCGTCTTCAGTTTCTAGTCTATAAACACATTACATCCAGTTATATTCTGATTTTATTTCCATTTACCAGGATTAATGGCATGGGTGTCACATTAAGCATTTTCAGTTTCTACTGGCCTAGGAGCAGAAATGAGTCACACATGTTGCTTTGCTACATTTAGTCTGCCACACTGATTGCTAGCAATGGCTGTCATTCACTTTCCAGTACAACTAAGTCACTTCATTTATTTATTGCACGGGGAAAAATGGAGCCCTTATTACTGTTTATGTAAAGTTGTAAATCAAACCTTGAGTAATATAATTGTTTACATCTTCATGACTGAAACCTGGACTGGAAATAAAGTAGTAATATAGGCTTGCAAACTTCACCGCCACAAGGAACAGCCAAGTCCTGATCTTAGAATAAGCTATAGTGAGACTCTCCAAAACAGATGTGACTTAGCCTGAAAACACCTTTGCATGTGAGTGAAAAACCCCATTGACGTCAGTGAGATTATTCACATGAGTAAAAGTCTGCATGGCAGGTGCTTCATCTTCTCTTTATGAAATCACCACCTAGGCTGAAAAACCTGGTCAGTTTTAATCACATAGAGCTCCCTGCCAAGTACATGCCTTACTCAAATCAGTACTGCTAAAAGCTCAGTTCTGGTTATAGCCAAATCTATCTATCTACACACATACAGACACTTGGATAAACACACAATTTCCATGTTACAACCATTACCTGTTCAGGGTATCTGTGTTTTACGTTCTAGGAGGTCCCCCTGCCTGTCTTGGTGACAAACAGCTGTGTTTAATGTCAGTGCTGCAGAACAAATGCAGCTGCAACTACCCATGTCCTCTGGCTCTAAACAGATTTTTTTAGCTTTGCACTTCAGTTGGGTAACCCAGCAGCTGCAAAGCATCAAAACATATGAATACAGAAAGGTTTAGATTATTTTTTTGTGCAGTAGCAAAAAATTTGGGGTGGGGAGAAGGCAGAGGACCCACTGAAAGCTGACCTTTTGGTATCCAAGTGCCTCCTGTGTGACCACTGTTGTTTACTGTAGCCCTCTCAAGTGGAGTGATCATCTGCTGTATTTTACTGTGGCATGGCACAGAGGTGCAAACATCAAATTATCCAATCAAACGCAGCAACAAAGATCATAGAACCTTCAAGACAACTGTAAGATACAATTTAAGGCAGTGAGTAATGTGAAAAGCATTGAGACAGAAAGGTGAGCCTTACTGCAACAGTCTGGCTATCCACAGCAGTAAAAGCCAGTAACTCCTCCCCTACAATCATCTCAGAATTCAAAAGGGGAACTTCTTTTCTGACAATGGCAGAGACTTTGGCTTCAACTGTGTTCTTATTTTCTTTTACAAAAGTGGCCCTTGGGAGCACCTCTGATGGAAGGGAAACCTTTGTGCTGGGTATCGATTTTGTGGGCATCACTGCAGCTGTGACTCAGCATTTGCAGCTGCCACTTCAAGGCCAGGAACCCCCACTAAGACACCTCAGAGAGGGGACAGCCTTTCAAACAGGCTTTTCCCATTAGTAGCTCAGACCCACCTGTGAAGCATCAAGCAATTAAGGATCAATCTAGGATACACTGCTTCTAGCAATGAATACTCTAATCCACTGCTCTTTCTTTAGTCTTTCAGTTCAGCTTTGGGTGACTTCCACCATATTCCTATCTTGTTTGTGCCTTGTATGCTGTTGCTCTTCATTTTTTGAGGAATTTTTTTCTCTCTTTCTTCAGCTCATCTGTTTTGATTGTTATGTTGTTCTCAGTGAAAAATAGTCCCTCAAACACATGCCTAAATATAACATAAAAATAAAAATGGTCATACTCAGAGCAAATGTCCATTTAGCATCGTGTTCAGTGTCCTTCACAAGCAGAATGTTGGGGCTGTCTTTTATGGCACATCTCCAGCTCCAGGCATGTTGGCACTGGCCATGCAGGAATGCAAGGGAGTGCACCACAGGGGGACTGAGCCAAAATTGGAGATCATAAATTACGTAGAGGAAGGGAAACCCAGCAAACCCAGGAATACACCTTAGCAAACTTATTACTTACTCATCATCTTAGCAACAATTTAAACAAATGAGTAAACTGCTTAAAAATTAAGTGATCCTGAAAGCTTTTCTCTGTGCAGATTCTTTTTGACTTGAACTCAGCAGACCTAATAATGAGGAAGAAAAGAAAGACGACAAGGAGGAGGAGGAGAAGAAGGAGGAGGAGGAGGAGAGGAGAGACATATAGGAGCCACTGTTGCTCAGCTGCCTTTCTCGTGGTGGGTTGCTGGAACTCTGGTGTTGCTGGGTATGAAGTCAGGTTAGTGAAACCCTTTGACTTGAGCGGCACTGGTGGGAATGTGGGGAGGAGCACAGAGGTGATTTCCTGTTCAAGTCATAGCAGCACTTGAGAGCTAACCACAAAGCACACTCTTTGCTCTCCCACAAGAGGAGCCTGTCACTCCCATCACAGCCTGTTCAGAGGGGGCACATAAGAGAAGAAAGACAGGACAGAAAGGCAAACATAAGACAGCATGAAAACCAGGTGATAAAGCAGATGGAAAAACTTGAGGGAAGAGATGGGGAAAGGTGGGAGAAGGATGAGACTGGGGCACGTGCAGTTTGTTTTTCAAGAAATGGGCAGGCTGCTACTGGAAACAGGTGAGCCTGAGGAGGTAGTTTCGTCAGAGTGTGAGTGGAAGTACAACCTGAAGAATAGGAGATACAGAAGTGGGACTGAAGCTACGGCTTGCCCTGACAGGTTCTCCTCCTCCATGTGAGGCCTTGCCATTATTTATCCAAACCATGTCCTAACTTACAAAAAACACCTCTAAAGAGAATATTGGTCAAAGGACATTTCAGACTCAGTCTAGAAATACCCAGCCTCAGACAGGAGGAGAAAGTCTTCCCAGTCCATTAAAGGCTCGTTAGGAGACAGCTGGAGAGGACCATGGCAGCTGACACCCATTCCTTTTTGCTAACTTGTATGAAATAAAATAAACTGAATTTTCTTCCCACTGTGTTGAAAGCTTGAAACTTCAAGAGCAGAGCTCTCATCACCTTCCCTATGCCCTGCTGCAAACACGTTTGCTTGATGCATTCCAGCAGGCGACAATTGTTTTAGATATGTTTTTTCTATTAATTCTGAGTGACCAATACTGGCCTGAAACAAGCAAACAAGGTGAGTGAAATTCAAGGTGGGCTTGTCTGAAATTAGTCACAACCCTTTCAAGGCTTTCAGAGTTGTAATCTGACTGAGGTGTTTTGTGCTTGATGGTTTAGTTTGGTCCCAGTTTGTTTATTTTTGTTTTTCAATTCAAAATGGAAAAGAGGTTCTGTTAAGTTTGGCATGCAAAACTATTTTTTGTCAAAAAGAACTAAGCCCAGTGGTGACACAATGCTATGACATGATAGCTGTTTTTTAAAACAGATGTTTTGAAATTATATGATATACTGAAAATTGCCTGACTGTTTAGAGTTTAATGTTAAAGTTTTTCTACCCAGAACATGTTTAGCACTATCAATTTATTACTGCTTAGATCAATCACATTGAACAGCCAAGAAAATGCAAGCTTAGTTAGAATACCTCTGACATCTTACATGTGTTTTTAAAATTATCTGAGAGTTAAGCTTTCTATTTGAAATATTGTAAAAATGATGCTCTGTGACAGTTATCAGTCAAATTGCCACACACCACATTTTGGTACATTCTTAATCCATCTTTATGTAAAATTTCCATTTTTTACATATAAATTGAGCCAAAAATATGTTTGGCTTTCAGCATTCAGCACTGACTCGCAGCTGTTAGGCAACAACAGTCAAGTTATAACTAATAGAATTATATTCATTGACCAATGCATGTTGCTTCTTGCTCTGTGACCTACTGATGGCTTTTCTAGAAAATAAATTTTACTTTTCTTGGGACTCAAAAGAATTTTAATTAGTGAAATCTACAATTCTGAATTCACATTTTGCCTTGGACAGGAGATTGAATGTAATATTGATGGGGGATGAGCACTTGCCTTTCTTTCTGGGGGAAAGGCAATCCTAAAGAAGATGAAAGTTAAACACCTTCTGCGCCTGAGATCTGAGAGGAAGGACCAACACTCCCAGAAAGCTTGTAATGCCTTACCTCTCGCAGGCAATGCCTTTGGGAAGGAACTGTTTGCAGAAAACTCCTGGGGTACCCCTCTATTGATGTGATATTCTGAACAGAAATATGATGCCTCTAAACAATATCCCAATTTACTGGCGCATGAAATACAAATAAAAGAGCTGTATGTAATTTTAAATTTTTATCTACAGATGGTCCTGAGGTCCAAGAGTTCAGGCTTTTACAAAGTTAAGCTTCTTAAAATACGGGAGCTCTTTTTTTGGCTCATAGAGGGTGGGAATTCCCTCTCTTACTTGCACATAATCAGTAAGACTTCTCTGGGAGAACTCAACCAGAATAAATCAATTTGTACAAGCCAAAACTATAAAACCAAACATAAACAGGAACTACACACACACACAAATTACTTCAGTTATCCTAACCACTTGCTTCTCTTGGAATTAAGACTATAAAGATCACTAGCCAACAAGAGCTGCGGCAAGGAATGGTTATCAGCTACAGTGGTGAACCTGAGTGTTTGCATGGGGAACTGCAATGCAGATCTAAGTTTTGGGGTTTAATCACAAATCCCAACAATGTTGGAAGTGCCTCTATAGAGTGAACTGCCTCCTTTAATCATTTCCATCTCTAATTATCAGGCAATAAGAACTTCTCAAGTTGAGGAATCATACACAAAGCTGAGTACTAGGGCTAGATCACAGTGTTTGCTACAAGAGCCTGGCATGAGATTGGAAGCTGGAGATGAGACGGTAAGGAAAAGCCTTTCAGCTATATCAACACGACCCTCCTTCTTCATATACTGCAGTTCTCCTTATGCCAACATCCATTTTTATTTATTTCTATGTTACATTAACTCCTCTTTCCTTCACAGGAGCGGAGAGCAAGGAAATACTGTGCAAAACCAAGCATAACCCCCCCATATACTCCCACTCTTATTACTGAAGCTTTACGCTCTCTCTGGTAAACACACATATTATCACCAATACACATGTATTTCAAGCCTGCAAAATATATAGACATATATTAGGTTATACCAAATACTACATACACAAAATTTTCAAGTCAGGAGTTAAAAAAAATAATTATATATTACAATTTTTCCCCCTACTGCTTTTCCTATCTCTAGTCTTTTATTCTGTATTTCCCAGAACAACATCAAAAGAGCTATTTTGTGAAATCCGGTACAGTTCTAGTAGCAGTGAAAGAAAACACATTGAAATTTGCCTAAAGGGAGGCCTGAAGCTACTTCTCAAACTACTATTTACTAGTAAAAATACGACAAAGTTGAATACGAAAGCAACTTACACTGTTACTAGAAAACATTAAAAAGGGGAAGCTTTCTGTCGCCCTGATTTTTGTAAGACTTTCTAAGCCTTCTGATATTTACATATTTGTGAAGAACTTTCTCACACACTTTCTGTAAACAGCTCACTGTTTTGGCATTCCTTCATAGAGGAGAAGAAAAATTGATGGACTGTTTGTCTGTCCAGTGTCTTTGGAGAGGTGGCACTGCCACCGTCCAATCCACTGTCACTTTTGGAAAACTATAAATACTGGAGTCAGAAAAAATAAACCTTGTTCTCTTCTCTTCTGATCACCTGCGCTGCGGTGTGTGTCTGTGTTCTTTTGTGTCCTATAGCGACATCTGGCACAAATATGTAAATATCAGAAGGCTTAGAAAGTCTTACAAAAATCAGGGCGACAGCTTTCAAGGTTGCATCATATAAAATGTAGTTGATTTAGGCACATATCAGCTCCAGTGGGGTCTAAGGCTGGATGTATGCTAGCAAGGACTGCAATCCAGTGTAAGCAGGTCTGTTAGATTAAAATGTTTATACTGAGAAAACCTTGTCTACATTATATACTTTCCAGGTTTTTGCAATTAAACATTGGACCAGCTGTACTTGCACTAGGTACACTGCAAAGTACATCTTCAAGGGCAGCTTCCTCCGGAAGAAATGGAGTTCCAAGACTGAGTCAGTAAGAGAAATAATTGATATTTGCTTCAAAATCACAACCTTACCTGAATGAAAATAGTAAAATATGCCTTAAGTAAATCAAAATACGTCTGGTTTTGGAGTTCACCATTCAGGCTCATTTCCCTTTCCTCTGAATAAGGATACACTGTAGTAGCTAGTGCATTCCTTCCTCTGTATGGCTCTACAAGAGAGAGACTGGACTCCATGGGACAAGGATTTCAAGGTTTCTCTAACTGCAGAAGAATGTGGTTAGGGAAGCCGCCCACAAAAGCAAGCGGAAGGATTTAAGATGAAGCTTGGTAAGTTAATAGACTAGTATTCTACCACTTGGAAAATTCAGGCTGTTCCTTCATATCCTTATCAGTTCCTCACAAAAATTGCTAAACTCTTGCATGTGGTAAAGAGGAATGTGCTTGAACATGCTTGAACATTTCTTGATCCCATCAATTAAAAAAATTAATTTTCCATTTTATTTCGCATTTTCTGCACTTTTTTATTTGTTCTACAGTACAGATTTTAAACAGTTGAGTGAAACCAATTCATAAAAACCCGAACTGCAATGACAAGTGAAATTTTTGTCCATGCTCACGTAGTCTCTTGGGTACAGTTCATAGACAGCAGGGCCTAAAAACAGAATGCAGTTAGAGACTGCTGGAATAGTAGATGCAATCCAGTAAGGGTAAAATCACACCCACTAATACATCACAGTGAAAACAAAAGGTGTTTTGCAGAAGTCAAGCTATAATTTAGCATTTAAATGCTGCTGCTAAGGAGTTCAGAAAGTTACCTGATGAGAGATCCCAAGGAGACAGGCACAGGACAGATCCTGTAAGCTGTAAGAATCTGAGTCTGCAAAGTCGAGCTGTAAAACTGCTTTACATGGCACCTGGGTCCTGGTTTCTTCTGCTGGAACGAAGTACCCAAAAGGGACTCCTCTACCTATTTGCTTCACTTCAGAGAAAGCACATGAGCACTGCTATGACAGTTCTATACTTCATATAGTTTCTTCTGTAATTAGCTAAATACTGCTAGGATGAATGAAACTAACATTTACAGTCTCACATTGAAAAGGATGGAAATGGAAGCTCTAAGTCTTCAGTGAAAAGCTCTCCCTTCCATGCTGGTATTGCTGACCATCAACAAAACCCTGGAATCATGTCCAGCTAAAACCTCAGGAATGCGCAAACAGATTCCCTTCTGCCCTGAACAACTACTAGACAAAAGCAGCATAACCCTCTTGACATATTTCTAAATTTTCTTTGGAATTAAAGCCAGCAGTAAACACATTTTAAAGCTTTTTTTTAAAGGGTCACTGAATACCAGTTGTACAGATTTTCCACAACACACTGGCACTAATAACCATCGGACTTAAATACAATGAAAATCATGTGGTTGGTTACTTAAAACAAAGCTGGCACTGGTACCTCTGAAAGCAACTCAAAATTGCTTATGCATATTGGAGTCGTTTGTCAAAAGAGTTAAGTGGGACACAGTACTAAGTGGTGCTCAAAGGCATTCAGGGTATGAAGAACTCTCCTCACTACCTTCCTGCTCTTACAAGATCAGAAAGTTTTGCAGTGGAGTTAAATGGGAGCAGACTCTGTCCTTAGGCATTGAGTTTTGGAGGCAACACTCCTCCTTTGGAGCAGCAGAGAACAAAAGCACAAAGACAGACTATGTTTCTGCTAATCCTTCCAATGCCTTGCTCAGTTTTTTAATATGAGATATATTTTAAAAAGAAATAATGTATGATTTCAACAGCAGCAGGGGACTCCCCCCTACACACACGTTCCAGGCTATAGTTTATAAGCTCATTCCCACTGGGTGACATCCTTGTCCATGCCGAGACAGTTCGCTCTTTGAGCTGCTCCCACAGCCCACTCCAGCTGCCACCTTTTTTGCTCCCTCTGTCTTTCGTGCTTGGATGTGTGGCTGCCACCATATGATACAGTCAACAGGTAGGAGAAGGGACCTGGAGCCACTCAGGACACTAACACACGAGCTGAGCATCTCTGCCAAGACCCCACCCTGACTTTTGTTTTAATCTAGCTCTTGACTGTTCAGTTAGACTCCTGAGAGTGGTGCCTGTCAAACAAAAAGGAACCTACAAACACCAAAGGTATTTTGGGAATTATCCAAATGGGTATAATAAGAACTGTCTCAAGAGCATGCTATCAATTTACAACTACTACCACAATCAATACAGAGCTTCATAAAACCTAATTCCAGCTTAAGAGAAAAGGAAAAGATAAAGTAACACTACAGAAATACCCAGCTCTCCTCCTCCAGCCAAAACCACGAACCCTAAATGCACGGCTGTCTAGGACAGACGGCACGGAGCACTTCAGCCTTGCTCCGGGGCTGAGGGAGCACAGCTCGGTGCGGAGTCACGGCTCGCACTCCCAGCCGGAGGAGGGATGCGCGTCCCCACCGCGACAGGCGGGGGCAGCGCCGGCACTCACCTGTGCGCGCCGCGGGGCTCGGCGGCAGCAGCGGCAGCAGCAGNGACCGCCTGACACCGTCTCCAAGCCGCGGGGTGATTTCTGCTGCATCCTTAAGTGCTTTCACTGATGAGTAACTCTCCCTCGAAACTACCGTAAGACGTGAGNGTGCGCGCCGCGGGGCTCGGCGGCAGCAGCGGCAGCAGCAGCGACAGCACCAGCAGCCCGGCGCCCATCGAGGACACATCTCCCGGCCCGGGGGCGCCCCGCGCCGCGTAGGGAGCAGGAGCGGGCCGGGCCGGGNCGTGGTACGTTACTGGGTGTTCAAAGATACGATTTCCCCCACTACTTTGCATTTAATTGTGTATTTGAAGGTGGAAAGAGGCTATGGAGTCTCCATTCTTGGAGATACTCAAAGCCTGTCTGGCGGAGCTGAGTATCCTGTTCCACCAGACTCCGGCTGGAGTAGTGGGGCTGAAGAGGCACATTCCCACCTCAGCATTTCTGGACTTGTGAGAAATAACATGATTTTTTGCTGTGAACAGAGCTCTCGCTGAGTGTATGTGGAGCTGCTCAGTGCAGCCCTCACTGAGAGCAGGAGATGAGGGAACCTGAAAGGGTGCTCACTGTGCTCGTGGGATGCTACAGACTGAATACCTGGGGAGGCTCTAGCAGTTGAAGGTGCTGAACATCAGCCCTTCTTCCTTTAGATGGACCCCTGCCAGCTCCTTTCCTGCCAACTGACCTCCCACTTGTTGTGTTCCCTTCAAGTTTACCTCCTCCCTCTTGGCACCCTTTTGCCAATTTTTGTTTCTTAGTCCTTTCATCACCAGCTGCTTCCCTCAGGCCTTTCTGCGGAAAAAGAAGTATCATGCAAACAAGAGCCAGGTATCAACGCAACTGCTACAGATCAGTCCACAGAAGTGATGGTCAGCATGGGTTGACTGGTAAAACAAGAGACTGTGTCTAGAAATTATTGTCTTGCTTGTTTATCCAATTCTGATTTGCAGAGGATAAGAAACTGTACATGGAACACATATAGGGTAATATATATTGTAAGTATGTATATACATACAGACACATACACTACAGTGAAGCTCCTGATGGACCTCTCTCCCCAGTTGCTGTTTCCATGGAAACACTGATTTCTCTCCCAGTTTGCTGACACTGTCATTCTGTGTCTTCCCTGCAATTCCTGCTTTTTTTTGCCTATTGTGCTGTCTGTGTTAGGAAGGGGGTACTTGGTGCCTTCATCTGGATACACAGGCCCACTCTGAAAGTGTGCTGAGAAAATGAGGTTTCTAGCCTTAATTCTGACTTCACCAACAGAACAGCTGTTCAAAATTCAAAGCCATGGTCACAAGGCAAGTAATCCTTCTTGCTCATGGCCTTAAGTATACATATAACGAGTGATGAGAGAACCTATGGTGAGTTCAAGTACTCAACAGGACAGTGTCTCTCCTGCCAATAAATTTTGGCCAGATTTTTCACAAAGACTTTGATGAAATGTGACGCTACTTTGTCTAAGAAGTGTTTCCACATTCAGCTGACTGTTCAGTTAGACTCCTGAGGGTCTTGCCTTGTCAAGCAAAAAGAAACCTACAAACACCAAAGGTATTTGGGGAATTACCCAAATGGGTATAGTAAGAACTATCTCAAAGGCACGCTGTCAAGTTAGAGCTGACACCAAAATCAATACAGAGCTTCATAAAACCTAGTTCCAAATTCCTAATTCTTGCACTCTTGTGCATAAAGTGGCATTTTAAGCTGATGTGGGGAGAGGAGGCTTTCTGGTGTTTTTTTTTTTTATTCCTCTACCCTTGGTCTTGGAAATGTCCCAGCTGACTTGACTTAGGAAGGCTGCAGCCTGGCTTTTTTAGACTGGAAACTTCATCACAAGTGGCTGAAGTTTCTGAGTATTATAAAGAGTAAAACTAGCCCTCAAATTCAGTGTCTTATTTTCCATTTTCATTTTTTTTTCTTGAAGAGAAAAATTAATACCCTTTTCCTGCCAGAGTTTGGCATTGCCAATATGATTTTCTATCACCTCTGCCTGCATCTTCACCCATGAAGCAAAGCTTTGTCTCCGTTGTAGTTTGATCTTTTACCTCTCCATCTCTATTTTTTTTCTAAAATAAAAGATATACATAAGAAATTAATGATAGAATGCTCTCATTTTAGCAGGGCATATACTTAGATTATAGCAAATTTGCATAGAGCCCTTAACTTCCACAGATTTAGTCCAGATTGAGTAAATCTGGAGAGTGGTTAGTGGTGGTGTAACTGCTGTACAAAGTGGCTGAAGGACTGCATAGGGTGAAGAATTTATTCTTTATTATAAAAAAATAGTTAAAGGAGTTAATTTAGCTATACAGTTGAAAAGGTCAGAAGAACATTTAGGATTATGTATCATAAATGAAAAAAATCCAATCCCACGTTTTGATTTTTTTTTCTCCTTTTCAGCTGGTTGTTGGGATAAGCTTCTGCCTTTGTCATATAAGAGTGAGAAAGAGATTATAATCTTTCCTGGTAAGATGCTCTGTGACAGATGTTCAGGAGCAGTTTGTTGCTCCAAGAAACTTGCTGTCAGGCTTGAGGGGTTTTTTCACCTGACATCCTTAGCTCTAGAAGCCCAGTGAAAGAGAGGAAATTCTGTGCCTGATAGGGTGAGGAGTTTTAGCCAGCTTGATTGCATCACTCTGGGACTGGGAATACCCTTTTGGATTTTCTTTCTCTTTCCCTGATCACAAGAGCTGCAGTTGAAATCAAGTCATAGTTGTGCTTTTCAGCAATCTCCCTCTCATTCTCAGTACTGCTCAAATTTCTAAGAAATATGTTTATTTTGTGGAACAGTGCACACACAGCTTTTGGCTCTGATGCTGCCTGTAATCCTACACTCCTTTCTCAGTCTGAGTTGCTCTTGGCTTTCCTTGGAAATTTGCCTTAGTGAGGCTGGCAGTGTCTGGCCTTATGTTTCTGCCAATTGGTGGTGATATGTTGACTCTGCTTGGGTGATGACTGTTGTTGGGTGTGTTAGCAGGCGAAGAGTCAGGTAGATGGACTGCACAGATATTTCTGCAGACCATATTTATTGTCTGCAAGAAATAAGAAAAGCCCTGTTTGGAAAAAATAGAGTTTCAGTCAAGAGCGTCACATCCTAGATACATCCCACTGGATATGGGCCTGCTGTCAGTGAAGACAAAAACTTTTCTGAGACTTTTCCTCCGGCCAGCAAATAGAGAGAAGGACTTAAACTATTTACAGAGTAAAGCATAGGCCCTCAAATTTCTAACTCAGGAGAGTAAATGAAAGAGTCATTTCAATGCATATAGCATCAGACATTGCCAAATGTATTAATGAAGAACAACATGAGAACTAGAAGGGAACAACATGAGAACTTCAGACATGTGGCCACAATCCAATCCAGCCTTGCATAACTGATCTTTCTATGGAAATTTTTAAATTGTTGTAATTTAAGATGCAGGCAGGCGGCATTCAACAATTTTTAAATTATACATGGGAAAGATAAACCTACACAGTTGCTGAGAAAACATTTCAGGGAATTTTTGCCTTTGCATTCTTTCAACAGAATAGTAGCAGTATAGTATTCTTTATAGGAACTTAAAAAAATACTTGAAACCACTAA
>VXBU01005028.1:83-12259 GCA_013400315.1 Bombycilla garrulus
TCATTGGACCCCCTGGACATCACCTCAGCCCTGGAGCTATCTGGATTGGATGAGTGCCAAAGGCCCACCTGAGCTATCAAAAATAAAAAGCACTGGATAGAAAACCTTGTGGCATTTTGGGGGTATTATAGCAGAGATATGGACCTGCAGTCTCTGGTGCAGCTTTTTCCCGGTAGAGAGTTTGTTATTTTGTAAGTTAATAAACCTTTTTTGTTTCCAACACCACCCGAGGTGCCCATCCCGCTTATTTTAAGCCACTGGGTATTTTTAAGACAAAAGCCCAAAGGGGGACGAAAGCTCTGAGGGCTCATAACACCTGGCCCAAGGAGATATTCCGTCACTTAAAGATCCTCTAGATCCAACCTCTCTGCCATGGACAGGGACACCTTCCACTCCCAGATGACTCAGACCCTTTCCAACCTTGGGCAAACACCTAAGGACACCTTTTTCTCTGTTTTGCAGGGTCAGATTTTCATGCTTATATTCACAGGTTGCTCCAGTCTCATGCAGAGCATTGCTGGGTTGGTCACTCCTATCTCCACATCCCAGCAGAGATCTTATTTTGGATATCTGTCACTACTCCCAAGACCTCAGGGACTGACCACTGCCAGTGGTGTTAAAGAACTGTTGCTCCTGGAGGGATGTTGTGAAAGGAAAAGGCTCTCTGCTTGGGTGGACTCATTCTGTGGGATTCCTCAGCACAAACAGTTTTCTAACAGCACCTGGTTAATTTTCCCTTTCCCCAGGCAGGTAGCCTCAGAGTTGGAAGGAGTCAAGTCCACCCTTTGGTGAGTGGGACAGGCACCCTTGACATTCCTGGTGTCTGAGAATTGTAGCAAGCTTAGCCTGTTGTAGTTGAGTGCAAGCCTGGCAGGATGAAAGAAAGTACACATCGGTATTTGCGTGAGCACTATCAAAAGGATTCCATCAGTGTCCTCCTTTTTGTTGGAGGTTTAACTAGTGAAAGTCAAGTTTTACAGACAGGAGGCTGCATGCTGATTGCAGCCAGGCTGAAATACCTCCTTCAGAAGCATATACAGTCCAATCCAAACACTAGTCTCATCAGCCCAGTCAAATTGAGTTTTAATGACTGAGGATCCCACTTGTATCCAAATTCATGACTTCTCCTTAGGGCAGATGGGCATAGAGCTCAAGAGAAATAAAATTCTAAATGACAGATGACTTCCTGTCCCTCACGCTGCTGTCTGTCTGCAGGGCACCACAGCAGCAGCCGAACCTCCTCTGGCTGGCTCTATTCCTCCAGAGGCTAAAGGGAAGGCAAAGGATAACAAATATCTACGTGCTGTCAGTCCAGGGCCTGAGCATGCTGAAGTAGTAAGTGGCAGCTTTGGTTGGTACAGTGCAAAGCTGTGGTGCAGTGCAGAGCTGCAAGTGTCTGAGCAGACAGCACTTGTCCCTGGTGGTTGAAGATGCTGAGGGCTGGAGTCCTGCCATGACCCAGCTGTTCAGTCCAGTCACTGACATGTAGCAGATGGGACTTGAACTTTCACATACAGACATCGTTTTCCTGGCATTCTGACAGGGACTGTGGACTTCCCTTGGTGTCAGAGAAGCGGTAGCACCATGTCCTTTAGGGCTACTGGTGTGCAAGGGAGCTTCTTTGTGCAGTGTCTGTGCAGGCTCCCTGTTGTGAGTGGAGAGAGCAGCCCCAAGGCACAGATCACAGCCTTATGGGGTACAGAGGAGCCACTGCTCCCAGACTGGGAAATTTCTGTCTAATAAATGCTCTGAAATTTTCTACAACACCACATACATAATAAAGCCCATCTACAGCCCTGAACAAATTCTGCATAGTCTGTGCTTTCAAGTCAGTTTCTTTTATGTTCTCAAGATTCTTTCTATTTCCCAGTTTGCATTGCAAATGGGAGAGAAATTTGTACATGCAGAGGCATCATGGTGAAGGTTGGCGCCTGATATATGCAGATATATCTTGGCATATATATTTGCAGATATATATTGGCAAGACCAAGTGCTTTCAAACATGCTGGTTTAGGAAACTGTTATTTCATGAAAGAAAATAACAGAATAGAGTTGAAAGAACAACAAATAACCTTTGGTGTCTTTTGCAATGACACTGCAGGATGATAATTAAGGAACTTTAATGTGAAATGTGAGGAACCATGGTAATGATACCCTGATTGCAATGTTCTGTCATATGCAAGGTGTGTCACAGATGCTGCTGCTCCGGGGAGCTGTGTCTCTAATGCCCCACTAGTCTGAGAGCTTTCCTTCAAAGTGAGTCACTGAAACTCCCAGCAACTTAGGCAAAGTAACCAGGGAAGCTGTGGCTGCTAGGAAAGGGCTGGAAGTACCCACATCAGCCCAGCCTTTGCAAAGGACTGGCAGAGGAGGTCTGTAGCAATGTCATTTTCTAGCTCCTAATGAGGATGTTGAAGGAGGGCTCTAAGCAGTGTCCTGGAGTCAACTGTGATGCAGCAGCTGCCAAGAGCCATGACAGAAGGACTCCAGAAGAGGTCTAGAGTCTCCTTCGGGAGACACAGGCCAGCTGTGTGGTGAATGACCCAGGTTCCTTCATGGGGCAGCAGCTGGAGTTGGTCTCCTTTTGTGAGAATATTGTCCTTAAAGGTTTGCTCACATTAACAGTGTAGGCGAAACATGCTGGAGTTGGTGAAGAGGCCTGAAGAATCAGAATATCCTCTAAAGCACAATCACCCTCCACTGTGGAGGACTACAGGTGTCTGGGAGAAAGACTTCACTGTGCATCCTAAGAAAGGAATGTGAGGAATAGAACTTTCTCAAGGAAAAAGTAGGATTCATAAAGAGCAATGAAAAAAGAAAGTAAAAAAAAAAAAACCACAGGATTTTCCTTGCGCTTTCTTCTAGAACTGGTTTGTATTTACTCACTGGTATGGTGGCAACAAGTGTCAAGCTGAACCCTCAAAGAACACTGGGTGCCTCTGCCAAAATTCCTTCCCTGGGGCACACAGGCATCATCAGCTTTTTCACAATGAAAATGTTTTATTTGGGCCTTTCAATTCATCAGGTGATCTTCTTACACAATCAAACCCCAAGGAAGCCTAGTAGGCTTTTAGCTGAAACGAAATAGAAGTAGAACTTTGGAGAAGGGAACATATGCCAGCAGTCAAAGGCTTGTATCATCTGAAATGTTTTTGCAGTAGATTTTGTGAATGTGTTTATTTGCTGGCAAAACTTATATGTTGTGTTTGTGAATTGCAGCTATTAATACTTGTTAATATTCCGTAGGCATAGGTATGAAAGTTAATTCCATAAGCATAAGTATAAATACTTTGATGGTGTTTTTTAATATCCCATAAGCATAAAAATTTTGATGTTGTGATGTATTATTGTTGTCTTCCCCCGTCTCAATGGTTTATTCCAATATTGTTTTCCCCTTTGGTTGTACTGTTAGTTGCCCAATTTCCCGCCGTTTCCCTATCAATCTACCCTTGTCCCATCCCTTTCTTCCAGACTGTTCCCCATCAGTCTCCCAACTCCCCTCCCCTGGTGTTGACAATCCTCCCCAACTCCTCCCAAACTTCCAGAAGCTTCTGTGTCAGTTGCCCTTCCCTTGAGGCATTATTTGTTGATACATATTGCTCCCTGCCTATGTTCTTCCTCATTGGTTGATTATGTATTCATCCCCGCCTTATGTTCCTCCCCTCCTCCCACATTAACCTGATTGGTTAATGTGTTGTACCCTCCCTCAGGACCTCCCCTGCATTTAAGTTGTTGCATGCCTGTACTTTTGCTCTTTGTTGCATCTACTCTTTACTGCCTCCTTCCCCTGGACCCTACAATAAACTACAATAAACCCTGGATCAGCCAAGAGACTCTCTCTTGTCCTTTACCTCTTCTGGATGTGGACACTACCAGGAGGGCCTCACAGCCCTAGCTGCATCTCTGGAACATCTGCATCTGGAGAGTAACCCACTCTTGGCGTCGGTACCCGCCTACAGGAGCTAGCCAGGCAGGCTGGGGACCAAGTTTGGTGGATGCAGGTGGGCCGCGTCTCTTTGATGATGCATGTGTTGGTTTGAGGAAGGAATCAAGGTCAGTACATGGATGCATTCCAGAATTAGTGAAACCTACAAAAAAGATACTTGTACCATGTTTGCTGTTTCTTCTCTAAGGGCCCTGTAGAAGGATGGTAGACATGGCATTTATTTAAAAGAAAGAACAGGGAACTGTAGGCACACAATTTGTGGTGATTGGGAATGGGGCTGCAGCTGAGCCTCATACCTAACAGGCTACAACTGTGTAAGATAGGTGACGGTATTGAAGGCTATGGAACATGGGTTGCTGAGGTGTACTGACTAATCACAGAACGGCAGAGAGTGCACACAGGTGTAATGCACATAAGATGAAAAGTATAAAAGGTTGTACTGAAGAACAATAAAGTGCCAATGCTTGAAGCNCATTCCAGAATTAGTGAAACCTACAAAAAAGATACTTGTACCATGTTTGCTGTTTCTTCTCTAAGGGCCCTGTAGAAGGATGGTAGACATGGCATTTATTTAAAAGAAAGAACAGGGAACTGTAGGCACACAATTTGTGGTGATTGGGAATGGGGCTGCAGCTGAGCCTCATACCTAACAGGCTACAACTGTGTAAGATAGGTGACGGTATTGAAGGCTATGGAACATGGGTTGCTGAGGTGTACTGACTAATCACAGAACGGCAGAGAGTGCACACAGGTGTAATGCACATAAGATGAAAAGTATAAAAGGTTGTACTGAAGAACAATAAAGTGCCAATGCTTGAAGCCACTTATGATGTTGGTTGCACATCTTCTAGTGCACATCCTTGAGCTCTGCTCAGTGAAAACAACTGCTTACTGACAGGTCACCCACTTTTTCTTAGCAGTTAATGACAAATTCTATCCTTTGGTTCTTATACATCTATGCACACTGCATGGGGTAAAACTGAGTTATGTAGAGAAGGGTTGTTGGCTTCTTCCCCACTCCCCTCTGTATGTGTATTTGAACTGTGATCTCAGCCTGGCACATGCAAAACTATCCTTACAATGCCCATAAACAGTTCCTGTGGACTATGCAGAATAAGTCCCCTATGCAAAGTCATCCCTCAAAAAAGGAAGCACACATGCTGAAGGGGAGTTGGTAGCTTCAAGTGCAGTCTGCAACCAGCCCAGCTACATCCAGTAAGTGGAGATCCACAGCTATACTTCACTGCTGCAGTGTTCATTGCCGTAAAGGAGTACTTTTAGTTTATGCTTCTCTGTGTCTCAATATTAAACTGTCACTGAAAGGGCTACACTTCTAACTTTGCCAAGAAACAAACACAAGTATACTACTGCCTGGCAAACAAGTTCTTAAAAACAGAAGAAAATTACAAACCCTATTTGAAATCACACCAGAATGATCAGTAAAGGACAAAGGCCTCTGAGACACTGCAGGAAGGGATTTGCCATGCCAGTTGTTGGAATAGGTGGTTCTTGAATTTTTATCTTTGAGAGAAGGTACTGTCCTTCCCCCACCTTCAGAACTGTGCTCTCTGGTGCTCACTGAAGCATTTCTAACTCTGCAATGTATCAGATATTCCCCATGAGAAAAGTAGCAGGAATCTTCTCATTAATGCATCTGCTTTCTCATTGTGGTCTATACAAAACACTGTTAAGAAATGGGGACTGATACTAAAATCTACCGGAATGAAGTTTCTAACAAAACTTGAAGCATTAGAAAGCTGATACTCTTGATCTAGGACAGACAGAAGAGTATCTCCATATTTCTATGGTATTTTTTCATTGTAATTATACAGATTTATTAAATTGTTCATCTTAGCTAATATGTAAACATCACTTTCTTAGAACTACTTTCTATGTATCTGCCTCCTACTGGAAATCTTTTTGTGGTCTTGGAGGTTTATTAAGAGGGGTCTCTGGTGGCCATATTCACTGAATGATTCAATATTAAAGTGACTTTTCCTTGAACGTCTTCTTTGGGCATGCACTATTACTTCTTGTTCTATAACTTGCAAAAACCTCACTGTAGTTTATCTGTTTTTCTATTGTTTCCAGCGACGTTTACCATCTTGTGTGCATACTTTGATATATTTTCGTCCTTTTTTTACCAGTTAGTCTTTAAGTCCTATTCAGCAACTTTAAGAGAGTTGCACATTTTTATTCACTATGTTATTTATCAATATGCTCACCAAAGTAGCTAGAAGGAATCCTGCTTACTTCTTTTCCATTCATGTATCAAATGCTGCAGTCTTTTGAGTTATTTCTAGCTCTTCCAAAGCAATGTTTCAGATAAATTATTGCTCTTCAGCACAGACACCATGGTATTTGCCTTTTGACCTAACTAGGAATAAATGCATGGGTTTTGGAGATCATTTTAAGTGCTTATTCGAAGCTATGGACACTTGCAAGTCTTGAATATCCATGAGGAATATTCAAAGTAAGCATGAAGGAACTGAAACGGAAACAGAGACACCAATATCATGTGAGCGTTGAAGTAACAGTGACTGTGTTATCCCACTTGTGGAGGAAGACTGAAGGTGCTATGTAGTGGAGCAAGAACAGCATAAAAGCTCTCATGTTTTATTGTTTAAAGCAAGTCTGTAAAGGATGCGAAAGAAGGTCCATGCTAATATCTCAGGAGAATTTCCTCTCTTAGGGCAAACTGCAACTCCAACCCCATCCGCTCGCCTGCAGCCCCTTGCTACCTCGGCCGGGGAGCACCAGAGGAGCTGGGGGCGCATCAGCTCTGCCCCAGCGGCATCGAACCAGAGCGGGAGAAGTGGGACAGCCGCTCCTGAGCATGCTGCCGTGCTGAGCGTGCAACTGTGTGTGCATGTGTGTGTATGTGCATATGTGTGTGTGTGTGTGTGCGCACGCCTTTGCTGCTGCCTGTGTGCATGCAGGGGAAGGGGACAGTCACACGGAATTCGGCGCTGTATCCCTTGGTCTGTCCGTACATGCCATGAGGATGATGATTTGCAGCTCCTGTGCCTGCTCTGGGTGCCTGGAGGACGGTGGGCAGGCTTGGGGAAGCTAAGGCTTTCCAGTCTGGAGAGTAAGAGCTCCGTGCTGTGGTTGGTTTGTACCTTCAAGGGTGTCAAATCCCTAGCAGTGAGGCTGTATTGGCTGCGGTATTGCAGTCGGTCTTTCTCATTAGCTCAGCAGGAAAAAGGCTGCGCATGGGAGTGATGTGTGCGCATCCAACAATGTGTGTGTCAGAGCTTGATGCATTCACCATGCTCAGATATCATGAGTATAAACCTGGATTTGCCCAGGCTTTTGGAGACATTTTTCTATACAGTTCCCAGAAGAAAAAAAGCTACATTTTTTCATGGAGGCTCTGTTACATTTTGGCTGGTCTCTGATGTACTTGTGCATATTTTACAGTTGGAGTAGTTGCTGAAAATGGTTCATTTTGAGTAATGTACTAGCAGAAAATACTACTGAGAGCTGAAATACTTCACAGGTACTAGTGGCTTTCCAAATGTTTTCTGCATGAAATTGAATTGTGAATGAATTAATGAATAAATTAATTAATTCAATGGGTGGAGAATTTTGTTTGGTTTGGGGATTTTCTTTACCCATTGGTTATGAGTAGCTGGCATAATGTTTTGGATGTGTCATTGCTCATTCTGGTACCTTACCCACTTCCAACAGCCCTGAACTCCCAGCCTGTCAAATGTTTCTTCTGTTTCTCTTTGTTGTGGGCTGCATTTGGTTGGAGGGTTAAGTAATTATTTACTTATTCTTCTGCAATATATTAGGTTGTGAGTAGTCTACAGTTTGTGAAAGAATGATTTTTAACCCCAATTTCTGCAAGAAGTCTCAAGCCTGTTAATGATTTGTGGATTATTAAGTTCTTCTCCTGCCCTGTGATGCATCCATGTGTGCAGTGTATAGCAGGAACAGGTAAACATCCATTAGTTGCTTCATAATGAAAGCAATTTGCTTAACTTCCAGCATTTGGGAATTGCCTGCTCCTATGCCCTTAGGCAGTGATATTTGAAAAGTGAGCAGCACTGATCAACCTGGGGTGCAGGCAAAAGCATTTTCCCAGGAGACTTTACTCACTAGTGCCCTGAGCAGCCTTAAGTTTGTTCTGTTCATATCCAGAGCTAAGGTTTTGCTGGCACTTTTCCTCCTGACAACTCTGTGATCACTGTGGCCAAGACAGCTGTTCATCTCCACTTTGCTCATGAGATCCTCTCTGTTGACAAGCAGCAAATCGAGGAAGGCATCTTTCTGAGTTGGTTCCCTTAGGGTCTGCTTCATACCGTTGTCATCCAGGTTTTTCACGAATTTTTTGGCTCGGGTTGTACTAGCTACGTGATGTGGTCAACCAGCAGTGAAGGAATGCTCTCCCTTGCTAGTTTAAAACTTTTCCTAAAGTAGGACAATTGGTTAATATCATTCTAGGCTGAGGAGCAAAGGATCAGGAGAGTGGAAAACTGTGGGAATCCAGGACACAGGAATATCTCTCGTGCTTGTCCTGAGAGGTTTTATTCCTCAGGAGAGCACAGCTTTTAGTCCTTGGCCATGGAAAAAGCTTCCAGGACTTTGTGAGGAGTTGAGTTTTTGTGAATGTATATAGTAGATAATATTGTAGTTTATCACAGGGTGAAAAAGTAGATTTTGGGTTTTTAGTACGGAAGGTAGATGAAAGACAAGATGAAGGAATTTGGATGTTAACTTAGCTCTCCTTCCTCTACTCCATTTTCTGCAGATTTGATAGCACAGTGATTGGTTAGACAAAGTCACAATGCAGATGTTCTGTGACTGACAAATAGTTATTAATTGGTAGTAAAATAAAAACCTACTACATGTTAGATATGTTGTAAAACTTAATTGGATAAGGTATCTGTATGAGAATCCTTTTGTGTCTTTCTGGCACATGGCACTAGAGTGCCCAGGTCTTGCTGGCACATGTCACTGAAGTGTGTTGAGCCTGTTGTCATGTAAGGCTCTGAATTGTGATAAAGAAATAAAAAACTGAAGACCAAAGCCAGCGAGTCCCGCTTGTCTAATTTTCAACCCTGGCACAGGACACCTGAGGGGTTCCCATCAAAAACCCAGAATGTAAAAAAAGAATTTTAAAATCCAACAGAAACCTAGCTATTATTTCAATTGGATTGCTTTTTGAAAAGACCAGAGCAAGTCTACATTAATCAAGGTAAGTATGTTTGGTTACTGAGCAGTTGTAAGAACAAGGTAAAACACAGGTTTCTTTTGTTGTATTTCCAGTGCTAGAGTGTCTACATAATGTTCTGTCAAGCCTCTTACCTATTTTTAACAAATGAGATTTCATATTTACTTGAAATTAAAAATTTCTGGAATCTTGGCACCCATTAAAGACAGGTTCAGTACAAATTTGGAATGAGCCCAGAGGAAACCCTGGCAACTTTG
Source organism: Bombycilla garrulus (assembly GCA_013400315.1). Lineage (NCBI taxonomy): Eukaryota > Metazoa > Chordata > Aves > Passeriformes > Bombycillidae > Bombycilla > Bombycilla garrulus. The sequence goes on from VXBU01005028.1 coordinate 9,469, forward strand.
CATGTGCAATCCCCACATACATACACAGGTATGCATGTGCAAGTATTTCACAATTTGACAAGCTGATTGTCAAGCTGACAAGTGACTGCGAGCTGACAAGCAAGCCGCCCTTTAAACGACTCCAGTTAACCAGGAGACAGAGATGGGAGGGTACCTGAGGAGTCCTGCACTGACAGTGTGGGAAGCTGGTGACGGGAGACAGTGACGGCCCCACCTGGCCGCTCACGATCCGTGTGGCACTGTCCCCAGGTGCCCACGGCATCGGCGCCGTCACAGCCCCCCATTTGTCCCGCTGCTGCCACGCAGACACCGCCCCCACGCAGCAGGCACTGCGGGGCTCAACGCAGGCTAGAGAGACTCCTGGGTGTCCACCACCTGAGGGCAGCAGTCCGTCTGGCCATCTCGCCTCTTTACATTCTCAATCCATTGGCCAGCGACTTCCACTCCACTTCCACAGGGGCTGCTCCTGCGAAGATCCAAGAGTGCATGTTTGATGCTGGAAGCTGCTGCACCTTTGGAAACCTTAGCTACATTTTCCACTGGCGGCGCTTTCTCCTTCCAGGCCTTATAGGCTCCTGGCACTTGTGCTCTGGCTAGTTGCTGCTCCCAAAGATCTCCAGGCTAGATGATCCCCAGCCTCTCAAAGGTAACACACTCCAGTGCTTCCTGATGCTCACCAGGATTTTGGGCTTGATTCCTTGTCTCCAGCCTGAGCCTCTTTCATTCTAGCAGATGACAACATCTCACAGTGTCCCTTCAGGGCATGATGGCAAGAGCCTGTCTGCATCCTCTGGATGTCTTCCAGCAGAGCCCAGCAGGCTGCTGAACTCTCCCCAAGAGGCAATACCTCTGACAGCTGAGGGTTGCCAGCCAGCCCAGGAGCTCAGCAGAAAAGTCAACCTTCCAGGAAAAAGCTCAAGGCAAAGGCTCCAGGGGATAGGCAGACAGATGAGCCCCGTGACACAGTCAGCACCTGTTGCTCATGGAAAAGGGCATTCAGGAGAGCGAACAGACCAGAGAGCAGGTTATGTGGCATGCAACAAAACCAAGGCCTGGATCTCTGGAGCAGGGACTTAGCAAAGCACCAGTCTTTGCAACCCAGCAGGGCTGACGCTGGCCCAGACCCCACTGTGCCACTGCTGTCCCCTTATTATGGAGATGCTTTTGTTATTGCTGAGTTGGGCTTACACAGAACCAAGGTATTTTCTGCTTTTCAGAAGGAAAAGGTGAGGAAGCTGGTGGTGCATGAGAAATTGGGAGGAGACACAGCTAGGACAGGTGACTCCAACTGACCAAAGGGATATTCCAGACTATGTGGTATCAGTACATAAAGCCGAGGGAAAGAATGAGAACGGGGGGAATGTTTGGAGTCATGGCATTTGTCTATACAAGTAAGCATTACATACGATGGGGCCCCACTCCCCTGGAGATGGCTGAACACCTGCCTGCCTGTGGGGAGCAGTGAATGAATTCCTTGTTTTCCTTTGCTTGTGTACATGGATTATTTTTTTTCCCCTATTGAACTGTCTATATCTCAACCCAGGAGTTTTCCAACTTTCACCCTTCCATTCTCTCCCTGGTCTTTCTGCTGGGGAAATGAGCGACCAGCTCCCTGGGGCCTGGTTGCTGTCTGGGGTTAAACTTTGACACCCTGCCTTCCCGCTCAGATCCCACCAGTCTCTTCAGCACTGCCATCACCCACAGCTCCTCCAGTCCCCTCAGTGCCCACAATCCCCCTCTGAACCCCCAAATCCACTTAACCCTGCTGCCTTCTCTCGACCCCATCCCTCCACTGTCTCCTCCATGCTGTCATCACCATTGTCCTGTCAGTGTGGCCATCTCCTCAGCTGCCTCCAGACCTCTCATCCCTTTATCAGCTCCCCAAACCCTTCAGTGCCACCATCCCCTGCAGTCCTGGTGCCCCTGGCAGCCAGCTCCCACCGCTCCATGAGGGCAGGGCCAGCTGGGAGCCAGCGTGAAACATACTGCTCAGCCCAGCCCAGCAGAGAAAAAAAAAAGAAGAGAAAGTGTGGCAGAGCAGGGAAAGGTAAAAAAAGGCAGCATGTACCTTTAAAAATATCAATATATCTGTCTAAATAGCCATATAACTACAACTATAGATAATAATCATATATATATATATATGTACACACATACACAAAAATAACTACATAAGCATAGAACTAAACCTATGCCCTTATAAAAATATAGGTATATATGTAGAGCCCCAGATGGCAGCTGCTGCACATTTTCATGTGCTCTCTCTTGTTGCTTCATTGGCAAATGACCCCTTCTTGAAAAGCATATCTGCCAACAGATGGAAATTGAAGAAATAAAGGAAACACAGAGTAAAGATCAGTCCTTGTGCATGTTTCACACAGAGCAATTGTACTTCTGTTCGGTACTATGAAATATGGCCTGAAAACAGATTCCAACCACAGAATTTGAAGCCTATGTCCTGGGTTGAAGACAGGTATCTGCTAGGGAAGGCAGGAACGTCCCTTGGAAACCCCCCTCCCTCCGAATTACTAAAAATTAAGCAGCCTTCAGGCAAGATATGGGGAGGAATGACAATCCTTTACTAATGAGTATAACAAGATACAAATGAACAATAACTACAGTATTAACAACAACAACTACTACAAAGAAGAAAAGAAAAGAAAAGGTCAGGGACACCCCCACCCCACGGCAAAGCCAGCAAGAGGGATGGGGAAGGCCTTGCTTCACAGACCCCGTAGGCAGTCTGTAGTCGTAGATGGCTCCAACGGGCTCCTCTGAGGAGAACGGAAGA
>VXBU01005033.1:0-86964 GCA_013400315.1 Bombycilla garrulus
TGGGTCAGGGCTCTCTGTTCTGTTCCAGATCCCACATTATATTTAGGTGGGAATGCTTGGCTCCTTCCCTTGGGTGGAGCATCTCACAATGGGATTATGTAATTTTATGAGTCATGTGGTGGATCTTCATAATGGGCTGATGTTATTGTATGAGTCATGGGGTGGGTCCTCACAATGGCCCATTAAACACAAATAGCTCCCGGAGGGAGTTATCTATGACTCATAGGGCAAGGTGTTAATGGCCCATTAACAGGAGATAGTCCAGGGGAGGAGGCAGAGAAAAACACTGCCCCTCCTTTGTTTCAACAGTTAATGAAGATGGAGATAGAATACAGACCCTCTGGCACATTTTACATTGTAACCTAGGACACTTGTCCATGCTCCAGATAACTCATTTCACAGATTTCAAGCTTGTCCCCACCTGGGGATCACAACCACCACAGGCTGACCCCTTTTGTCCATACCCTAAGTCTTGAGTGTATCTGAGAAGAGGCTGTGATGCCTTTATTTTTGGGATGTTTTGTCACACCAGAGATACAAGAGGAGCAGTGGCCTTTCAGTTCAGTTGAGGAGCTATTTCTGAATAGCTCAGTAGCTGTGCCTGCTCTGTGCTGGTACCCACCAAGAGGCCATGGCTGGGCCAGATGCTTTGACTGTGAAGGTAGAAGATGCCCTCTGGACTTTGTAAGGGGTGCGATGGTGGGGCTGGCAGTGAGGGTCTATAGTAGAAAGGGGGGAAGTTCAGCACAACAGACCGAAGATGCAGTGCTTCAGAAGGGAGGAAGGCTCCCTCTGAAGTCTGTGTAAAATGGGAGGAGAAGGGAGGAGAGAGGAATGTGGCAGAGGGATGAAGGGAGGCACACTGAAATAGAAGAAACAAGGGTGTTGAGGTGATTGGAGTGAACACTCAACACAAGGCTGAGAAACTTGTCAGAAGCTTACAGAATGCTGGATTTCTGGAGGAAGCAAAAACCTGTTTTGACTGTTTCAGCAGCTGCTCCTGCTAGCTGATTTTGTACTCTGCAATTCTTGCTCCCCCTCCCCCTATGCCTTCTCCAAAGTGCACTGTGGTGAATCAAGACTGGTAACCTGTAGATGCAGTTTGAACAGTGGAAAGCTAATATCCTCTGGTATTTCCAGTTTTTGGCTGGCAATCCTGTGAATGACAATCTACAGGCTCCTGGTTTTTCTAGCATAGCAAGAACAAAGAACATGCAGATTGTGCCTGCAGAATTACAGAGGAATGCAACAAAAATCTCCCTGGAACAGGGAAGCCCAACCCAAAAGGAGGACTGTGGTTGGTCAAAGTTACATCTCTGTACTGGACAACATTCCTTTTTCATGTTCGCAAATAACAAAGCTAGACCAGCAAAAGATTGATGTTGCAGATCAGATCTTAAATAATAGTGACATAAGCCCAGCAAACTCAAATTCCCTTTTCAGTGACATCTTTTCCAAGTTACATACTGCTGTTCTGTAACACCTTCAGTAGAGCATCACAGGCAATCTGCTATTTAAATTTTGTTTAAGGGTTTGCTGGAAGAATAACTTATCTTTTACAGCATTCACTGCATGTGCATGGGACTATAGTCACGATCTGGAAAATATCACTATCCTGACATTACTAGGTTACTATCCACCTGTGTTTTTCTAGATTATGTTGTTATCCTTCTGTAATACAAAAACACTACTAATACTTACAGTCTCACTTGCACTATTCCTTTTGCATAGTTCATGTACTTTGCATTCTCCAAAACTTGGATCATGAACCTAAGCTGACAGATCTGGTGTTGGTTTGGTTTAGTTTTGTTTTTCTTCAGAGTCAAGAGTTCCCTGAGTTAATTTTCTAGGGGAAAAATGGGCCCACAAACTGAAGGGCTCATTTGTCAATATATGGTCCATGCCAGTTTTTAAAAAAGATGTGGGTTAATTTCTGTAGAGTATATGGGACTAGAGAGAAAAAGTATTTATGTACCTCCATTGCTACAAAGCGTTAAAGATACACACACATACATATACAAAAATAACGTCCCTTATTTAACTTTTCAATAATTATTTAAATTTTTAAAATTGCAACCAAAACTCTGAAAAGCAATGCTACTCTTTTCAAAGCCACTTTTACTGACTTTATAAATCTCTTTTAATATAACTTCAATTTATGATATGTTTAAGCAAGGCCTTCAACATACAATTTTAAATTCAAGGTGTACATTTTAACATGTATTTTCAAGATCTACACCAAAATTACTTGCTGAGACCAGATTGCATTTAGTATGGAATATGAAAGTAGTACTTTGGAGTGCAATGAAAGCTGAAGCTCAAGCTCAGCTATTACAAATTCATTCTGAGGCCTTGACTGAGGCTTGGACCAGTATGATGGCCTTTGAGATCAAATTTTCATCTGAAGGGAACTTTTTTCCTAGTTTTTTGTAGTACTGCAAGCTGTGTAAAACAGCAATAGTAAATTACAAATGCATGCTCCCAGTCCTTCATTTCCAGTGGCATACAAGGCAGTAAGCAGCTGTTAGCAACCTGGACCATACCGAGTAACGTTTGCAATTTCAAGTCAGAAGCATGAGTTATTTTCAGTGTGCGTGAGGTGTATGCAGATGATCCATTTTTTGTTGGGATGGCAGGTTAAGTTGCAGTTGTTCACTGGGCTGTCCAGGGAAGAGATTCAGGGCTGTTGACTTGTGAGTTCACTGCCATAGACAGTGTGGACTGCGTTTTTCTAAACCTTCCCCAGTACTTCTAGCAAAATATGATTCTCTTCCTTTGAGCTCTACATCTGTAAGATCATGAGATCTATAGTGTTGTGTGAACTAAGAATTAATGTGGGATAACAAATCAGTAACACATAGCACGCTTGTGTAAGCAAACGAGTGCCGAGTTCTTAGGCTGTCCTGTGCACTAGTTTTACCACCAGTTAATGTAAAAGCCTAATGTATCCCCTTCCTGGTAGTTTACTCCCTATATTGTTGACAGGATGTGCTAGTCTCTAGTCTATAGATATCTAAACAATGAAACTACAAATACAATTTTGGGAGTGGGGATGTTGCCAGAACTATTTATTTACACTAAACAGCGGCAGGAGTCAAAACTAGTTTCTGTAGATGTAGCTTAGTACTAATGCCTCTTGAGGTTAGAGTATAATTTCTTCCTCATTTTGTTTCCAGAGAATAGTTGAGATAGGATAGAAATACACTTTCCTCCTGAGGAGTGGAGCAATTTGGTTTAAATTTCTGTGATAGTCTGTACACAGCTCAGAAATTTATGTAGAATACCTGAAGGATAACTCAGCTCCAACATGCAGAAATTAATGGAGTTTCAAGTTACGCTTTGGACAACTATGGCTTTTCCAGTTATGGTGCTTGATTAAAAGGCTGTTAAGTCTTAAGGGATATGAATAAGTTTACCCTAGGATTAGGTGAGTTGTTCCTGGTTCATATTCTAAAAATAAATAAGGTATGGATGAATATCTGTGCTCACCTTGAGAAAGAGAGTGAGATTCTGCCATCTTAAATATGTTTCTTGTACCAGTCTTTGTTGAGGAAATTTATACTCCTTCTACTTGTTGTATTCCTACTACTTGCAGTGAGCATGATTAAGGCTTGCAACCCCTATACCAATGCCCCCAAAATGGCTACAGCTGAAGTCTTTGGCCATTTTCCACCACTGCAGGTCAGTGCTGTGGTATGTCAAGCCATTATTAAGAAGTATTCAAGAAGTGGGGGAATGGGAATGGAAGCTCTTACCTGCTATCCTGCTGGAAGGATACAAGGAGTCCTGGCAGGACAGCAAAGTTACATCAAAGCTGTGGCCGTGGGACAAATGCAACTCATATTAAGCAGTTTATGGGACAGGCAAATTTGCTTCTTTCCCCATCATATTGTAAAAGTGGATATAATGTATGCTGGAATGTATAATCTGAACTGTATTTATGATGGTGAATGGGAGATAGGAAACATGGGAAATGTTTTACTGTGAAAAGCAGTCTGTGATCGTGAAGTGCTATTTTCATGCTCATTGTCAATGACAGCCTGTTGCATACTAGGAAAAAAATACAGATTTTACACCACTGTGTTTGTTGTTTGTCCTACAAAATGTAATCCCTAGACAAGTCCAGGCAAAGATTGCTAATAATTTTATGAGTAATAATTCAGAACTATGTCTTAGTTATGTCTGTCTCTCTACAAAATTTTTTTCTAGTTCAGGAAAGTGAATTAGAGGAATGAACTTCCTCTTAAAAAACACTTGCTGACTCTCAGAAGGAAAAGGATTTGTTGGTCTGCACATTCTGTAGCTCTTCTTGCCTCCACCCACTACTTTGTCCAAGGGTTGTTTTGTTTTATTGTTGGTGGGGTTCTTTGTGGTGGTAGCATTTTTTGGTTGGTTTTGGGTTGTTTGTTTGGTTTTCGTTGAACTCAGGCTGTCTTTTCTGCTTTGTTTTCTTCCTCTGTTGCCTTCTGAATGGCCCCCTGTGTATTCATCACTGCTGATTTTTCTGTATTTCCAGTAGGTCAAAAACATTTTCTGTCTTGTGTGGAGGCACATGGTGTTAAAGCAAGGAGACTGCCTGTATGGCATGCAAGCTTCTTACTTATACGCATGAATACCAGTGTTAGGCATGAGAGGAAGAAAGATACCTGAGAATTTGTTTTAGACACACAAGCCATTGTAAACTGGAAGCCCCCTCTCATCAGTTCTGCTCCCAATTCATTTGTGTCTTGAGGCTGAAGAGATGTAGTGTCACCCTGTGCCCCAAAGCCTGTCTCTAGCCATGACTGTGCACAGCTTGGTGCCATGTCCCGAGACAGAGGCAGGAAATTTCAGGAACCCTCCTTGCCCAATGCAGAAGGCCTACAGGCTGACCTTAAACATCCTGAGCTTTCTTTTCGGTCAAGATAATAGAAAACTAAAACAGAGGAGTTTATTTTAGGAATAAAACAGTAATTGGGTGTAAATGAGACTGAATTTTGGAAGCAGCCTAAAAAAGGGGATTTTGCAAGAAGGGATTTACATCTTGATGTTGGATCACAGTGTTCTCTCTCTCCTCCTTCTCCAGTTGTTTCAAGGGATTTCCTGCAGCATGTGTCAAAAATGTGCTTCTAAGCACTTGGGTGGTAAATTGTTCCTTCATGATGAAGTGTGCCTGGAGTGTTTTACTCTTCTGCTATCCTTTGGTAGAATGGTATTTCTGGGGAGTGGGTGCAAATTGTGATGAAAAACCAACTTGAGAGCATCTTATAGTGTGTCACAGAGATGGTCTCATTCCAGTTGAACGCATCGCCTCTGACAATGCCTTTTGCAGCTCAGGCTTTCCGTTCAGGAGTACTTGGCCTCTGATTCTCACATGCTTTGCTGTGGTCTCTGTTACGGATTCTGTATGCTGTGGTGTTCTCCTGAGGGATCGTGAGGAAGGAATCAAAGTCATGGGCTGCTTCATGCCTTCCACCCTGAGGAAACATGCCCAATTCCTAGATCAAGTGACAAAGTCGCAATAAAAAGAAGGACAGTGATTCCTATTGACAGGTTCCCAGGGTAGATTAAATAATTTCCCACTTTATCTAAAGTTGTATACAGGGCTGCCACTGTTAAAAAACAGATGAACTAACTTTAAAAACATGTTTGGGAACATCTTAATTCTGAAATGGTCAGATATTACTTGCAAGCCTTGTGTTTTTCTGTAATATTGAAAACAAAACTTTCCTCAGTAATAATTGTCATGAATCACTGAATACAGGGATTTGTCTGGCAAATAAGTATTTATAGTATTTTCATCAATAGTAAGGCCCATTGTTTCCTACTGTGGTTTTTTTTTTTTTTCCTCATCCTTTGTGGAGGACTGCAAGCAAGAAGAAACATTTTCATTGAATTTTTTGAGTGCCGTGTCACATCTGACTGCCTTGCAGCATGCTGGTTCCAATAAACATAAGAGTTGTAGAATGGTCCAAAACTGCCATAACAGAATGACACATTTTAATACATCATTTGGGAAGTGTGAAAAGGGCAGCAGTCCATGGAGCAGACAGTCAAAGAACTTGGAGTTTCAAAGAAACCATGCCTATTGTTCTTGGAAGGAGTTGGAGTGGGGAATGTAGCTATTCAAATAAGTTGGAAAGGGCAGGAGATTTCTACTCTTGCAATTTCTTTTTCCGTTCTTCATCCCTTTCTTGGCATTTTCGCTCACTCCCATCTTTGTGATGCCTTTTACAACTGGAATTGCCATGTGTTTAGAAGAAAAACCAAACTAAAATGGTGACCTCAAATAAACAATTGCTGTGTGCATAGATATTGGGTGCACAAAAGCAGCACCTTCAGTAAGTCCAGGGCACAGGAGACCTAGTGCACACTGACTTGCATGTGCCTGCATTAGCAGGCTGAAGCTTGTGTGCTGACCAAAAAATCAGCATGGCCGAGTGACAAATGGAGAGGAGGCAGCCTGTGTATCGCTGTTAAAGCTCACACAAGTCAGTGTAAGTTGCCTGCACAGGGGCTGTTGTATTACATGGCTAAATATGTGCTTTAGAAAGCAAGCTGGTGATGTTGGGGGCTTTTTCTCTGCCTTACAAAATACTTGGCATGCAAAAGGCACCAAAGAACTTTACCAGCTACAGCAATAAGGTAGAATTGCCACTCAAGCTGTCTCACGTTTCTGGAAGTGGTAGATGAACATCAGGACATTTTGAATTGACCTGAACAGCCAGCAGAAGACAAGGAGGATGTTCAGGTGCTTTAAGTTGCCTAAGTTCACATCACTTCCTAGAGGTCTACCCAAGCCTTATGAAGAGTGACCGTTTCCTTCACTCCTTGTAGGAATTTAGTGTGGGGAGGAAAATTCATGGGTTCACAGCTTTAGAAACCAACAAATCATTTTGTTTATGAAGAGCAGAAACAAGCATCTCTTTGCTATATTACCATTGCCTTCTAATAGAAACAAGACAAGGTAGTACTTCAGTTTTTATATCCAGTCATATACCTCCTGATCATATGCCATGTGGTAGCAGTGTTTAACAGACACAAATTTACAGGGAATTCACTGCAGAGCATAAAAGTCATCTCCACAGATCAGTTTGTTTTTGATAACAACAATCTGTCATCATTTTAATGAATGATGAAATTAATATCACCAGTCAGTTTTGTAGGCTTGGCCTCTTAATGTAGCAGTTTTGCTTTATATATTATATTTCTATACTCAGAAAGGGGGAACTTGTTCTGAGTCTCAAAAATAGCTAGCAGCTGCAGCAGAAAAAATAAATTGAAGTATTAAAACTGCTTTAGAGGTTCTTTTCTCAATTTGTTTTTTTTCTGGGTCCCTTCTCACCTGTTGTTACTGTCCCCCCTCACCACGGTCTAGGGAAAAATCAGCTGTTTATGGTGAGCTGTGTACAAAATACAAAGAGGACCTAGAGGCCGCTGCCCATAAACATATGGGGGTTCTTTTTTTAATTTTACTTCCTTTTTTTTCCCTAATCTTCCTGACAGCTCGAAGGTACCAGAGTTTTATTTCAGGGGGTCCAGGAAGGATAGATAGCAACTCGTTAACAGTCTTCTTCTGAAGGAAAGTAATATGCTGCTGGTGACCTCTGTCAAAACACTTTTGTTCTTTGTGACTGGTTTCTGGGCTTGCTAATGAAATAAGGCCTTTGAAGGTTTATACTGCACTGGCTAGCAGTGCTTCTAAGGTGGCAGCAATTACTCACAATCACAGAGCAACAGCAGGCAGAGTGTAAAATTTGGGGTTTTTTTCATACATTGTTATTTAGTGCCTCTTTAATGAAGTAGTCAAGAGAGATTCCCAATTATGAATAGGATTGTTGTATTTGGCATCAGGAGCCAAATTACCAGAAAGAAAAAAGAAAAGAAAAAGAAAAAAAAAAGAAAAAAAAAAGAAAGAAAGAAAAAGAACTGTGGAAATACAAATCTTTCATGTGGGCAAGAGCAGTATGAAGGAATAACAAAAGCCAATTGTGAGCCATTGGACAAACACAGTCATAAAACTGGAGAGAGAAGGGCCCTCAATTTCCTCTTGCGTCACTGGAATTCTTTACCTGCTTCATGGCACTGAAGAATAGTAAAAGGTCATGAAAGAAACATATCTCAGCTCTCTGTTTCTCTGTTCCACAGATGAGAAGGATGAATGGAAGGTGCCCCATCAGAACTGATGACTGAATTTGACTCATTGTATTTAATTAATTTTTTCAAATGTTGGTTTAGTGATGATTTTAAAAGTCTACTTGAAGCATGCAGGGACTAGGGACATTCTGTCAGAATTGCTGAACTGTGCCTCACCCTTTTGGTTTCCATGAGATTTTGGTGTGCTGAACATTTCTGCTTCTCAAATATACCAAATCTGGCAGAATTGTGGAACTGTTTCTCAGTACATTTTCTTTCTATTTATCAAATTTGTATTACAAAATCTTGCTTCAAGACTGTATCTGCCATATTCTTTTATGGGACAATATACTATCACACTCTTTTCCACCCATTGATTTTCAATTGATCACTTTCTTTCCATGAAGCTGGAAAATTAACTTGGATACATATGAAAGTAACATTTAAAAAAATAATACATTTGTGTGTCGGTGGAAGGGAAAAAAGGCTTTTGGTGAAATTACATAGTGCACCCTCTGAACTTGTCTTTTACTAAATGCAAGGCCTTTGTTTTGTTGCAACAAAGGTGCAAATTTTACCATTTTTTGCTCTCTTGTTAAGGGTGCAGATGAGGAGGTAAGAGTTAGGCATTCTATTGCAAGATGGTGATAAATATTTTCAGGCATATATAGCAGAATGCACAGTGCGTTACCATGTTCTTGTAGTGGCTAGAGTCTCAAGAATACTATAAATCATCAGCATAGGCATGCACAGTCTAGTATAGAGGCAGAATTAATGACTCTGGCAAAGCGTTGGCAATAATGTGATCCGTGCTTTTCAAGTCCCAGGCTGGAGTCTCTGGTTTAACTCCGTGTTATGTGAGGTACTCGTGTCCCTAATTGTCATTTAATTGTTCACAGAGTGATTTGGCACTCTGGTGTACTGTGAGTGACTGGAGTTATTTATTTTTGTTCCAAAGTAGGGATTTGAAGTATGAATGAATTGAAAGGAGACTGGTAATTAGGCCCATATCCTGCAGATATTTCTGCAGATGTAGCAGATGAGTAGGCATGCTTATGTTTAATCACATGCATAAATGTTTACATGAATTGTTCTTCAATTTCTATTTTTAAAGAGAAGAGGAACTTGTAAAATTTTTGCCTTTTCTTAATTCAATACACATATTACAAAAATTAATACCTTTATAGCTTCTTGAAAAGTCTGTTTGTAGCCCAAAAAGTCAATTCGGTTTTATTGCAATATCAAAGGAACTAGAATAGAGCAATGAACATTGTAAGTTCTGAATAAGTAGTAGAGATACTAAAATTATCCAGTATAATAATTTTGGTCAAATCAAAGTCAGAATTTCGGGTAAGAAAAGTGTACAGCGTATCTATTCTGACTTTCTAAATGAAAGCCCTAAATACTTGCAAATACAGTCACACAAGATGCAGGTAAGTTGCTCCCTTGAACTTCAAATTACTGTAAATTGCTTTGAAAAAGTCAATTTGGAACATGACAAATAAATTAATGTGGTGGAATGACCCTGGCTAGATTCCAGGTGCCCACCAAAGTTGTTCTATCACTCCCTCCTCTGCTGGACAATTCAGAGAAAATACATTGAAAAAACCTTATGGGTCAAGATAGAGGCAGTTTAATAAAAGCAAAAGCTGTATCTTGAAGCCAAGGAAAACACAAGATGTAGTCTCTATTTCCCATCAGTAAGCAATGTCTAATCACTTACTTCCCTGGAAGCAGCACGGCAGTACATGTAGTGGTTGGTCTGGAAGACAAATGTCATGATAATGAATACCAAAGTCATAGTTTCTGCTCTTCTGTGACTGTCTTTGCTTTGCAAGTAGGATTGTACAAAGTAAATAGCTAGTTCCATGCCTTCTTCCAATAGAAGTGGTCCTAAACATCTGTCATTACTTGGATGAAAGAGGTCAACATGTATGTTATTAAATAAATATACCAGTTTTTCATCATATTGCATAAACTGAGAAAGTTGATGTTTTTTAAGCCTTTATTTGTGTATAAAACAGTCTCTAAACTTAATTTGTGGGTTTGTGGGCTTGTATTTTTGTAGAATTTATTTAGTTTTAAACATTAGGTTTTAAATAGAGGATGTTGACAGCATGATCTATTTTCCTACAAGTCGTTTCTCAAAGAGAAATGAAAGAGAAGGGAAACCAGGAGATTTGAAGCAGTAAAAGTATGAGTTCCAGTAAGTAGACGCATTGCCTGGAATTTACAGAGGACCCCAGGAATTAGCTAACTCCATTGAAAATTGTGGTCATTGTATTTATATAAGGTTGTATATTATATCAGCTTTTTTTTATGTGTCTTCTATGAATGATAATTCTTTAAATAGTTCGTCTTGTAATTCAGCAAAGACAATACATCACAGCGATTTTTTTTTTTTTGCAGGTTTGCAGGATGATAATGACAATATAGGGTTGGTTTTGGGGGAAACATGCATATTTACAGATCTATCTACAGAAGAGAGGAGAGCTGAGGGAGCTGACTGCAGGGAAGATTAAAAGTTATTTATTCTGGGTAAAACACACATAGAAAAAATGTTTGTTTCAGTATTTAAAAGAAGAAAATGGAAGTATTTAGCCAATAGGAGACTGACAGACAGATGAATCAACATTTACTTCTGCTATCAGTCCATCTAAAGGAAGAATATGTGGCCAGAAAAAAGGAAGAAGACTTGGGCCGTTTTGTGTTTTTATCTATCAAAATGCCACTGAAGAACATGCCCAAATCCCACTGTACTCTAATGAACTGCAGAAGACTGCAGAAGCAGTAGGTGAGAGAAAGCAAACAAGGACAGAGAAGCAAGTTACAGGAATGAGAACTATTTTCAGAATCACATATCCAGTGGATGAGTTCAACTCGTACAAGGACAGGGGAAAACTGAAGCATAAAAAAACCTCTGTTTTTTTTGTTGTTGATACTGTGCAGGATATTTAAGTTACTAGTATAATAGGACCACAGTCTTGATGTTTAAAGCATGCAATATAACATATATGTCTATCAGCGTGTATAACTTTTATATTTTGTTTTCATGTTCTGACTTTACTTGGAATGACTTTTTTTAATGAAATCTTTATGAAGAAGTAAAATCCTGATTAGAAATTACTGTCAGCCAAATGCAAGGAGTTAACCAGATGTCCAGCTACTGCAAGATGCTTAGGGAAAAATACCTAGTGTGCCAACTTGGAGTTGAGGGGTTGGCCTTTTTTTGTCTGCAAGTTTAAAAGCTCAAGAATTTAACTGAAGTTACCTACTATAAATTAAAATAGTTCTTTTCCTGCTGTGAAGCTACTGTCAAATGCTATCTTTCCAATATCAAATTAAAATTACTACAGTCTGTAAATCATAAAATATCATTAAATGTCATAATAGCCACTCTTTCCACCCTTTCCCAAAGATGTAGAATCTCTCAAAAAAATCTTTGCTTGGAACTCAAATGCATGACTATATTTAAAGTATGGCCTACAGTTTCCTATGTTTTGGGGTTTTTTTCAACAGTATTATTTCTGCTGGATTAAAGTGTGTACACTCTTCTGAAAATCTTCAGAACAGAAGAATTCTAGGTAGTAATCACAGTCAGTCAGTTTCAACATCACTTCTGAAGCCACAGTTTGAAAACCTATCCCCCTTACTACTTTTCTAGCTGCAGGTTTCCACATGGCCACATTTCGGGTTACAGTAATTTTAACATAAAAGAAGGCACATGTTATTTGAAACAAATTTAACTGTGGTAGTTATGACATTCAAGGCTTGAACTGCCCTAGTCTACACTGTCTGTTGGACCTATTGAAAACGACTATGAGAATGTGTTTGTGTGTCATTGATGCTTTGCTGTCATTTGTATTTTTCCAGAAAACAGTGCTGGTGCAGTAAGCAGGTGTGTGTTAAGGAGCAGTTTATAGTGGTGTATTGTAACTGTACCTGCTTCTAGTTCTTGTGAACTTGGGTACTCCTAGCAGGTAATAATACAGAGTCCTACAGACTGCAGCAAGCACTTGAATCAGACTCTAAATCCCTTATTTAGGCACATGTTTTAAGATAGATTTGACAGTAACAGCACTTATCTCCATGTAGTTAGTTGTCAGATGTATTTTATATTTGCTTTGCTACTAGTACAGTGTTGCACTACATATTGCTTCCTCTTTCCCCGCCTCCCCACACTCATGAGAAGTGGCAAGCTAAGTCATCTGTTAGACTGTAAACAGCTATGACATTTCTGTGAAAAAGAGCTTGCTTAGAGGATGAAGCTGCTACTTCACTAAACAAAGTATTTGAGTCCTTTATTGTCAAAATACTGGATCATTTTGTGGATTGACTTGCCAAGTGCATTTGCAAATATGTATCTCCCAGTAATAATTCAAGCCAGCCTGCTGTTGTTGCCCTACTCATCTTTGCTTCTGAGTGTGCAGGACCAGAAGTATATGTACATCTCTGCTGAGGAAGTGTTGGGTCTGAATAATGTAATTGTGTTTTCTTTGACTCTGTAGAAATGTGTTGGTGGATAGCCTACACCTAAGTGCTTTATTCACTCTGCATTAATAGCATATTCACATATATACACGGTGTAAATGAAAGTTGCCTGACAATGCCGTATGATTCTATAATTTATCAGTCCAAGGTGGATGTCTTGGAACTAAACCAGAGCTGGAACTTGTGAATTCAGGAACTCTGTAAGACCCCTGATACAGAGTAGGTTTTCTTTGTATACTATAGGATTTCTTTACAACAGAGGACTAAAAACAGATTTTAAGAGGTCAGCAGCATGTGTCCTCCAGGGAAGCCAAAAGGAGTACACAGTGGAGACTTCCAGTGTCTTATATGTTGGGAGTGTTGGGGGTTCTTTTTACCTCACTGTGAAAGGCAGTGCTTTACTTGGGTGTTAGTTCTTACAAGTCATAGGGCTTGTTTGGCTTTCAGATCCAGGTACAATATTGCCACCTTTCTATACGTTCAAAGTGATTAATGTATTTAATTCTTTATCATCATTCCGAAGTGAAAATAAAACTAAGGTTTTGTCAGCTGATTATACTCTCTCCCAGTATACCTTGCGGTAATATAAAGCTCTGAAGTGTTAGTAAGTGTATATGTACATATATATATACATATATATATGTATGATTATAGAGAAGGATCTAGAAGCTAACAGATGCAGAGTGCAATGGCAAAAGTTAGGAATGTTTTGCTTGTGGTATTTTAACTGCTTAGGTGGATTCCAGGAGCACCTAGTGAAGTACCTTGGTTAGGCTGTATAGCCAAAGCAAACAAGATTGCCACATACAGTCCACCTTTTTTACTGCTTTTTAGATGAAAATCAGCACAGCAGAAAAAAACACTAGAAGATTAAGAAGACTATTCTAAGTTTTGTTAATCACTGGAAAAAATAATTTTTAGTGTTTTAGCCTAAAAAGAAGGGCAAAAATCTCATTGAAGCAGATGCAGAATGACTCTGGTTTTCTATTTTAATATTGATATTTTGTCCCAATAAATCAGGACCAAGAGCAATGCTTGGATCTTGATTTAAATCTGTATGTGGGTTTGGGAGAAAACAAGCAAATAAAAGATATTAAGTAACATAAATTTGATGATGGCCATTTGGGTTTTGGGCCATGAAGCTTTTATTTGAGAAACAAGATGCACAGATTTGTGGGGGGAGGAATAAATAGTAGTTGACCCAGCAAGGACTGAAAATAAGCTTCATGGTATCAGGTTAACTAAGTATATTAGTAACAGCTGGTTTTCATGTATGCCAAACAGAATCCCTGACTATCAGCTATCGACTTTTCTAACAGGCATCTGGGCTTCCAAACATGATACGCAGCAGCCCATTACTATTTTGAACAAGACCTCTTATTTCTTCTTCTGCTGATATATGAGAAACTGCAGTTCTGGTGACCTCTCGGAGACCTATGTGACTTAAGCAGCCAGGATCTCATTTCTTACTTGATAAGTGTTTTTCTGCTCCATA
The DNA here is from genome assembly GCA_013400315.1 of Bombycilla garrulus. Classification (NCBI taxonomy): domain Eukaryota; kingdom Metazoa; phylum Chordata; class Aves; order Passeriformes; family Bombycillidae; genus Bombycilla; species Bombycilla garrulus. Next base: position 14,102 of record VXBU01005033.1, read on the forward strand.
TCTCCCTTGAAAATTGAAGGTATTAGCTTTCTTCAATCATGTGTGACAGTGGTACTCTCTACACTCTGCATTAGAAATCAGTGATGTGAAGCCAGCCTGGCCTGTCACATAGGAGGAGGTTCTAGGGGTTGGAAGCAAAGGGGTCTTCACTCAGAGTCCCTCCTTGGTAATCCCAATTAATGATGAAGAACTTGCTGAAGTGGAATTAGTGTATAAATTAGCTAAGTTTTTAGCATAGAACATGTACAGCAGAGTAATACCAGAATACTTAAAACAAGTAACTTAGAGCAACTACTTGTAAAAACACCATTCTTATTTTTTGCTGAAGTAATGAGAAAAGATGAGGGAATTGCAGCAAAACAGGAAAACACGAGTTGCTTTCCAATGTGGCAGCCAGTGAGCTCTTTTCTTTGGCCCAGATCCTACTCAGAAAAAAAACTTTGTTGACTCTGGCACAGATGTGCATCTGTAGTTCTGGGAATAAGTTGTCCCTGACTGGCATAGAGGATTTCCATTCAATTTTTATGAACCCTCATAATGCCATTGTTCTCCAGTTTCTGATTGATTGTCTTTATGTAATAAGGACTACTAATATAGACTTGTCAGAGTGACTGAGGAAGGTCAGCTGTTGCTAGTTCAGCTTAACACAAGCTGCTAAGGTTGCAGGATGAATAATGTTTTGTTGCATGCTGCAAAAAGCACATTATTTAAGTGTTTTCTTTTTTTTTTTCCCACTGATGCCTGATGGCATGTGTTTTCTCCCTCTAAATTTTGTTCTATCTTACAATAGTCCTAATCACCATTTAACTTCGGTTGACGGATGTCCTCAGGCCACAGTCTCTCTGTCAGTTATGGAAGGCAGATGTAGAGTAAATGTTTTCGAAAGTCCCTCATTAGGGGTGTGCTGGTTTGAAAGCAAAACCAGTGAGACTCCAAGTCAGAAATACAATTTAATAGGAAGAAGTAAGAAACATGCAGTAGTACAAAAGAAAAAAAACAACCACTGAAAGAGTCAGAATACAACCTGATGCCCTGCTAGTTAGGGTGGTGGTAGCAGTCCAGATGAAGTGGTCTTGCTGAAGTGGCAATCCTGTAGACAGTTATGGTAGCTCTTGTTCTCTGGAAACCAGCAGGTAAGGGCCACTTGTTCTGTCCCAATCCCCACATTATATCCAGGTGGGAATGCTTGGCTCCTCCCCCTGGGTGGAGCATCTCACAATGGGCTGATGTCTTTGTATGAGTCATGTGGTGGGTCCTTAATTGCCCATTAAACACAAATGGGTCCCAGAGGGAGTTACCTATGACTCATGGGGCAAGGCACTGATTGCCCATTAGCAGGAGATAGTCCGGGGGAGGAGGCAAAGAAAAACACTGCCCCTCCTGGTTTCAACAGTTAATAAAGATTGAGATAGAATACAGACCCTCTGACATATTCTTACATTGTAACCTAGGATAGGGGTTCCCATGGGGAGGGATGCCAGTTTTCATAGCAGGTAGTCAGTTACAGCTTTGAATGAAGAGGATCAATAAGTATTCAGTATCTCAGAAAGCTGAGCCCTATTTTTTCTTGTGGGCACCTGATATTATTTGTTCAGACAGAGTGTAGGGGTAGGAAGGTTGAGAGACCATAGACTCTCTAGCAAAGTCGTTGTAAGGCCAGCAACTGAGCTTTGTACAATCCCCAGCTCAACTGCATTATATTAATTAGATGCTAATGCCAAAGGGTGTTTTGATGTGGGTGTGACAATGGTGTCTGAATCACCTGTCTGGACTTCTGCAATAAAAAAATTCCCCTCTTCTGCCAGACTGCCTTGGTCACAGACCCAGAGCCCATTGTATCAGCCCTTCACAAAACCTAAAAGCAAAGTAAACAGTTCTGCAGGAAATAACATAGTGTTGGGTGCACCCTTGTTCCCAGGTTAGAGTTGCAGAAGGAGGTACTGGCTGCAGTTAAGCTCAGATGAGATTTACAAATGTCTTTTCACAGAGTCCTTTCTGTTCCTTCCCCTGCACAGTTCATTGAAGGCCTCCACACCAACCTCAGAGCCTCCCAAAACTTCCACCTGTTCTGAACGTCCCCACTGATCCTAGTATAAACCTATTCATAGTCCTTGAGCCACCAACCTCAGCCATTTGAAGTCCCTCCCAGCTATTTCTTCCCATTATTTCCTCTTTCAGTCCCAAATCCCTGTCCATCTACACCATCTTTCCAATGCCAACCTTCCTCTTGCATTCCTCTCCATCCTCATCTCTAGGTCCCTAGGGTGCTACACCCATCTTACCCCTGCGCTTCTTTGCTGCTGCTACTGCTGTATTTTGGTGGCCACTGCTGAGCTGCTGTGGCCACTGTGAACTCTCTCTTGGCCACCTCCATTCTGGGCTTGTCTTTCAGAGGAAAACTGTCTCCTGGTGTGCGGCTGTAGAAAGCTCAGCTGTACCCACCAAAATTATACAAGACAGAAGGCAGATTACTTGGAGATTTGCTTTTATTTCCATTTTTTCTGCTTCCTGTTCAGTATCTGCCTCAGAGAAGTTTGTTTGGTGGGCCAGTTCTGGCTGTGGAACAGGTCATTCAATTCTTGAGGCTCTACAGCCATCCCATAAGTCTCCCCAGTTTGTGAATGTTCATTATAGCCTGTGAGCCTTTCCACTTCCGCCTTACTCTGCCTATCGACTGAGCAAAGCCACCCCTTGGACCAGATAAGAGCCTCACAGTCCTAATGTCTTAAAGAGAAGGGAATCTTCCTCAGTAAAATGCTTTTTCTTTCCCTTGAGGAAAAGACTCTTGAAGACAATTTTGCCTAGCTGTTCTTCACACCAGTAGTGTGAAAACAGCAGCTGTTCATGACTGGAGCACAGAGAGAGAATGGTTTCTTTTTTTTTTTTTCTTTTTTTTTCTTTTTTTTTTTCTGATTATGACTATAAATATAATTTTTTGTGGTCACCACTAAGCTGGTTTTAGCAGAAAATTACTCTAGATGTGGCAAAAAAATTGCTGCCCATTGCAAGCAGTTCCTGTTTTTCAAGAGTGGCAGATAAATTTCCCTCTCCCAGTGCACAGGAATGGATTGCATTGCCTTCTCTGGTGATGGGCTGCTAGGCTTGTGAAAAGTATAATAACTTTGTCTTTCCACACTTAAATATATAGTTCTGAGGCTATTTTTGGTGATCTGATTGGGTTTCTGACCCTCAGAGCAGAGAAATTGGAAAGCCATTCATGGAAATCTTCTCAGGGGAAAGAGGCTTTTCTATGTGGATGAAGAGAGAGAATTCCTTATGAAAGGCATGTTATTGTCTCATTTTTGTAGTTGATAGCATCTTGATTCTGTTGTATTGTGCATTACTATTATAATCTAAAATCTGCTGTTAGAGGTGGGTGCATATTTTGGAGTAAGGTGGCACTCAAGCTGACTTTTTCTCTAGGTCTGTTGCAAGAAGGATTTGGATTTATTGTAGTGGTGGCTAGTGACTGGTACCCCACAGTTGGGTGGGAAAAGGTTTGGGACCCTTCTTGGACAGTGCCTGTACAGCATGGCTGTACTTTTTTTGACACCTATTGACCACAGCATTTCTGTCTAGACTATTTCTCTGTCACTATAGAAACCTTTGGTAGCAGACTTATTCACACCGGTGAATAAGAAGTTTAAGCCCATAAAAATGAACCATGAAATAGATATTGCCTGTAAATGAAACCTCTGTCAAAATAATGGCATTGATAAATCCACAGATTGCTGCTTGCAAACAAAGCTGTGAAAATAAGCACCTGATTAAAGTGCTGTTGCATAATCCATGGGTTTGTTGTGATAATTTTAGAATGAGAGGTGATGTGTTCTGTACTGTCCTCCTTTACTCTGTAAATAATGTGTTAAATTGTGAAGATAGATGTTGAGAACAAAATATTTCTAACAGTAGGGAAGTGGTTGTGGGAATTGGTGTAGTTTAGATGGTGGGTCTAGATTCCTTGGTGGGTCTGTGCTTGTTGTTGGGACCGATTCTGAGAAAATATGTTCCTCCTACAAGGCCTTTCTACATTTCCAGAGGAACATGATAAAACAGTGTATTTGTATTAACTTTGAATTAAAAACTTTCGCGTAGACATTAATTTTAATTTATATCCATAACCCCAAAGAAATAATAATAAAAAAAAAGATAAAAATGCACTTCAGTGTAGTAGAGGAGTTAAGAAGTTGAGACTGGGAAAGGGAGATTTTATTTAAAAAAAATCCTTTTGTCTTATGACACCACTGTCAGCATCATGTCCATTCCAGTCTGTGACCCTGTCTAGTCACAGAGACTGCTTCAGTGGAAACACTGTATTTTCACCAGTATTTCACACCAGGAAGTTTTTTGTTTTGTGTTATTTTATATTTCTTCTGCCTAACAGGAAATTTAGTTATAATTCTGTTGATAAATTTATTTTAAATTTTCTTTGAAAATGAATGTTCCTATTTGGTATTGTTGCACTCTTCTGTTCTGCTCCCTGTAGCTTTTCTGTGCTGGCAGGATAGAGGCTGACTAGAAAATCTGATTTAGGATTAGGGTCAGTTTCTAGCTAAATTTGACCTGGATGTCACTGAACACTGTAGGAGGCATTGTTAATAAAAAAAATTACCAGTTTTCTTTGCAGAATCGGGATGAACATTGTCCATTAATTATTTTAGCCAAAGAAGTTTTTAATGTAAACTTCAAAACAAAAATTCAAGAATATTTTATGCATCCTCTATTTCTACAGAAACTTAAGAATTTTGCTAACCAGTAATTTTATCTTTCAAAAAGAAAAGAAAATACTTGATATCGACAAGTTGATACGAAGTGATTATTTTTACAGCCTTGCAAACCTATCTGTAAAAATATTTAAAAGGTAGAAAACACTGTAAATGCAAGTCATATCAAGTACCCTGTCTAATATTGTGCTGTCTCATGGAATAAAATTTCAGAAGAATGTTTTGTCATTTGATGTGATTGTTGCTTAGTGGCCAGAAATGCAGTTTCTGCAGCAGAGGGCCTGTTCTGCACATGTGACTGTGTTGTGTTTGTAGGTGTATGCACTGTTCTCTTTGAAACACAAGAGGAGTTTTTTAATGAGGTTTAATCTCATTATTTGCTTTTATCTGATCCTATCATTGCTTTTTGCCTACATAGTAGGAAAAGAAAAGCTCCCGGGAAATTTTGTTCTCAAGTGTGGAATTGGTGTGAAATCGGTCTTTCTTAACAAGAGGCTGGCAGGGAGGGAAGGGGGTGGATAACAGATCAGAAGCAGAGTGCACCAACATTTGGCTTTGGTTTGGAGTTTGTTTATTTTGTTTACTTTTCCCAAAGCTGCATAGGTAGAGGATTTCCGTTATAATTCTCATTAATTGTGTTGTTAATCTTTCCACTGTAATTTGAAGCTCTGGTTCCTCTAAAGTTACAAATCAATTTTTTGATGTATCCATCGTGTCTGCTAGGAATCTAATTATAGCAATTTTAGTGTGCTACTACTTGCTCTAGTTGTGCTGAAGCCTACAGTGGAGCAGAGATATTACTCAGCAAATGTCTGTGGCAACAGTGGGTTGTAATTGCTTGATTAGGCAAATGTATAGTAATTTAGCCAGTGAAATATTTTAGCCATCCTTGATTTAATTCTGTGCTGTATGAGTTTGAATAGCACATGAAGAGCTAAGGGTGCAAGTGTATTATAAATTGATTAGAATGCTTCATTAAACTGAGTTTAGATTTTTCTGAGGATTCTGAGCTGTAATAAAACAGTTCAAGTAGACTATTTTCTCTAGGAATTTGAGCGTAAGTCACTGTCAAAAAATGGCATTAATTATTCTCAGCAGGTCTCAGTCATTGCTGCACTTTGGTCCCTACTTAGAGGGTACTCTCTTTCCATGTGTTTGTATTGCTAGAATTCCTGCATTCTTTTTCTGTAGGCAGGCAGCACTGCAGATTTGCTTACTTTATATACTGTTATTTCCTCCTTACATGTATAACTTATGAAATACCTATAATCTCTTTAAGCAGTGGGTGTATTCTTTTCTTCCAAAATATATTCATGGTGTGTGGGGGCACAGGAGGACAAAGAAGAGGAGAAAAGTAGCATGATGCATTTTAATTTAGCAACATTTTTTAATATAGTAAGCTGGGTACTCCAAGAAGTTTCTTTGCATGACACAACATGGTGTGTAATGAATGGGGGAGACAAGTGGAAATTGTCATGGAAAACTTCCCTACTAGGGGCATGTCCATCTGTGTAGGGTCTCTTCTATGGAACATCTTCTTTCCCCCTTCTGCAATAGATGAGGCAGAATGTGTGGCAGAAGGATATGGTTTCTCTAGCGTTGCTGCTCTCATATTTTGCCAAAAATGCTGTTTGGAGCTCAGACACCTGCAAGCAAACCTTTCTGCTTCTGAGTCTGCTGCTTGGTGGATTGGAGCATAGCTTGGACAAAGGAGAATTGAGTTTGTTGTTAACTTCAAGATATTTTAGAAGGTTTGAATGTTTTCTAGCCATGAGGTAGCAAGCAGGGATGATGGAAATGAACCTGCCAACACAGCTGCGGTAGGGCTTCTCACATGACAGCAAAATCCTACTCTCCTGCAGTATAGTATTGCTACTTGGATCTAGTGGATAAAACATGACATTTTAATCTTTGTCACTTTTTCAGGGCAGTCACAGCAGAACTGAGGCGGCTAGCTCAATGCCACACAATCAGTGCCCCACACTTCAGGTGCCCTTTAGGGAGGTCCAAAGCACTGGGTTATGCATGGAGTCTGATCTCAGGGCAGGAAAGAGGAAACTGAGAACAAGTTTTTGATCTTAAGTTGCCAGAAAGTAGAAATATTTTATGCTACTAGTTTTGTATTCCATGAAACACTTGTCCTGTAAAAATTTATTGTAAATTATTTATTGCAGAAATCTTTTATCCCAGAGTTATAGTCTCTTTCCCTTTCAGAGAGTATCCACCTTTCTCTGCCTACTATTTCATCTATATTCATGAGCAGCATTAATGAAGCAGATGTATAATGTAATTTTATTTGCACAAGAAATACCTGCCCATAGTATTCATAGTTCATTCCAGTGAGGAAGAGGCATTGGGGTAGACTGTTGAAAAGAAAATGTGTTCTCTCTGCTTCTGGAAGATGTAAATAGGTTTCAGTGTTAAACAGAAGAACCTGATTTAATCAGGTTGTAGCAGTAAATAGTGGCAGCAATCAATCCTGAGAAACAATTAATTCATAAAATAATTAGGAATCACTTCCCCTTATATGGAACTCAAATATGGAAGTCAAAGGTTAACAGTCTTTTTCAAAAACTCGGTGATCTGAATCTTGGTTTCAGAGACAACTTCCATGTTCCAGCTTCAGCCATCTAAAGTTTTGTGTAGCCAGTGTGGCTGAGTGACAGTTCCTTATTGGCAGCAGGGCTGCAGATCTGCATCTTCTCTTTCCCAGTGTTTTCAGTCATACTTTTGTTTATGCTTCAGCTTTCTGCCGTCTGTTTATTCCTTCCTGACAGCATTTGTTTGTCTTGCTGGCAGGTCAGAGGTAGGTGGCTGGGGTTAGTTAAGTGCCTAGAGCAGGCCACTTTAGTGGTACAATTTTAGGATTTTGAAAGGTGTTTCAGTACTTGGAGTATGGGAATTGACCTTTTTCAAATACCAATGCACATCTGTGAAACATGACACAAAATCCTGTTTAATGATTCATAATTGCCAGGAGGTTGTGATATTAAGATATAGGCAGCTATATATTGTTAAAATGTGTGCAATCCCAGCTAGGTGCCAAGTAAGAAGGCTTCATTCAGCCTGTACTGGATAAATTCAGGTCATATTTATTTTAGATTGACTTCCAGAATAATGTCTCTTGAAGGGTTTCCAGAAATCAATACACATGCTGTGATAGACTGTTTTTAAAATGTGCATGACCATTTTCCAGTTTCAGATTGATCATGATAGGCAGATAATCAGCTCCCAGTGAACTCCTAAGTAAATAATGTAGCACAATAGTGGGGGAAAAAAACTATGATTGCAGGCTGGCAAAACACAAAGGACATTTGATGGGAATAAGCAAGTAGTTGTTCAGCTGGCTACGTTCCTTGTCGGGACTTTCCCCTTCCTGCTCCTCTCAGCTGTACTCTGAAGGAAGTTTGGACCGGGTTTTGCCTCCGTACAGAAGACAAATATAAACACAGGGTAATAGAGTAACAGTCACTGGCTACATTGAATGAAGTGGAATTTTCCATGATTGTTGTTGCTTACTGCGCATATTGCCAGAGTGAACAGCATCCTTGGCCAGCAGCCGTGGTCCTCCTCTCCGGTGCTCCCAGAGTGGGACACAAGATAACCCTACCCAAGGAACTAGTCAGGCACCCACAGGACAGTGGAAAACCAGGCAAGGCAGACAGACACAGTGGCAGACAGGAGTAAAAGGAAACAATGAGAGAAAACTAAGCAAGCTGAAAAGCAGCCTGCTCAGCTGCCAGTAGCACTGATAGACAGTTTTGATTTCTTTTCTTCCTCTTTTTTTGCTGTCTTATCTTTTTTTATTTTAACTATAAAGTAGGTGTTTGATATGCTTCTTATTTTTCACTAGTGAAATGTTAATCCTGCCATTAAATCTTCCTCTGTGTCAGTTCCTACTAAGTAAATTTTGACTTTTCCAGAACACAATGCACATGATGGAAAAATGAAAATACTAGTCTGGATGTGGGAAACTTGCATACTTGATCTTAAGGAAATGAATAAGAAGATGAAAACGTCAGTAAAAAAGGATATCTGGCATGTTTCAGTAATTTTCTCAGGAAAGGATAGGTGGTCAAGAGTAGGGAAACAAATGTTTTCACTCACTGCATCCTAACATTTTCTCATCAGTGTCTTGCTTGAACATTTCTCAACATATGTGTGATGCTTTTAAGGGCTGCCACAGTTGCAAAAGAGCTTAAGGGCTGTTCTTTTTTCCAAGCGATCTTTCAGTTTTGACAGCTTTTGAAAGTCACACAATTTATGACAGCATGTAAGGAATGTCAGTAGTAAATATTAAGAACAAATTTTGGGATATTTGAGGAATTTCCTCTTGGAAGGGTAGCTGTCTGCTGTGGAATGTTTTATGCCAACATTTGTGGGCGAGAAACTGAGTCCAGGGACAGTTAAATGATTAAGAGGCATCATACAGGTCTAAAAGGCAAAGAGTTCCCATTCTCTCAATTTGATCCTTGATGAAAATTGCAGATTTTAATATTAAAATATTTGTTCTTAAACCATGGGTAATCTCATAGATCTTTACATTTCTTTAAAATATTTCTTCAATGTGCAAAAGAAATTTTCAATGGTGAATTTTTATTTCATGTTAAAAATTATAGGGACCCATATGAATGATCCACAGATGTAACACTATGGATCTTTTCTATCAGATTCCATTTCAGTTTCAATTAGAAATTCTTAATATATATTTGACTATGCATGTATTATTAAATAAAAAGAGACTTTCCAAGGTGCTAAGGGCACTTGATAGTGAACTAATAGATATTGCTAGGAAAAGCATAGCCCCCAGTTCTAAAGTTCTGAGGGAGTGATCTGAAAAGATAATAATTTTCTAAGAATGAGAAATAAAACTTGTTCATAGCTTTCAGTTTCTAACACTGGTGGGTACTTATTGTGTAAGGGTGATTATCAGCATAATAAAAGTCCATTTTTTATGTGAAATGGGAGAGAAAGTTACTTTGCCCTTGACGATAATGCTGCTGGACATGAGTAATCTTTAGGGTTTTATTGGATTTATGAGCAATCATGTGAAGTAGCTGAAAAGAGTTTTTAAAATTCAGTAGAAGTTTTTAATTAGCTTTTTTAAAAGTTTTGCTCTTAAATTCAATTAGAGAAAGCTAATACAACTTTGATATGTGTATTATTTAAATGTCACTTTACCAAAAAGTTACCAAAGTACTTAATTCTGCTGGGAGTAAAGATAGATCAGTTTGATACTGGTTGACTGGAACAGATAAATCCCAAAGCATTACAGCATTGTGAACGTTGTGCAACTATACCTGTAGTAAAATTTAGACAACAGTAATTTTCAGATGTGTGTTATGCTTTGCTCCCTGCTTGTTTTTTATTTTCTGCATACTACATAACTCATAAGAAAAATTAAAAGTTTGATTGATTCTTCAGGAGCTCTACTGCATAGAAACCAGTGTTGTGCCAGATTCTTTCCTATAACTTCAGTTCAGACCTTAATTCTCTAACAGTGCTGGACTTTTGTTATTGTGCTGAGCCTCTGCTGTGAGCTGGACCATGGAGCACCTGCCTCTTGAGGCCTGGCTGGAGGGGATGGAGATGGGAGGGCTGTGTGTGTCCGACACAGCCTGGGGCTCCTGCAGCCAAGGCAGCCCCTGCTCATCTTCTACTCATCCCAGCTTCACATGGCAATGGGGAGGAGCTCTGGGAACTGTAGACAAAATAATTCCTTTCTAGCTTGGGACTAAGAACAAATTTTAGGCCCAACAGTGAAGGAAGAGAGGGAACAAGGAGAATGGAGCTGAAGCTGTAATTGGACAATTGACTACAATATGCTAATGAACCAAAACCTAGAAAGGTGTAAGGTCTAGTGATCGAGCATCCATTTTTGTGATCATTTGTATATTTGACTTGGGTGTAGCCCCAGCAGGGTTCCTACACTGCCCAAGCTGTAGCCTTTCAATAAATACCTTTTATCCTTTTATTCTACCTAGTCTGTTTTCAGGTCAACCTACCCAGGCATCAGTTGTACCCAGCAACACAAGCTGGTTTGGTTCATGTTGCTGTCAAAATGCATGTCCTGACTTTATTTACTTTGGATGTAATGTGAAGCACTGCATAACTTTATTTTTTTTTCTTTTTGCAGTGCTCGGCGAGTGGCACTTCAGGCTGGGTGAGACAGTGTCTTTAGCTGCCTTTATATATAGGTTTTAGGGCACTGGTTTATGTAACCCATTTAATGTTTTTTTTTTTTCCTTATATTGGTGCCAGATGGCACCCCTTGTACATATTGCCCTTTACAGCTCATTTAACTTTCCTTGATCAGGGCTCCTCTTCCCTGCTATGCTAGCAGAGCTTGCCCCTACCCGACAGAGGGCAAACAGCTCAAGAAGGGATGGTCTGCTGGACTGGAGAAAGGGCAGTGAAGCACACTCCTGGCAGTCGTTCCACAGGTCAGGCCAGTTCATTTAGCTGGGAATGAGGAGGCTCTGAGTCTTCTCCACACTGTCATGTTCAGACCAGAGCAGGAAAGAGAGCTCATGTGCTTCCCGCAGTGGCTACTGACCCACATCAGTTCTGTGGAAAACCCCTGTGTATGAATTTCTGATTGCAATGACTCTTGTAATGTCTTGGTTTTGAAAGACAGGTGCCTGCCAAGGAAGGCAGGAGCTTCTATTGGAATAGAAAATGTAAACCGCCTCCCTCCAAATTATTTAAAGGGACTCTCAGGCAAAGATATGAGGACAGGAATAACAGTTCTTTAATACGTATAAACAAGATAAAGTAAAACAAAAAACTAACAAACTACAACCTAATAGTAAAATTAGAATAAGATGCAGTATTAAACAAAAAAACCAAAACCTGACAGTTAGAATACAACCTGACACCCTGTCAGTCACGGTGTTGGTAGCAGTCCAGTTTGAATGGTGGCTCCAGTAGTCCTCCTGGAGTGACAGATGGCTCTGTTGAAGTAGAGATCCTGTAGAAGGGCACAGTTTTCCTCCAACGGTTCAGTGGTGATGTTGAAGGGTCTGGTCCTTCCTCTGGGAATCCAGTAGAAGGCAGATGCCTGTTCTGTCCAAATGCCCAGTTTATATCCAGGTGGGAATGCTTGGCTCCTCCCCCTGGGCAGACCTTCTCACAATGGGCTGATGTCATTCTCTGAGTCATGTGGTGGGTCCTTAATGACCCATTAAAAAGGAAATGGCTCCCAGAGGGAGTTATCTGTGACTCATGGGGCAAGGCATTGATGGCCCATTAACAGGAGATAGTCCGGGGGAGGAGGTAAGGAAAACACTGCCCCTCCTGATTTTAACAGTTCATGGAGATAGAATACAGATCTTCTGGAATATTTTTACATTGTAACCTAGGACATGTAAAAACTGTGTCAGTTGTGATCAGTGCTCTTGGTTTATTTCAAACAGGTGCAATGTCGTGTCCAAGATGCTGTCACAACATTTTCAAAGAATTTTAACTTTATGGAGGGTTTTAAGATTATCTCTTTTAAAGTCCAGGCCAGGTGCCTGTCTCCCTGTCCTCAGCTGATAGGTGGCTGCATACAGAGTTGCCAAGTGACCATCCACCTTCCCAGGACAAGTGTTCAGTAAATGTCACAATTCAAATGACTCTATCAGACCCCAGGTGTCTCCAGAAGCATGACCAGTCTGGTCTCTGCCAGGTAAAGTGGCTTGGTCCAGTCTTACTTTTCTAATTTGGGAGTGAATTGTTCTGGACTGTGCAGTTTCCCATGTACAGAGAGGTGTTGTGAGGTAACAACAGGCCTGCTAGATTTGTGTATGTGTGGCTTCATCTCAGCCATACCCATGTCTCCTTATCTTAACTGCTACAATGCCAAATTTAAATTGCAGTTGCCTAACCAACATGATTTTCCATTCAGACATTTTTTCATTTAACTAGGTGAGTCATCAAGTTGAAGTTTTTAAAGTCACCAAGTCAAACTATTTCTAACAGTATTCAAAGTTACTTTAATTTTGCAAACACTTCTTCTGAATTTTTGCTTCAAAACTATATTATGCTTTTTGTACATGGTTCTTCAATTTCTGTTTTAGGATGTTCTTAAAGAACCACACACTAGTTTTTTAAACTTACCTTCAAATTAAGATGAAAATAGAATTTTAAAACAGGAAGAAAAATGAGCTTTTACAGTATCCTTAAAGGATTTTTTATAAAAGTGCAGCTCCAAAACTATTCTCAAAACATGCTTAATAAAAAAAATCTAGTTCTAGTTTATAAATCTATATCTATATATCTCAAGTAACCTTTGTAATAAAATCCAAGACAGTTAAATAAAATTTCCATCAGATTCTTAGTTGAATACAATATTCTTTCCTATAAGGAGATGCTTCAAATTAAAAATGAAACAGGATGAAGTCTACTAGTTGTTAAAAAGTGATTTCTAAAGTTGAGCTGGAGCTCCTCAAGAAGGAATGTCTTTATTTTAGCATTATGCAAGTAACCGGGATAACTGGATGCCTCTGGCTACAGTATTAAACACACACAGGCTATTGTACATGCAGGTAGTCCCAGACATTCATGGAGAGGTGATTGTCATTAAGAGCATCAGCTAGTATGTCTGGATGATTTTGGTTTTCTTTCACTCATACTGAGTAGTCCTTTGTTCTAGAACTGGTTAATCCCTAGAAGTAAGACATAATTTACATTTAGTGGCATTGCAAGCACTAATTTCACTGTTTATTTCCTGAAATACTGGAGCTGACATTTTTGGAACTAGAGGAACCTATTTCACTTTGTGCTCCACTTAAAAGATTAAAGTACTTTTTCTATGCAAATACTGCCTTCCTCTAGGATTACTGTACTTGATGGCTCTGTCCACTGGATTTGTGGAGATGGCTATTTTCAGAATGTCTGCAGGTAATGACTATTCTCTGACTTGTTAATCTCTTCTCTTCTGATTATCTGAGCAGATTTTGCTTAACCTCCAAAATGGCTAGGACCACTAAGAGCAACAAACCATGCAAGTCAGGGGGAAAATTTGAATAAAAGTATGGGGAAATTTTAGTCAGCAAGAGAAATGAAGGCACAATGAAGACAGGGAAGCTAAAAAGCAATTTTGAAATTGATTTTTTCACATGAGAAACTTTCTGGAATGGCAGACTTTTTTTGAGTGAGTACTGGAAGCAGTTTTTGGACACAAAAAGGGATTGCCTGCTTGTATGGTCATCTGGGGTATGTGTGCTTCTCCCTTCTTCTTCTTAGTGCAGTGTAAATGATGAGTTTCGAAAGGATGGGTACCTGCAGCTTGGCTTAGCTGTCCACATCTTGGTCCTCATTGACAACTGGAAAGAAACAATTTGGAGTTCTTCCAGAGAGACATGTTGGGCACACACTTGCGTCAGCAGAAATGGGTCTCAGGAATTGAGGCAAAAACAGTTCTAATGAGCCACTGTTTGATCTTTTGGAGCCAGAATATCCTATGCCTGCAGGTAGCTCCCTGCCAAAACACACTGGAGACTCTTCCACCTAGTGAGGGTATGCTGAGTCTAATGGAAATGGCCTCTCTTGGTGGTATTTTAGGTTGTGCCAGCAAGGGCTGGGTCAAGGTTACACAGAGAGGAGCTGTATGGAAATGTCCAAGGGCACCCTGTGCAAAGCTGGCCTGGGCACTGCACTGCCAGCTCTGAGGACAGGGGTGATAGAGCCCGAAAGCTGCGTGCCCAGCATTCCCATACAGTTCTGTAAGCATCAGCATGCTCTAAACAGCATGCTGTTTTGAGATGGGACAATTAATTTCCATTAGACTAAAACCAGCTTTTAGTGTACACCATACTTATGAACCTGAAGTGAAGCATTAATACCTGCTGGTACAAGCTCTGGAGATTTAGAAACATGAATTGTACAGACCATTACATTAAAATTATTCAATTACATCAGTGTTGCCTCATGATAGGGCTGGGGAATCAGGAAATTCAGCCTCTGTTTCTGGTCCTGGCAAATTCACTGTGTGACCATAGGCAAGCACTTTAATCTCACAGAATCTGAGGTTAATACTTACCCAACTTGCAGGATTTTCTGAGGCTAGATTAATGTTTCTGTTGTTTCTTTGGCATCCTGCAGTAGATGATGTTTGCAGTGTATATGCTGTTGATAACAGCAAAAACAAAATAAAATGTAAGTTACTTTTTATTTGTTATAGGTGAAAAATGCAGAACTCCCAGCCCATGTTTTAATGTTTTGAAGAATGCTGCATAGGATTTGATAAAAATAATTGCAGATAGTCAAGCAAGTAAATTTATATAACCAATTTTTTGTTTGTTTGTTTTTAGGCATGGGATTAATCCTAGGTTTTTGATGACCCAGATTGCAGTTACTTAAATAATGCAGTAATACAGAAACTTTCCAATGGAAAATTATAGCAATGGATTCCCTGAGGAAAGAAATTTACAAAGTAGCCATTTCTATGGCAGCCAAAAGGAAACCATCAATTTTTCATTGCTTTGTAGATGCAGCTCCAAATTGCAAAATTCATCTTCTTTTAATGTAAGTGGTTTTAGGGCCTTTGGCATTAGTGGTCAGTGAAGTAAATCCTGTATGTGGATTGTTGAAATGTTTTCTTCAATGACAACGGAAATTCTCAAAGGAATTTAATTTCTCTTTCACAGAAAGAGAAAGCAAGATGAGGGGATGTTGCAGGACTAATGCCTTCCTGGTCTGTTCCTCAGGCAGTTACCTTATGCATTTATAAACAAAGGTTTTACATTCGCCCTCTACAGTCAAGTGGTTCTGTTTGGCAAATTGTTTTACACTGGATTACTGAAGGTTCTGACTTTTTCATAAACCAGGTGAACCATGCAGCTTCTCATTTGGCTTTCAGCTGAATTAGTTTTGAATTACTGGATTTTATACAGCTCTATATTACTGAAAGATTTTTGTATGCATTGCCATGTCTACTGGCATCCTCCGCAATGAGTTTTCAAATCTGGATGGAAATCTAGATTTTCTTAGTCATTTTCTTTATAAATATACAGACTTCAGTTTTTTTGTTGTTGTTTAAGTAATCATGTGTTCAGACCTGTATCACTTAAAGAAAAGTTTCTTTAAATACGTAGGACATTTTTATTCAAATTTTTTTTGTTTGTTTGTTTTGTTTGTTTGTTTGTTTAATGGTTCTTTGCAACCCATTATATTCTATAACTGAGGCTTGTCACACTGAGGAGTACTAAAATAGAAATGGATATGGTTCTGGATCTCTTCTGAGGGGGTTGGTGTATCAAGAGCTGTGGGAATTCCCCCCTGCAGATTTTCATGTCAGGCATACATGGTCCAAGCAAGGTGCCACCTTCTGAATACAAAAGAGTTGGCATATAGTTATTTCAGAGAAGATTTGTATTCTGAAGGAAAATAAAGTGGTAGAATTTTGAGTTTTCACTCTGCTCCCTTTTACAACAAGAGGTGAAATAGCTCAACATTATCTGGTTGTTTAGTCAAGCAACAAGTAAAGTAAAGGCCTAATTCCTCAAACCTTTATTTTTTCATCAATTCAGTGAAGTCAGACTGCTGGAAATACACAATTTGGATCATCTACTATTTCTCAATTAGTTTTTAAAAAACAAGTGATAAATCTGCTTTTCATCCCTTACTTTTCTTCATGAAGTAATGCTATTTATGTGTTTTGATGATGCTCTAAAGTCTGTAGGAGGTCCTTTGATGGTCAAGCCAGTATTTTGTTAACAGGATGTTTCCATCTTCTTTTACTGCTTTAAGCTTACCCGAAACAAATTTAGAAACTCTGCCTATTTATAAAACAGATGGCAGTGCTAGCTGATTAAAAGGGGCCTAATTTGTTGCCCCACTCATCTCATGTTGTTGATTAGCTGCAAGAGATACTGATGCCAAATTCACTTTTTATATGAGTAAATTTGGCACATATGCATGACTTAGTTCTTCCTCTTGTACCATCATTATCAGACTCTAACAAACTGGCATTCTGCCACTGGGAAAAAGGAGAATTGTTTTCACTCAGTTTGCATCTTGTGCTCATCATCTGTATCCTCTGCTTTTAGAGCCTGATCCTACAAAACTATTACAAGAACAGTTAGTTCTCCAACATCTACTTATGTTGCTGGTAATTAATTATGCCTGTTTATAAAGAGAGGGTTTCTTAAGAGCTGGGGCTTATATTTGTAAGGTGAATTCTCACTATCTGTTATAAATCTTGTAATGGTCACCATTTGTTCATAGGATTCATTGTATTTACAGCCATGTGGAGATCATTGTGAGTTCACAACACAACAAAAGAGTGTAATATCAAGTAGGACAAAAGAAAAAAGAGGCAGTTGAAGCGCGAAAGGATACAAGTTAGCACATTAAGTGGCGTCTGTTCTGATGTTTTTCTGCCCTTCCCAGGGAAGGATTTTCCAGATGTCTAACCTGAATTTTTCATGCTGTGGTTAGCTTTATTGTCCCTGCCTGTATCCATAGTATAATTTAGATTCGCTGTATGTCTCCAGTGTAGCACAACTGACAAAATACTGCAGGTAGACATTATAACAGGCTTGGTTTAGGGCTTGTGTTTCCATGGTGGAAAACAGCTTTTGTTTAGGCCAGCAGTTTTATCCCCCAGTCTCAGAGTGGCCTGAGAGGAAGTTGCAACACCAAGTCTGAGAGCCTCCCATGTACCTGTCTGCAGTGTTCACACAGGTTGAAAACTTGTTTCTTGTCTTTGCTCAGAATTTCTGTAGCTTTTACCCTGCAGTGTTGAACAGTTGTGTGGCTGTGACAGGCTGGGAGATTGTCAGCTTTGCTTAATGTGACTTGTCACAACCCAAACCCTTCCATCTTCACTTCGAGGGCTCTCTGCTGGACTGTGCCCTTTGTGTTTTGCCTTACATGTATCCCAGAGCTAGCGACAGCTACAAAACAACCTGGCTCCTTTCATTACACCTTGTGTGAGCTGCCAGCTCACTTGCCCATGGCTCACTTTCAAGTTTGGATTTAAAAGACTCCTTATAACCTCCCAAGAGCAGAGCAGCTGGAGATCTTTCTGAGGCAATATCTCACTGGGTTTGAGGAGCCGAGGATGGGCTGAGGGGCAGCAGCTCTGCTCATGTTCCCATCATGCCCTTCAAGATGCTGGTGTGGATCCCAGGAATCTGCAGCTGCATCCCACCCTGGTTCCTGTCCAGCCCAACCCTACACTCCTCTTGGCACTTTCCCAGACTCAGCTTACTACCCAAATATTTGTGACAGAGTGACTGGAAGGCAGGCAGGCAGTTTTCAGGTAGGGTGGGCAGTAACTTGGTTTGCTGGTGAAGAAAATACTGCTTTTCATAGGTGACTCCTGAGAAAGAGAGTTGCAGTAGCTAACTTGGCTGACAGGCGCTGCTTAGTGTGCAAAGTGATACCTTGGGTTTTAGCTTTTATATTTTTCAGATTCTCTGCTGCCTGGTATGTAACTCTGAAACTTCATATTAGGTGTTAGTAAATTCTGTTCACAGGGCAGTTAGACAAAACAATCCTTGCCAGCTAGAGAACCAAGGACAGCCCCAAAGCATAAACAAGCCTGAACAACGGGAAAGGGAAGGGGGCAAGCCAGGAGGGTTGAGACTTGATAACCTGGAGCTGTAATTGGACAATTGAACCCAATATGTAGATGAACCCAAACTTATAAAAGTGTAAAAACTTGTGACCAGGATCCATCTTGGATTCAACCTGAATGTAGTCCTGGTTGGGCTCCTGCGCTGCCCAAGGTGTATCCTTTTAAGGCCTTTCAATAAATGCCTATTTTATTCCTTTTGCTATGTCAAGTCAAAAAAAGGAAAAAAAAATATTTTGATTTTGCTCCACATAAAATCCAGCATATTTGTGTGGATATACGAATAATGTTCTGCATTTTCTATAATACTTATTTGCCTTTGGTATATGTCACCTGGGTCAACTTGAAGTATGTGTATTAAAGACTATTAGATTCTTCTGTGCTCTGCAGTTCCAGGAATCTTAGTTATAACTGTACCTAATTACCCTTCAGTGTCCTTTTACAGCTTGTTGGCATGGAAGTTGGTACAGGGATGAGAAGCTGATGTGAAATTTTTGTTTCTCTTTGCTCTTAACCTCCAAATGAAGGCTATTTATGCAGTAATATGTCACTCAGCTTCACTTGCTACTTCATAGAACTGGAAGTTTAGATATTGCAACCATGCAGAACTGGAATTCTTACGTTACTTGACTTTTTAGATGGTTTCAGTAACATGGTTTAATCCAGAGTCACTGATGACATCCATGTGTATCTTCACAAGCATAAAGCGTTCTATGAAGACCAAAGATTTTGGTATTGACCTCTACAAAAAACTTTCAGTTGTAAGTTCTAGATAAAATTCAAATATAGCAGATGACAATTTACTCAGCCTTTGTGGGTAAAGAAACATTTTGAACATTGAAATCAAATCAGAAAAAGCACAGTACAAAAATAATGGTTTTTGGACAACTGAGCTTTTAACAAAGTGAGCTGGAACTCTGCTTTGGCACAGCAGGACCCTGCTGTGTAGTCAGCCATAAAAAAGAATAGTTTTAAATGCCAATAAATTTAGGAATATAAACCAAACAAAATTTGTGGCAAATTCATAATTGGCTTTTCACTGTGTTTTACTTGAAGAGTTTTTTCCTTACAGTATTGTTTTAAATTGCAGAAACTTTACCTCCCATGGTGTCTTGGAAACACTGTGGAATTGCTTTTCTTTTATGACAAAATGGAGAAAACAAATGAGCACTGGATTTGTGTATTTGATTAAACCCTTCTTCAAAGTAGCACTTTTGTGTGGTTTCAGCATTCCTCTCTGGCTTTCACTTTCCATCTTCTGGTTGTGTTTTCTATTATTCCTTTGTCCATAATTTCAGTTTCCTGTCATTACTGGTTGATTGAATTACTTCACTTACTACTCAGTTGTTTTCTTGTTGTTTATAAAACATCACTATAGCTACGTGTGATACAGATATGGTTGGCTGGCTAGGGTTATAAAATAAGACTCACTATAAAAGCTGTAGTACACTGTGGGCACAATGGTCTAGGACTCCCTGAGAAGCACAATAAATCCCTTATCTCTAAATGAACAGAAATATCTGGTGCTTGGTGTCTTGTGTTTCATGCACAATTACTGAATTCAAGTGGTTTTCAAATTTTTTTATGTAGCAAAAAAATTACTAGTGATAACAATGTGCCATCAGATTCTTCCTCAGAATTCTGTCTCCCAGCTTCATTAAGGATTTCACTGACACTGCAGCCTGTGGAGCCAGCTGATGATTTTGAGTGTCAGTGGATAGAAACCACCATATGGAGCACCAAAATCCATTTTTATTTTATTAGCTTCATATTAAAAAAAAATTAGTACACCTCTGTAGAGTGTGGCACTGTATTTTGCCATTCATTTTATTTTGTTCAGGTTACTAATGGAAGCTGTATCCAAAATGAATGTTAAAAGTTGAATAGGAAGAACCTATTTAATCTGTGCCCATTCATTTTTCTCTGAATGGGAGGTTGACCTTTCCAGGAGTCACAGACAGCTCTCTGGCTGCTCTGAGCATAGGAACAATCTCATGGTTTACTGTTTGGTAACCTTTAACTTCTCCAGCTCATTGGGGATAAACTCGTGAGAGAGGTCGATCTTTGCACTACAAAGATTTTACCTGTGCTCTGGTCTTTTTATAGGTACAGTTCTGTAATCACTTGTGAGCAAACCTGTCATCTCAGTTAAGACAGCAGATAGAAGTTTGTCTTCTCTCTCTACCTTGTCCCTTTACAGTGTGCAGCTTTACTGATTTTCAGTAAAGTCATTTGGATTATCTTTTATTTAAAAAAAAAAAAAATTCAAAAAAAAACTCCAAAACAAAAAATCCCCAAAGCCTTTACCCATTAAGATGAATTTGTTTTAACAGTTTTCAGTCAGAACAGAATAATGTTGAAATAGCTGCAGGTCAATGAAAACTACCTAGCAGGAAGTTGGTGATGACCATTCAATTTGATTACCTTCCATTTGATCTTTTTGTTGCTTGTGTATATGTTAAAATATACTTGTAGAATGGAGGCTAAAGCAATAAATTTGCTCTAAAACTGGTATACTCAATACTTAAAAACCCCAGAACTTCTGCACAGAAATGGATTAAACAGAAAGCTCCTTTCCACAGCCTTCCTTCATCATCATCATGTACTTTTCCTTTAAGTAGGGTTTTTGTGAATAAGGTGGATGAAGATAAGAACCACAACTTTATACAAATGTCCCTTTACACAGTTGGGCAAGTAAAAGAGCTGCAGGGCAGGTGAAAGCCATGCCTCAAAATCTGCAGTAATGTTGTAATGAGCACTGCAGCTGGACTCAGATTTCAGTTGTCTTGGCAGTTTTCTTACTGATGCCAGGTGATCTAATGGGTCAAATATTATAAGGACTGTGCAAATAAGTAAAAATTATTTTGAGTTAAGAGACTGAAGAAACATTTTTTTTCCCATACCTGGTAAAGTTTCTCCTAGTGTAAAAGTTTGGCATGATAGCTGATGCAGGGTTGTGGATTTATTTCCAGTTTCATGGCCAAGAGCCCTGATTTCCCTGACTTGTGGTGGCAGAACATGGCAGTAGCCACACAGGGTAAGAATGTCTCTGCAGAAGGATATTGCAATAGTTTGTACAAGTATACATCAGGCCAGAAGAATGAAACTATGAGAGCATCATGCATTGTCTGCTGGAGACTGTAGAAAATCCATATTAAAAAAGGTGTGTTGATCAAAAGCTGGCCTGGAAATATCCAGTATAATGCAGTGAGTGTTTTTTTCTGAAATGCATATGCTCCATCTAATGCTAAAGGAGTCACTGAGGAAAGAGGGAAGGAAAAATTAGTAGAAATCTGAACTAATTAGCGTAGACTTCCTTTGCAGTCAGCAGAAATATGCGAGCTTACTAAGTCCTGGTTTAGACTACTAGAGACATATTGTTGTCTAAAAGAAAGAAAAGCCTAAAAGCACACATTTTTTTGCCAGCTGTATGGAAGTTTAGACACCTAACAGAGAGAGTTCAGTTGTTGAACAGAGTTTGGACATATGTTTGGATTAATCCTACTTTGGACATCAGTTCCAGTAGACTTCAGTAGACTGTGGGTCAGCTTTGGCTTAAGTTTTGCCTCTGTGAAGCTTTCATGATCAGTTTGTCAAGATCCTGGTCAGCTGACAACCAGCTAATTTATCTTCCCCACCCCCCCTTTTGTTATACAATATCACATTATCCATTGTAAATATCTGCAAAACAGATTGGTGCAGCAGTTTGACATCTTTGAAATAAGAGCATCTTCCAAACAGTGTTGCAAAGGTGTTTTTTGTGTCCAGATGGATTTTTTTTGTGTTTTGTTTATTCTCATTCTCAAAATACACATCTTTTCAGTCAGTGTGTATACATAATGTATGCTTCTGTTCAATGCAGTGATTGTAAACAATTATTCCCTTCACAGAAAAGAGGATGTGTGATAATTATTTAGCAGCTTCTCCCTTGGAGATCGGCTGTGTGAGTCTTGAAGGGACATGACCTAACCTAGAGGTTTCTTAGAGGTTAAAAAAGCCACAAAATGTTATGGACCTTTTCATAGGCCAGATTTTCAGTAGAGTGCTGAAACTGTTTTAAGAGGTTCTTGTGCATGATAACAGTCCTTAGGCACTGAAATACGAACCTCTGTAAATAATGACCTGGTGTCTTGGGTTGAAGACAGGTATCTGCTAGGGAAGGCAGAACCCTCCCTCAGGACCTCCCCCCTCTCTCCGAATTACTGAAATTAAGCGGCCTTCAGGCAAGATATGGGGAGGAATAACAGTGCTTTACTAATGAGTATAACAAGATACAAATTAACAATAACTATGGTACTAACAACAACACCTACTACAGAGAAAAAAAGGAAAAAAAAGGTCTGGGACACCCCCACCCCGCGGCAGAGCCGGCAAGAGGGATGGGGAAGGCCTTGCTTCACAAACCCCGTAGGCAGTCTGTAGTTGTAGATGGCTCCAGACGGGCTGCTCTGAGGAGAACGGAAGAAGCTCCAAGGTGAAACGCAGGNTCTTACCCATGGTTGTAATAAAAGTATACAGCTGAAGAAATAAGTTTTAGTATCTCTTGCTAAATATTTGTTCATTAAACTGGAGCTAGTATGAGCTGAGGTATTGTTGGGTACTTTGTGTAACTTTATTTTTTTTTTATCTGTGTGGTTTTGTATAACTTAAAAAAATTTAAGCTGGAGTGTACATAAATAAGCAGAGTCTGGATCCTCTGCATTCATACTGTGTTTTGGAGGCCCAGTTGAGTTACTGGAGAAGGCTGGATGCCCAATGTCATTAACCAACTGTGCAGCAAAGCACCCCTGGTCCCCATCACGCCCTCCCCATCGGTTTTGGGAGCAGTTTTGAGTGTGCCAGGACTGCTTACCAGCTTCTCCATCAGATCACTCCAATACATATATGCATGCCTGTACCTTATCCTCATCACAAGAAGATGGTTAGGTATTTAAATTGGATTAAGCTGCTGCATAAAAGGGGCAAAATTTGTATTTCAAGTCGCTTAATATTGCAGTTCTTCTCTTGGTTTAATTCTCTGTTGGCATAGGCACAAGCCAATTGCTCTTGTCTTGCATCCTTTTTGATACCTCCTTTTCTCTCTGCCCTCAAATCTTATCCCACTGTCCATGTTGCTAAATTTGTCATATAATCTCTTAGAACTTCCTTCTTGCCATCTTATCTCTGCCTCATTCACCTGCTTCAGCCTCTCTCCTTCAATGCCTTCACTGATAGTTAATGTTGTAAAGAGTAGCATTAAAACTAATTTGTGTTTGCTTTGATTCCATAATGACCTCACATTTCCCTATTAATACTCTGCCTGTAAAAGGCCATTGAGATAATGAACCTCGTTACAGCACGGTTTTTCCCTAACATTACACCAGCAGAAGTCCAGTTTGTGAAGTACAAGCTGGTTGAACTCCTAGAGGATGGTTGATTTAATTAATGGGAGGACACAAAATGTGCAAGCAGATCAGTATTCCTCTTGGATACAAAATGATAATTTCCAAACTCTACAAGTGATTTGTAAACAGCAGACGAGTATATTTCCTAAACTGACTAATCCAACACTTCAGTAATGTGATTATCTTTTATTACAGCCTTTTGTCGACTCTGCCTCACATTTCAACATGAAATCTGGTGTTTTTCCTTTAGTATGCATATTAAGGATCATTCAGTTCTTTTAAATCACCATGCAAATGCTCCAGGGCTTTGTATTTTCTACTTACTGTGTTGTGGTGCCATTTACACTGCTGTAGTGGGCAGTATTATATTTGGATCACGAAACAGTGAGGAAATGGTTCAAAATATGTTTTGCTTAAGCAGTTTATCTTTCTAGTGCAGCTGGAGTTTTTATTTCACACTCAAGTACACTAGTAAAACATCAGGCACCTTTATTTCTGGTCTGTGAAGCAGCTGAGTACAGCAATAAGGAAATTGGAGTTATTTAGCAAGTATTTATACTTCTTGAATAGTATCTTTAACATATAGACTTTTTTCCCTGTCTTCCTTCTTCTTCAAGCCCAATATCTGAGCATTTGGTATCTTTCCAGTGTGCAGTGCCAAACCACACAAAAGAGGAAGATGCCCTTACCTGCATTTTACAGATGGGAATCTGGGACACGGGGATGTGGGAGCTGCCTCTATTCTGGAAATGCACGAAGCATAGGTTGCCATCACATTAGGACTGTCCCAACAGGGCTTTCCTGTGAGTGCTGATGCGCTGCAGTAGGTGCCAGGCAGCTCTGGTGAGCAGCTGAAGTGCTGGTGGGTGGGGGTGTCCCTGGGAGGGTCTCTGGCAGGAGTCACCCAGGATACTCACAGAGAGTTTGTGAGTCATTCAGACCAGAGTGCACAGGGAATGATTCTGACCAGGGAACCAACCTTGAGCTGTGTTATAAAGTAATTATTTTTTCAATGCAGTAATGTATATTGGCCCCTACCATGGCATGTAATCCTGTTTAGGTTCCTGTTCATAACCATGTTTAGTGGTGACATAGAATCATCATAAGGAAAAAAACAATACTTACCCTCAAAGAGTCATGTTTTCTTTCATGCACTGGCTTCAGATGCACTGGGAGTTAGTTCCTTGATGAACGAGCAGCAAATTATTCTTTCAGGTATTCAGCAGCAGAAACAACCAGCAGATCTTCAGATCTGCTTGCAGATCTTCAGAGTTGTAAAAGCCAATGGCACACCTGGAAGCCATGCCAAGTAGGATGTTGTTGAAAACGTTCCTGCTCTTAGTTATTGTAGAAAGAGCAATATTTCTGAGTTCTTTGTCCTTTAATGGTGTGACTCATTTTAGACTGTTTTTGGTAAAGTTCACAAATGTTTTTGAGTATTTGTAGAGAGCTGTCATATGAGTAAGGCTGGCCAACTGTTTGTAATTTTTTTTTTTTTTTTTGTGACCAGATGGTTCTGCTTTTGTCTTTTTAAACCCTTGCTTTAATATTTTATTAGCACTCTTTCTACTCCCCACTCCTCATAAACTGTTGCAGTTTTCATAAGAAATAATATAAAAATTAGAGTTACCCTGGCTAGTGATTTGTGTTCAGGATTAAAAGTTAGATCAAAAGTTGCTGTCTCTCTGTACTTAATGCATATTTGCACTTGGAATTAGAAGACTGTTCTCCTCATGTAATGTTGCAATCATAGTGTTGTATATATTTGTTCCAGTCAGGGACTGGGTCTGTACTACAGTCATTGAATAAAGAGCACCAGACTTCAAAATGTTTCAATCTGAGCTAAAGGAGAATTCAGTTGTAGGCCACCTGATATCTCATGTAGGCTAGATACATTTCAGATAATTTGTCTCATACTGCAAAATGAGAATTACAATTTTTTTCTGGGTTAATTCTCATGGTATTCCCACAGGATAGCAAAAATCAACTATCCCTATTTTTTGAGTTAGGAAGAAAGTAGAAAAATGCCTAATTTACCAAGCTGCAAAATCATGATCAGTGGACTATTTCCAAAACTTCAGAATATTTTTTAATTGTCTAGATGTTTCAAGTATATAAGTTCTTCTGAAAAATCTTCCATTTCAATAGAAGTTTCATGGCATTTATCAGCAAACATCTCTCTTATAATGGCATTAAAAATGTGGCCACAATACTTCTCTATTAAAGTGTGTTTCAAAATAAAATTATAAATTCATCTAATGCAACTGCAGAAGCCCAAACTCAGCAAGTTATCTTAGGCTTTCTTTTCAGTCATCAGACAGAAATGTGCACTTTTTAGCATGTGATTTCTTTTAAGGACCTGATCTCTTTTAATCATGAATTTTCTGCTTCTCTCTATTGACTACAAAGTAAACCTAGTTCAAAACGTTTTATCTTGAACTATAAATGCTTGTATGTATTTAGCAGAATTCAGCCTTAAGTGATTCATCAAACACACACATCTTTGTACCTTGTAGCACAAAAGATTTTATGCAAATCTCCCAAATACTCAAACTTCCACCTCAAGGAGTTCACCAATCTGTTCAGCAGATTGTATTCACTGCCTTTGCTCTCTGTGATTCATCTCTTCCCATTTAGTTTGTTGGACTTCAGCTGAACTCCAACTGTACAGGCATGTATTAGGGAGAAGGAACTAAAAATGTGGGGTGAAAAATCCTGGAGAGAAGTGTTAAAGCTTTTTAAAGAGAGCTTAATAGTTACCTTCTCTAGGTAAAGTTCTGCTGAATTTAACAGCTTAAGAGCAAATTCCACAGAAATTGCTCTTAAGGTTTTTGCTTTCCAGTAAGTTATGACATACTTGTTGGAATTCCAAATTCAAGATAACACATTCTGTTCACCTTTGTGAAAGATCTGGGAAAGAAATCCCAATCTCTCTTAAAATTGTAATGTATTATTTATGTCCATATGACCTTTTGGGAAGGTAGGTAAGCTTGTTGCTGGAAAGACAAATACAGACGTGGCACAATGTCCAGCAAATTCACTGTGAGTTCCATGTGCTTCTTTAAGGGCTCAGTGAGTCCAATTCATTGTCGTTAAAGCAAATGTTTATTTGTCAGTAGATAACAGTGCAACCAGGCCCATTTATGATATTATTGCTGTTTACATCTTTCCAGATGACCAAAGTAGAGGCCAGAACTTGTATTATAATCCCTTTGAAATGGAAGATTTCTTTTTCAGTTTTTACTCCAGCTGCTGGAGACTGGAGAAGAAGCTAATGAAAATGCTCCTATGTTCCTTTCTTTAATGTAGATACTTGTCCTCAAAGAACTGAATGCAGGTCAGCAATTAATTTCCTGCCCTAGGCAGCATTTGAATGGCCTGTTATGTCTGTGACACAAATTACTCTCCTATGGGGTTGAGCCAGATTAGAAACTGTGAAACAGAGGTAGAAACCTGGCCTCATCTTTATCAGACACATCCTGTCCTAACTATTGCCATATCACACTTCTAAATAATCTTTCTTAATGAATCATATTGTTTTGAAATATTGTGTTGCTTGTGATACTTGATAGTTAAATAATTGGATTTGGGTTTATGTTAGGTGGCAACATGCCAAATGGGAAGATTGGTAACAAAATAAAGTGTATCCTGAGCATATGCTGTAGACAAATAATGATTATCTCAAACAACAGTAAAATATCTTCTGAGTTATCATTATTTCTTATTTCCTCCTGCAACATTTTTATTGATTTTTTCATCGACCTCAGCACACAAGCCTAAAGACTGTAAAACTTGCACATCAAAAATGCCTATATTTTTGTTGGAAAATGAAATTTACCCTTTACAGCCATACCCGTATGACAGTCTTGATCATCTGCAACTGAGGAGATGATCAGGCAAAGAATAAACTAGGAATCCTTTCTTACTGATTTTTCAAAACAATAATCATATAAAATTAGCACCATGGCTTTTTTTCCACATGGTATGGTAGCATAAACTTTTCCATTGGTAAAAGTAGTTGATTCTTGAATAATCTCCCCCTCCTGATATTTCAGGAAGTCTTGGTGAGGAAAGATTTTTGGGTGTGGGTGAAATATATCTGGCAGTTAAGGCGGTCTCTTTGTTTGGTGAACTGAGCTCTGCTTGTTCAGAAACTAGTTGGGGAGTAGCCAGACAGACTCCAAAATGTGTTAAACCTGTTCATTTTCTAGGGGTTATTCTTTCCATAATGTTTGCTGAGCGGCTGTGGAACAGGCAAGATAGTAAATGGAAGAGTTGCTCTCCAGGAAGGCCTGACCTTTTGAATGACATTTTGTACTCCTCTGCCAAATCCATACCCCTACATTTCTTGTTCCTTCTCTGACATGTGACAGTGGGTTGGGAAGTGTTGTTGCAGTTAGAAGAATTTTCTGTGGTTGCTCTCTAGCAGCCACTGAGCATTACTGCTTCTCTTTCTCCAAGGCTGCATGAAGAAGTCTTGGAAGTGAGCTGAGACCAATGCTACAGGGAGCTGTTTGGTGCTGCCTTCCAGAAGCACCAAAGCACATGCATCTGTGTTATCCACAGTCACAGGGCAGGAACAAAGGCTCTCTTCTCCTATGTCCCAGAGAAGAAGAGATCAAAATAGTATTTTAATAGGGAGTTATTTTATGTCCAAACCTTCTGCCAGCTTTGGGGGAAGCCTTTAGGTGAGTAATG
This sequence comes from Bombycilla garrulus, assembly GCA_013400315.1. Lineage (NCBI taxonomy): Eukaryota > Metazoa > Chordata > Aves > Passeriformes > Bombycillidae > Bombycilla > Bombycilla garrulus. The sequence goes on from VXBU01005033.1 coordinate 42,472, forward strand.
CAGTATAGAATTAGATCCCGAATAGTTCTTTCTTGTATTAACGTAGAGAAGCACTCTCCATTCCTCTTTTATCCTTCCAATTTATTGCCCTCCCTCCTCTATTCTATCCTGCTTGACCATGTGCTTTCTTCAAGCCACCAAGAGCATCCATCTCACTTTTGTCAAAGGATGATGTTTTTTTGTGCAAACATAAATATTTAGAGAAGTTTACAAAAGATTAAGCTTCATCAAATCAAGCATTCCTGTTAATGCAGTGAGGGACAAGTCAGCAGGCAACAAGAGCCTGGGCTGGTGTGCACATCTGTTGCAAGATCAAACTGTGGAATATTCACTTTTGATTCCACCAACTTCACTGATCAAAACCAGTTTTGAAATTGACTGGGTTATTTTTGTTTTCCAGAGTGAAATCTTTTCCATCAAAGCAGCTTCTTCAGTGTGCAGGCTTTGTCTGTATCATGATTCTGTTGTCTCAGTTTTATCGTTGTTATGCAAATTTCTGATGCAGATATAGTGTACTTGCTGGAACAGTGAAAAATAAGTCAGTATTAAAGAAGTTTCCAGTATGCAAACCAGACCAAAATAGTTGGGCGACCTGCCCACAATACTTGTGCTTTGACAGTTTGGGTTTCCCTCTGATCATCAATACCTGAGAAAAAATTATGCCAGATTCCATATTAGCATAATACAGGAAGACTTCAAATGAGAAAATCCCATGTAAGTAAGAATGTAAATGAAGACTATAAGACTGTTTGGTTTGTGCTGCTTTTTTGGGGTTTTTTGCTAGAAAGGTAAAACAAACAAATAAAAGTTATTCCATGATTTATGCAGCCAGTAAGTAATAAGATTTTAGAAATACATTCAGTGCAAATGGGTGCATGTGTACAAACACACCAGCATGTATTTTCTTTTAAGGAGCTGTGTCTGTCTTCAGTCTCAAGCACTGCCAGTTTGGCTTTCTGCTCCAGGGGGAAGTGGATTTGGCATACCGGCTAAAATGCTATCTACCTCTTAGACAGCTCACAAGTGACACCACTGTAGTGACTGGTGGAAAACCAGCTGTCTGGCATGCTTTTCCTTCAGCACTGCCTTGCTGCCCCTTTCTAGTGAGGCAACCACAGGAAATCCACAGGAAATCCTACCTTCTAGAAAAATACCCTGCTTCCTCCTAAGGGCACATGGATCAGCCAGCTTGACTGGACTGTGGGCAAATCGAAATCTTTTGTAAGAAGTGGCTTAAGCTTCAGAGTTTGAGACACTGAAAACCACAGTGGACCAAAAAACAGCTGGTTGGTCTGATCAAGTATCAGTGATATTTTGGGCAAGACTGTTAGACTACATTACCCCTAGAAGCCTCTTCTAACCAACATTTTCATATTTTGATAATCACAAAGTCTAGCATGTTTTTCCTATCTTTAAAATCTGTGCTTCTCTGATAAACATTGCTAGGCCTTGTATTTGGTTCCATTTTCTGTAAATACTCCTTTTTTTCCCTAAGCTTTTAATTAAAGATGCATATAATTAAAGTACTGTTTTTATTGCATGTTATAAATTATTTATGCTATTCTGTGGTAGTGCATTAAAATTTTAAGCATTCTTCAAGCAAGCTGAATTTTCACAATTTTAATACTTTTAATATATTCCTGTAACTGAACATGTTTCATGAACTTAAACAGGTTATAATAAATTTAGTAATACAATGAGAGATATGCTTAGGGTTGTAGGTCTAACTTTGATGAGTAATATGAATGGGCTAATTGAAACTCACTCATCATTTGAATTGCAAATGTAGCAATAAAAAGTGACTTCATGGTTCAGGCTGGAGTACAAAATAATTGAAAAATATTATACATTTACTATCAGAAAGTTATGCTATCTCGTACAGCAATTAAAGTCAGAAAAATGAAAAGAGAAATCTTGGCAGTTCTGTACTTAGAGATCCTTTTTATCTCTCTGTGAAAACTGTTCATTGGTTTCAAGCATTTCTTTTCAGGCAAACTTAAACTATAAGAATTAGGATCAGAAAAAGGAGTTGCTCTGAGATGATGATTATTTTCCATCATTGTGGTAGCATGAATGAACTACAGGAAGCTTTCCAAACCAAGAAGAGGATGTAGTCCACTGTTCCAAAGTATGTAAGTCTAAAGAGGCAGGGTAGGAAAGAGAAGGGATGCAACTACAATATAGGAAGCAATTTGGGTAATGCAAGCCATGTGTCTGACAAATACTGGTAGAAAGTGATAGCAATTTTTCTGGAGGAGAAGAAAATAAAATTTATCCCAATTTAGCACAGAATGTATTTTGGCCAAATGTTTTGGGAGTTTTATGCATTTTTATTTTTAGGGTGTTATTTCTATTTTCTCAACATTAATTTTAGGAGTGGGAAATAAATGTTATATTTCTGGGTCTTACAAGGATTTTTGGGGAGAGAAGGGAAAATTGCAGGAAAATTCCACATAAAACTGTTTGTGAGATTCCAGTTATTTCTGCTGGATGCAGAAATATTCAGACTTATTCCTAAATGAGTAAGTCCCTCCAAACTGGGATATGAAAAAAAAAAAAGGTATGTACTGAAAGTCCTTATCTTTGTTGTGGAGAAGTTAGAACAAGTTTGAAAAACAAAACCAAAACAAACAAACAAAACAAACAAAAAAAAAATAAAAAAAAAAAAAGAAAATAAACCACACCAAAACCACAAAAACGCAATCCAAACAAACCAAAAAGCTCAAATGTAGGTGTACAAAACACTACAGAAAAAAGGCTGTGTAAGTATTATCTTTCCTTATCTTTGTGTCACTGAGAAGCAGATTCTTTCTTGCAGGTTTCTTTTCAGCTCAATGACTTTCTGGGTTGCTGCAAACTCTGTGTAGTCCCTCTGGGTCTCACATGACCCAGTTGCTCTCTTTTTAGAGGAACATGCCAAAATAACATGGAACAAACAACTGAAACTAATGCCATATGTCACAGCTTGCAGGATGAAGGTCCTGGTTCAACTGGTGCTTTTGAGGATTGTGCATCTATTGACAGAGGAAAGTTTTTAACAAAAGAACCTGAACATATCCAAAGCATATAAAACTAATTATTGCAAGCAACAGAGTGTTTGTGTCAGTTTTCTCCTACCACCACCTCATTTTACATCTAATCATTAATTTGTTTTCTATATAAATGGTTACCAGTAGTAACTTTCCAATTTTTGAGGTAAATAGGAAGAGGCTCTTTTATCCATGTCTTTTCTTTGTTGCCTACTCATTAGAAGAATTGCTGTTTAAGGCTAAGGAAGCTTTTAAAAATTGACTTAAATTGAGGGGAAGCTGAGAAAATAAGTATGTGGAGAGAAGTATGATGGAGTCTCTCTAGTGCAGATTTGAGTATATGCTACTTTGCTAGCAAGGTCTCTGATGTGGCATACCAAGCTCTGCAGTGTATTTTTGGCTTCGGCTTATAGAATCTGTCTTTATCTAGTCATATCTTGAGGCTCAATAAACAGAAGTACTAGGTCTGAATATCCTGACAATTACCCTCCCCAGCTGGTAACAGACACGTGGAATATTTAGACAAGCATTTGTATATATTTTCAAAATTTGCTACATGATAACAGCATTACAGAAGACAAGATTTTAGTAAACAATATGTTTCCTTAGGATAACTTCTCTGATTTGGGGATTTTTTTTTTGTTTTTCCCTTTGCAGGAAGAAGGTATTGTGAAGGAAATAGACATCAGTCATCATGTCAAGGAAGGTTTTGAAAAAGCAGATCCTTCTCAGTTTGAACTGTTGAAAGTGTTAGGACAAGGTTCATACGGAAAGGTAATTTTTATTGTCATCTAATCACCCAGAGCAACATTGAAAATATTGTGTCCTTTCTCTGAGTTCATTTACACTGTTGACATTGTCCATATATAAATTTTATTGTAAAGGCAGATAAGGAAAGCCCTTCTATCTTAATTTTAGTAATGCTTCAGTCTTTTAGCTGGATTTCTGCATATGAACCAGTTTAGTAAATGGCAGCTATGTCTCTGGACCTGGACTAAGGAACAGAAGTGATTGTTAGTGAAGCATCACTGTTTATAAACAGTGATAAATAATATTTATGGGTTATGACCTATCCACCAGGGAGGTGAGTGTGCCACTGCTGCTTAGGTGAAGGGTATAAATAGGAACATTCAAAGACTTAAAGAAGTTAGCTGCACAGTTCCCAGTGAGGGCAACCTCAAGGACATTTCCAAGTCCTGGACTGCTTTTTAGTTACAGAGGCCTTGAAAGGTCCTGGAGATAAACCCCAGTGCGGAATACAGTAATCATCATAGCAAGAGCATGGATAAAGAAGTCCTGACAAGCTAATTTGTGGAGAAATAACATTCTCTGCTTATCTTAAAACAAACTATTTTCTTAATTCCAAAGACACTTCTTCAGCAGGGCATGTTAGTTGGAAATGAGAACTGGAAGGAAAGATGTAAAGAAGGAAGAGTCAATTCAGCCTTAAAGTCTTTCTGTGGTTTAAATAAGACATTGAAACCTTTCGAACAGTGAACCTAGTTGAAACTAGGCATCCAAGTCCTTATAATTATATTATTCTGTGGAGTTTTAAAAACATATTTTCCAATCAGAACCTTTAGTTTTATTCCTAAAGGAAGCTATATTAAGAGTATTTATCATCTTCCTGGTTATTCCAGAATTATATTGATACTTAAATCGATTAGAAGTTCCCTGAGATGAGAGATATCAAGAAAGTTAGCATTCAATACCCATTGAACTCAAGAATTTCTTGAGAGTATAGTGTATTTAAGTTTTAAATATTAAATGAATGGGAAAAAGCAAGCAGCTCAAAATTAGGTTTACTATGAGACTCAGTGTAAGAAGAAGAGACCAGAAAGAAATATCTTTGATAAAAGTAACAGAGGCAGAATAGTCAGTTTTCATATATAGGCAGTTAAGATTTTAGAAATTGTTTGCTGGTTATCTTAGATTGTATTGATGTATTTTCAGTATTGAGTTATCCCTCTAGCCTTAGGCATTTTATAAGCAAAATGCCTGGTCTTTGCAACCACTTCCCAAAAGGAAGTCTGATTTCTGGGGCATCAGAGTGTGAGTGTGGACAATGTACTTGTCTGGAGCTGCATGTAATTACAAATCACTTTCCATATCTTACATGAGAAAGATCAGTAAACTCCTTGGAGCAGCAAAGACATGGGGAGAAGGGTCTGCTCTCTGTTTCTTATGCAGTCCCCAGCCACCTACATTTTCATCACCTTGGTATTTGAGCTAATGGTTCAAATCTGTGTCTCTGGGGATGCAAACCATTAAGTTTTCAAGTTGATCACCCTAGGCCCAAATAATTTCTTGCAGGAGTAGAAAATATGTCTTTGGTGTCAGAGGGAGTGCCCCCAATACTTTTGAAATGCAGAACATTTGCTTAGCTTTTTCTAGCAGGTTTTGGGTGATGTACCAATTGCTCCATCTCTAAGGGGGTTTTGCTAGTTCAGGTGTTAATAACCTGAGGTGTTTGCAAACATATCCAACTAGAAAATTGAAAGTCATGTTCAGCCACATGTACATGCTATTCTGGCAAACTAGTATAGTCCAGCTAATATAACCTGTCTAGTAAGCACTTCAGGGCTACTTGGTGGTTTCAAAAACGATGTGTAGCATTACATTTAAGAATAATCAGAAAGGTGACATAATTTTGCAATACAGTGCATTTTCATTTGTTCTGTTCCTTTCTGGTTTGGTGGTTATTTTGATGTCCTGTGAAAGAGAACACAGTGTTCTTGACTCATCTCTTTTGGCGGGAGTGCAGACGAGTGCCCTATCCCATGCTACAGTGAACAGCTGACTAGTGACTGGTGATGTAAATTGATAATTTTGCTTATTACAGCAATGTGGATATTACAAGCTTTGCAAGATTATATGGCAGACAAGGTATTTCTAGAAGTGCAGCCTAATATTTCTGCAGATGCAGTATGCTGTGCTGTTTTATGTGCAGTGCTACTGAAAACCATTATCTTAAGGGTTTGGGTTTTTGATTTTGTGGGGTAAAGAGCCCATAAATGTTTTTAAAAAATAATAATACAGCTGAAAATCTAGTGTCTGGACACGCTTGCTTTTGACTTTCTTCTCCTTTTCAATGTAATACAAAAATTAAATCTTTTACTTGACTTGGACAGAAAAATATCCCAACTTTTCACTGTAAAGTCCTAAATGAATTTACTTACTGTTAATGCTGGAGTAGCTGAGCTTAATTTATCATGAATAACTACAAAAAACACTTCAGAAAGTCTTACATCTACCTACTGCATCCAGATTTCATAATTTTTTCCTCTGTAGTTGTGAGCACTGGAGGTATTTGTATGTCCATCAGAGTAGGGAGCAGGAGCTGGGAGCGAGCAACATGAGCCCAAGCTTTGCTGGTCAGGGCAGCTTGGCTGAGGAGCTGCGTGTGTCTCCAGTGTACAGAAAAACATCTTGAGCAGGAGAGCCTCACCAAAACCCTATCAGATCATGTCACAGAAGTATTGCAGCTGTGATGCTGTCAGATGTAAGAGTCCTGATGAAGTTGTTCAGAGAGAATTGAGAATGTACCTTTTTCCCCCCCCAGCTTCTGTACCTGCTTGATAAAAGTTGTTCTCCCTTCCCACAAACCTTTCCTCAGGTGGGTTTGAGAAAATTTAATCTATTTACAGGTTGAGGTTTTTTAGGAGGAAGAGTCTTTCAGCTTGCAAAAATTGTGCTAGAAACTTATTTCTTCTTTCCTTATTTTTTGGCTTTTTATATTTCAGGTGGCTACAGTTAACAAAGCTGCATGATTCCTGGATTGGCAATTAATAAAATAATTGCCATGGAATTTTTAATCCAAGTAGACATTCATTAATTTGATAATTTCACATAGTCTTGTTAATTTGTATATTAATGAGTATATGGGACTGTATGTATGTGGGACTGTATTTTTATTTCTACATTTGGCTTTACTTCAGCTTCTGTCCAGTAACACAAGTGCTGAAATAAGAAAAGAAAAAAACACTGTTGCCTGGTACTTCTGACCTCAGCAGACAGTGTGTCCTGGGAACCAGCTAAAAGAGTTGTTTATTTTATTTCCAATTATTAAAACACTGAAAGTCTTATAAGGACCAAACTTTGCCACTGATCCTGTTGTTCATTACTCCTCCAGTGCTCAGATGCACTGAGGGGCAGATAAGAAATATTTGCATGTAGTACAATAAAAAGAGTACAAGTTTAGCTACAAATTTTATTTTATTTTAATTAAAATATTACACCATCAGAAGATGAAGCATAGGAGACTGTAAGAGGAAAATCTGTCTTTTTTTAGAATAACAACAGACTTTTAGCTGCATGAACTTTCTGCTTCAGCCGCCTCTTCTGGCAAGTTGTTATTCATGACTCATGGCATGAATGGCACCAAACAGATTTTTTTTCTTTAGTTTAATTGATGGCAATAATTTTAAGACACTGCACATTTCTAGACACAAATGAGATATAATTCTTTTTTCATGTAAAGCTGATCAGAATATGAAGAGATATGTGCACACTGATTCTAACTTTTCACCCATCTTTTACTGAATGTATGAGGTCCATTAATAATGTTGAAAATTTTTTTGAGGTGGTAAAGGCTTAAAACTGAAAATTTCTAGAGCTAGCTCAACCAATTGTTGGTAAAATAGATATAAAATACTTTCAGCTAGTCATTTTCTTTGGATTTCCTGAACCATAGTATTTGTTTTCCAGTCCAATGCAGTAAGTCTCGTAAGTAGAAATTCAGTACTCATCTATACAAAGCATTTGCTTTTTACAGGTTTTTCTAGTCAGGAAGATAAAAGGATCTGATGCAGGCCAGCTTTATGCCATGAAGGTACTTAAGAAGGCAACTCTGAAAGGTAAAGTTTGGGACAGTGGCTGCAATCTCTATTTCTGTGCTACGTAGTAATTTATTTTTCTTGCTAATTTTTATGTTTTTGCTGTCTTGCAGTATATGAATGCATAAATATGTATCTGCCATCCTCCAAAATTCTGCCTCACTTCAGGTGAATGCTCTGAAAAGAGCTCACACAAAAATACGTTACCTATACAGTGTGAGAGCAGGAAAACAGGTTTGCAGCTTCTCAGCTGCATGCTTTCTTTATTTTCTTGGTGTTATTTTTAGGACTTCTATTTGGTATATATTGATTTGTACTGAAGTGTCACTCTCTTTCTGTTGCTGAAGTAAGTAAGGATATTGCTGAAGTAAAACCTGGCTCCTACTGGGCAGAATGGCCTTCCCAGCTGGCGCTTCTCACTATATGCCTGAAAAACTGTGGGAACATGTTTTCAAGTGTGAGGAGTCATTCTGAGACCGTTCAGATCATGCTGTTTCCTAGCTAATAGGCTGTAGGAGGCTAGGGCCAAATGACTGATGTTTAAAGCTGGTCATTCTCTTCTGGGGCCACTGCCTGATACAGACAAAAAAGAAATTGGTATTCAAGCCCAGGACTGAAAAGAAAGGAGGGTAAGTTCAGTCTCAGGTGAAGTGCTTACTGGTTGTTCCTCCATGGAGTCAGGAGGATGCAGTCATCTTCTTGTTTCCCTGAGCCAGCACTGTTCTGATCTTTTCCTCAAAAGCCTGACACTTCTTGCAGATAAAGAGGAGAGCATTCATTTTGTGTGGAGCAGATATTTGGCTTTGTCTTGGACAGTGTGAGTGTGTGCAATACAGTGTAGTGTTTAAATTTCTCTTCTGATGCAAAGAATAATCATTAAGTGACCAGTCAGTTCTGATCACTTAAAAATGCAGATTTCTTTAGCATGCCATGCTTTGGGGAACCAAAATAGGAATAAAGCTACAAGTAATTGCAAGCTAGAAGTGCTGCAGGTGCTGTCAGGCAGAGCCAGCACCTCTTCTGAGTAGTGGTTCAAATGGGGAATGGGCGCACCAGGCATTTAGACAGTCCTTTCCCCTGAAAAGGCCTTTTCAGGGAAACATGAGTTTGAAGCAATGCTGGCGTGCTTATCTTTTTGTTTGTAATCTAGACGAGAATGTTTGTTCTAGCAAAACAGCCCAGTGTAAATAAACACTTAAACAGTCCTGGACATAAGACATGCAAAGTGACAGATAGGTCAGGCCTGTGTACATCATCTGTATGACAGAGTGATTCTCCAGCTTCTCAACCAAGAGCAGGACTGTGAAGTGCCCAAACTGAGCTGAACTCAACTGTCAGAGTCTTCCCCACTAGGAAGTGTCATCTTCTGATGCTGTCTGAGCAACGTCTGTGTAACCCCTCAGAAATCAGGATATACCAGAAACTTAGTCCTGTTTCTTTTGGCAGCACAGAGTTTTTTTACCAAAAGGGAAAACTGGGTATTCCCTCTTTTTCTCTATAACTCTGAGAAGTGTTTAGCAGGAAGAGCTTTGGCAAGAGGGACAGATTTTTTTGCATCCCCAAAAACTTTATTGTTACTTAATATTTGATGATGTAACATTAGATTCCACTGTAAAAGAAAAGACCTTTATTGTGGCAGTATTTCAGGAAATGTCAAAATTTAGGTTGCAATTTTAAGGTGCCCAGAGTGTTCCATGAAGTTTCTATTCTGTCAAAAACAAGAACCTCTTTGCAATTCTGTGGTTCTTTCTAGCACAGAACGGCTATTTGTTGTCTTCTCAGGTGTAGGTCACAAGATACAACAATTGAGGCTACTTCATGATTTTGGTGAATTGCATTTCTCTCCCATTCAGGCTACTTATCCCTCTGACTGCTAGCTCTGGAATTCCCATTAATCTCAAGATAACCAGCACAGGGGTGGGAACTAATTTGTCTGCACCAGTTTCTGCAAATTAGTTAAAATTGACAGCTGTTTAACTCAAAGTACAAAAATAAAAACAGAACCCCATTGGCAACAGGGTGAGTGAGACGAGCAACAATGAAGATTGCTGTCAGTAAGCTTCCATGTAACTTTTGGCACAGAGATAATATTTCTGACAGCTTAATTTCTTTTTTGAAGTGAGAGTGCTGAACTGTTGCTGACTACCTGCACTCAAAAAGGCTGTAAGTCACTCCAGTGTGAAGTATTTATTGCCCTGTCAAGCAATGGGAGCAAAGCTACAGGTACATGTTAGGACTGCCTTCAGCATTTGCTGACAAAAGGCACGCTACAATACAAATTTCTGAATGATTTTGCTTTCTGGCTTGCACTCTGCACAAGTACCACATGGAGCAGGAAGGTCATTGACAATGGCCAGACAGCCCTAAATGTTACAGCAGTTGTTTTCTATAGTGAAACAGAATGCAAAACGTGTAAATGGAGAAGTCAGAAAGTAAATAAAAGATGGGATAGCAAAGCTGATTTCTTTCCTGGATTAGTCTGCAGAAATAAAACCTGGATAAGTAAGAGACTTTGTGGAAGGATTTCCTACCCTAGGAGTCTGACTGTGGCCATGGCTGGCTGGTGATGTTTAGGAAGTAGCAGAAGTACAAAATGGTGCTTTCTCCAGCGAGCCTCCTGCCACTTTCCAGGATAGTTGCCCCTTGTTAGCATGATTCCAACTTCACCAACAGCAAAGGTTGGTATAAGAAGGGCACAGCAAGCAGCAGGAGAATTCTTCAAGTGTTTACAGTTCAAAAATGGTTTTTTATACAAAGAGACTTTGTAGATCAATAACATATGGAGATTTGAGCTTGAGAATGATCTGCTAATCAGCAGAACCACTTCTGCTGTGAAGGGAAAATTAGACTCCAGAATATTCCAGTTTAGAATAGAATTAGAATTCCATACTATAAAAGTTTGCAGAGGACACACGAATATTTGTGAAAATTAAATTAATCTTTATCTCATGAAGGTTTATTTGAAACATAGGGTATATCTTAATAAGCACCTGTAACAGTATGAATCCTTTAAAGGGAAAAAGCCATTGTTACTTTTTGTTGTAAATGAGAGCATCACACATAAGTTTCTTTCCTTTCTGCCTCATTTCTTTTTTCGGGAGCTTGTAGGTATCTGATTTCAAAGCAGAAAGCTTTCTGAGGAAATTAGATAAGTGTTTCATTCTAATTATTAATATAGGAAAGTCTTGTTCAAAATGTTTAAGGATGTTATGTATGTTAGGTGCCAGATATGGAATACATCAGATTTAAGGCTGCATGCATGTGTAACTCTAACTTATCTCTCTTTCAAATACTGTATATTAAATTACATTACCTTAATAGCTTTTTTTGCAAATATAAATCCTTTTGGGGGCATTTAGGTTCTCAAAGATATTTAGGCATTTAAATACCTTCCGGGAGTGAGACTTTTGCTCTTCAGAATGTCATTATATAGTAGTTTTAAAATGCCGTCTTAAAATGTTGCTTTCATGTCTTTGTTATACTCTACTTTTTCTTTAAAATCAGAGTTTCAGATGAAAGGTTGACAGATAAAAAAGTCGATCTGTATGTTTAAACGCTTACAGAGATATATCAGTGAATCTCTACTGCCCATCCTGAATACACTGTAAATCTGAGGAAACCAGAAATAAACCAGGGAGTGTTGGTTCAGTGTATGTGTTTGTCTGGTATTTACCAGCACAGCTGGAACAGAGGGACAGGGCAAGCTGATTCATTCAGTATTTCTCTCGAAGTGTCGCAGGCTCCATCAGTTTTACTGAATGTGCTTCAGAATTCCATGATCAAGAGTTGTTTAGATTGGTACAGTGAAAACCTCATTAAACACCCATGAAACGCCCATAAATCCCCAGCAGGTTGCTGTGCAGGAATGTAAGGGAGCTTGAAAATTAAAGACCCATTCCTCCAGGGGACATGCAATCTATGAGAAAGTGGCATGAAGCCATAATTCACTGACATAATGCTCATGAACTTTATAAATATTGCAGTGATGATGTAGCAAGGGTTATGTGATGAATCATGAGGATGCAGTTTGCATCTGCCCATCTGGTTGGCAGTGGTTTGTGTAAGTCTTGGCACTCGAAGCCGTTTGACTCTGTGAATGCAATCTACCTTTTTGTGCTTATGGGGTTTAGAAATGATAATCTCTTTTGTCAAAACTTCTTTGTGCTCATAAGTGCCTTGCAACTTATGATCCCTCCAGTTTAAGCCAGCAGGCTTACGGGTTTGCTGTTGTGTGTGTGTGGTGCTTATAGGTGCAGTAAACTGTGAGAGCAGCTTTAGTGACTCAGAGAGCTTGGAGGTTCTTGGGGATGTAGGGTGGATAATATCAATTACACCCAAAATCCAGCAATTAAATTAGATGTTACCAGGTGAAGTGTGATTTCTGTCTAAACTACTGATAAAATTGTAGTAGTGGTTTCCCTGATTGGACACCAACCAAAGTGGCTTCTTCAGTTTTCCTCTGTATATTACTCAGTTTCCCTGTAACAAATGTGGTGTTTAGATATCAGATACAGAAATCCAGTGGTTTCCCTCCGATTTGAAAGGAGTAAAACGTCAACAAAATGAGAAACTGTAGACAATTTTACCCTATAAAGTGGGACTCAGAAAGAGCCTTCACCTCGGGTAAAACTAGCTCTGTTGTGCCAAGGTTTTCAAGGTGTCTTTTTGTATTTTGTACAGTCCTTGTGTTTGGTGAGAGGCCCTGGTACTCATCAGGTCCACCATTTAAGTTCTTGTTTATTATCTTTTCTTAAAGTATTCTGCTATATTTTTAATATCTTCCTGGGCTTCTTATTACCTGCTTCTGAAAAATTCACCAGGGAAGTCCTGTCCACAGGACAGTCCAGACCCCACAGCAGAGGTACCCTTGCCCTGCAGTTTGGAGGAAAGGTTGTGTGCTCTGCATCCTTGGAACTGCTGCTTATGCATGGCTTCTTTAGTCTGAGAATTGTAGCCATCCAAATATCAGAGCTCTGAGCTCAGCAAAACACAAACAGTGCTGGACTTGGAAGTGCCCTTAAAGAACCAGCTGAGACATAGATTCACCCCTCTACACAAATGGCCATATGCTCATTTTTGTCTTGGAAAAAATATTTCATTCCTCTATATATTTCCCAGTGGCTTTAAAATGTAAAGATCATCCTAGTGAGTATGTGTTGAACCAGACAGCAAGGCTCTTGGGTCACCATCTGGACCTGGCCCATTCACATGCATGTTTTGTGTGGTCTAGGAGTCAAGAAGCACTGTGGAACATGCCAACCTTCCTCACAGTTTAGGAGCACACTCGATTTAATAGCTGTCATCTGAGGAAGCAGAGCTTTCTTTCCTCTGTGGGGCTTCTGAAAATGACACCAAGAAGTTCTTCAACAACTTAGGGGTCACTTTCGGACTGTGTTTTTAGGGTGCCTTTGCAAATTTATTTGCATCAGACCACCTCTTCCTCCCCTAAAAAGTCTGCTTGCCTAGGGCTTGCTTTCTGAAGGAAGAAAGGGTACAGTATGTAAGAGAGGGATTACTTAGATTCTAGTGGGCTGTGAAGAATAAAGTGTATTTGTGTATTATAAGGAAAATGAACTGCGTTTAGGCAAACTCATTGTGTGTCAGTAAAGATTATAGTAAGTCCTAGCCTGAATATACAGCAGACTGGATAGGTCAAAACCAACAAAAAGCATTGCTGGAAGTTTTTTTTCAGAGCATTTGCTAAAGTCTTCTTTGAGCTTGTAGCTTCTGGGTTAGATACTTAATAGTCTTTAGTGACTCTGTGCAGTGCTTGGATTCAGATTTGGACGAGGATGGAAATCACTTGCCTATAAATATAAATGAACATGCATCACTTAAAGATTTTATTATCTGTTTTATTCAAACCATGTGGGAGTTTGCATTGTATGGAGTCCTAATTAAATTATAGTGTCTTCATAATGCCAAGTGCATTGTGAAGATCCTGTTTGGAGGCAAAAAATTCCCACTGCTAAAACATTAAAGAAATGAACACTGGATGTTAAAAATGTTCTCTGTTTTGTAGCAAGGGAACATTTTGGATCATTTGTTTTTACACAAAAACCTGTTGTTTCTTACGGGGTTTTCCTAACTGCCAGAGAAAATTGAGCTTTCTCTTTGTGAAGATACTGGCTCTTGAGTTCTGTATATGGTCCAGAGAGGGGCAACAAAGCTGGTGAAGGGTCTGGAGCACAAGTCTTGGAGAAGCTGCTGAGGGAGCTGGGAATGTTTAGCCTGGAGAAAAGGAGGTTCAGGGGTGACCATATCACTCTCTACAATCACTTCAAAGGTAGTGAGGGCTTGTCCTCTTCTTCCTGGCAGCTAGTGATAGGATGAGAGGACACTGTCTTAATCTGCACTTGGGGAGGTTTAAGTTGGACATTAGGAAGAATTTCTTCACAGAAAAACACTGGATGTGGCACTGAATGTGGCCATGGTCTAATTGACAAGGTGGTGTTCAGTTATAGGTTGGACTCTGTGATCCCAGAGGTCTTTTGCAACCTGATTGGTTCTGTGATTCTATTAAAACTGCTACTCACGTTGGTGAACTGCAGGTTCTTTCTGTTGTCCGAAGCAGGGCAGAATTATTTGTCTTTGCCTAAATATTGGTAAAAAATTAAAATCAACCTCCCTGTCTTTCTCCCAAACATTCTGATTCAGATAGAAGCACACACTTCTATGCTTGTGATTTCTGCTGTAGGTAAAAGCAGCAATATTTTCCAGTCCTTTCCTGCCCACACATTTCTTCTAGTGTAACTCTGCTGTTACAATAATATCAAATTATAGCTCCCTGCACAGTTGTATGTTCACTTGGAAAGCAGCTTCAGCCACTTAGTACACTTCTGTCTGAAAGAGCTGTTTTCTCCCCAAAGAGCGCACAGGACAGGACTCTGAAGCAAACGCCAGCTTTCTTCATGAGCAGTTCAGTGGCAGAAACTCTGGTGGGTGTCCTGTAAGGGTCGGCCCGAAGATCTCTTTTGCCTCCCAGGACAGAGACTGGGATAGACCCCACAAGACACAGCCTGGCCTGGCTGAGGGGGGAGATGGTTGCTGCTGCAGTACAGTGCTTCAGGCAGAATGGCTGTAGGTACAGAGCGTATGTTTACTGCCACGGTACAGCGCATACCTGATGCTGATCAGCTACGGGCCTGCTCTGCCTGGTCCAAGAACCAGGGAATCGGGACTAGCTGAACTTCAGGACAATCACAGAGGCTCAGTGATTCTGCTTTGAAAATCTAACTCATGTCCTTGCCTGAATCTGGGCCAGGTAAACCCACTGGTGTGGTCCTCGGGGAGTGTACCCTGTGCCTTGCACTGCTACTGAGGCATCATCCAGAAGGCACCTGAAGAAGTCCCATGGCCCACCCCTGATCTGGGGCGGTACAGTGATGCTTTTGTGTCATTCCTCACAGATGTTTGCCTAATTCATTCTTAGACTCTCTATCACTGTATTGTTACAAAATGCTTCCTAGCATCTGTCCAGTGTCTGCCTTGCCACAGCTGAAGCTGTTAAATAATCTCCTCTCTCCGAGAACAGTTTCCTCTTTGTGATTTTCTTTGGCATCTTGAAGTTTGCTATGTTCAGCTCTACCACAAGGATTATTGAAAATTGAGGGTGTGTAATTAAACTGGTAGAAATGTCTTGCTGCAAAAACAGCAGAGTGGTCAGATTGTTGAGGTGTTTGTTCCTTTGGAGAGTCCAATTCAGAGAAAGTTCCTAGAGAAAGCCAGCCCTTGGGTAGATGGATTTGTGTGACCCTTGGGGTGTCCGGTGCAGGCCAGGAGTTGGTCTTGATGATCCTGATGGGTCCCTTCCCACTCAGCATATTCTGCGAGTCCATGATGCTGTGAGGATTTCTGGAGGGCAATTGCCTGCAGCAGTCAACCTCCACGCTTCTCCCATATGTTTAGTTTAAGAATTAAGCACATTATCAGTGGACAAGCTGTTCCCAGTGGCAACACTGGGTCACAGCCAGTGACAACAAAACACTGGTCACTGTTTTACCTTCCCTGCTGCCCTTTTTTCTTCCGCCTCTCAGGTTGGTGTCCTATAAGCCAAATCTTCATGTGAAAGTGTACTTTTCTGGTTTTCTTTTGTCTTAGTCTTGAGGCTTCAAATTTTTTGCATCTTGTTTTTCTTGCGCTGTCTTAAAGGAGCTTTGTAAGCTATGTGTTGCTTGCAATACTTCTAACTTTAAGAAACCCACTGCCAAAAGAGAGAAGTTATTGCTGGCAACCCATCATGTCAGCTGTGCAGCACGTGAATGAACCTCTGGAAATCTTTTAATCCTACCTGACATCCAAGAGCTTGCTGTTGGTACCACAAGGCTGCAAATTACAAGAAGAGAAAAATTGCTCTTTTGGCAAATGCAGGCTCAGATGCTCTTAGTCTTCATCTCCTTTGAATTATGTCTTGTAGCCTATTCTTTTGTGGCAGGCTGTATCTATCATGGGAGCTGGTACCTCAGTTTAGGAATTATGAGACTTTGGCTGTACTCACGTTTCTGCTGCCAGCCTGCTTCATGAACACAAACCAGCTACCCTTACTGCTGCTCCTCTGCTCAATCTATAATGCTAACCTAATTATGCCAGCCTGCTCTTCACAGTGTTCACTGCCCTTCGGAGGAGTAATAGTCAGATATTAATGGAGATGTTATCAACACTCCTCCTCACTGAAGTGAAATCTATTGCATTATGGAATTTAATGGATAGAGATTCCAAATGATGAAATTGTTAGGAAATGTGTCTTCTGTACAATGCATGGACTATTTGAAGTAATCGGAACTATGAATCAACTCTGCTTTTGAATAAATTTTTAGCTGTAGTGGAAAGCTAAACTGAAAATACAATAGCTAAATATCCCTGGGATTTTTAACCTCCCTGATGGACTCTGCAAGTCTTTGGCTGTGGTACAAATCCATTATCTATATGACAAGCATTTGTTTGTTCTGTTCACTGAATAAGTTGCACCATTTGTAACAGTCAGGATAATTGCCATTTAACCAAATTCAGCTCCCTGCAACTCCAGTGCATTTGTAGTTGGTTGGAAACCAAATTGGTAAGCATCCTCTGGGAGTTGCATCCAACTGCTTGTATTGGTTCCCATAACACAGCAGAAAAACCTTACTTCCTTTCAAGCATGAGGACAGATGAACAGTGAGGTCAACACTGTCCCTTGATGCCATTTTAAGTCAGAGTGACAGCAGAGGATAGCGGTTTTTTGCACTTGTGATGGTTTTCCTCACAGCACTGCAGCTGGATTGCTTGTAAACCTTCACCAAACAGCTGGCCAGGCATTCTGTTCACAACTGCTCCTGCAGGTGTGCTAGCACTTAGCTGGCTCTCCATAAAAGTCAGATGGCACAATGTGGGAGACTACCATTTGCTTTCTACAAAAGCAAAATTATTCTCTGTTTTCACATTCTTCATGTAGGTCACGCATATCAGTTTCAGCTTCCTTGTGGCTCTGGAGTTTGCTCCAAAATGAAGGTTTTGATGATTGAGGAGAGACCAACAATCAGCATCAATGACAGCCTCTCCTGTCTATTTTCTCTACAGCATTTTCTATCTGCATGCAGTAGTAATTCACACATTCAAAAGGTTTCCATGGCACAGTAATTTAACTAATGTTTTCTCAGTAGTAGATTATTTTTGTATAAAAAATACAAAAAAAAATACTCAGTTGTTCAGACAATTGTATTCTGTCTCTGGTCATCTTTCAGATCTTTGTTTAGGCTATGACATAGTTGCCATTGAGTGGAAATTATTTTCGTCAACACTGTAAACTCAGAATTGACTTTTCTGCTGAAAGAGAGCCTACATTTCCTCTTTTTCTGTTTCACATATCTCCTTCTATTTATATTCCTTTATTTCCTTTTATTTTGATAAATAGTCTTTGTCCTACATTTTGATATCCTTTAAATATTTATCTTCTATGTAGATTTTGTCAATGCTAATCTGTTCAAATTTGGTTTCATTATGGATATAATAAGCACCAAAATGTAAAATGTTAATGTCATACAGCTAGGTACTATCTTGATCCTCATATATTATCATAAGAAAGAAATATTTGCAAGTGTACATCTACAAGTACTGATTTGTATTTTTGTTTTTACATGGTGCTCCCAGCACAAAGCAAGCAACTTCCAAAGCAATGTTTTGAGGAAGCCTAAAAGTTTGCACTCGGTGTGTGAGGAGAATGGTTTGCTAGCACTCACTGGAAGGACTGTCACAGGGCTGGTGGTCACAGGGCTCAGTGGCCCCAGAGGGGCTGCCATTACCCCTCTGCCTTACTCAGAGCTATCACCCACAGGGTAACAGCCTTAGAGATCAATGATTCTTGATAAGGCTGAGGTCACAGAATTAAAAGCACTGTGTGGAAACTAAACTGCTTGTGGTTATTCTCAGGGTTTTCAAATTCACTTTCAATATAAATTTTTGGTTTCTGAGATTATTTTTTTTTTCACTTTAGTGAAATGTTCTGATATAATGCTATGGGCATTAATCCTGCTTCAAATGCTGTATTTCAGACAGCCTTCCAAGCATTTGTGCATAATAATGAAGTATAGATTTTTTTTAAGATGTCCTTTATTGAGGTGGGGTCACTGCAGCAAAGTAGCACATAGTGAAAAATGCAGTCTCATTCCCCTGCAGTCAGGGCAGGCTGGTTTCTTACTAAATAGTTATTTAACTTCAGTTTTGTTTTAAAATGTGTCTGTAAGGACATTGCTCTACTCCCTAGGGATTCATGCAGTTACAGTTTGCCCAGCATAGCCTACATTTCCTTGTTTTCTGTTTCACTTACCTCTTCCTATTTATATTAATTTCTTTCCTTTTATTTTGATAAATAAGTCTTCTTTTTCCTCCATGTTTATATCCTTTAAATATTTATCTGCTCTCCTCCTCTCTCCCTGTAGTCATTGCTCAGTACCATTTATGTTTAGCTTTTGGCAGTTATTCAATAACATAAGGGAAAAAAACCAAGATTTCCTTTTTGTTTAGGTATTCTTTTAGAGCTCAAGCAGCTACATATCTTTTTAGAGCTGTATATAGGGACTGAGATGTAGTTGGTGAGATCCTATTAATGTCAACAGCAGTTTTACTGTTGACTGTTTTAGGGCCTTGATTTTACCCAGAAACTCTCTGAACTTAGTAATATCTTCCACAATGCTTCCTATATGATAGTAGATTCCAGGCTGAAAACCAATTCACAATTGTTTGAGGACTGTGTTTCTCTTCTCAAAGGAGAAAACAATAAATCATCCTTTTGTTGTTTGTTGTTGTTGTTGTCTGTGTGACCAAGGTTTGCTGATTGCAAACTTTAATAAGCATGTTGATAACAGCGAAAGACCAGGCTTTTTCTCATGCCCTAATTTAGGAAATGACCTTGCCTTGACCTCACACCCTGCTTGCTGGTGGGACTGGAGGCTTCTTCAGTGACAGACAGCCGTCTTGCAGATGCTTTTTCATTTTTGTAAGGCAAACATATCAGCAGAGCTATATTAAGTATGTCTGCATCATGTCAGGTCCTGGGCAAAAGAGAGATTTGCTTTGTCTGAATGTTAACATTAAATGCCACAATTTTATGGATCTATTTAAATTCTGAATTCATGTCTATTTTGTGTGCAGGTAGCATGGAGGGCTGGGTTACAAGTAACCTGATAAGCCTCATCCTGTGTGGTTTACAAAGAGAATCTGTCTCAGAGCTTCATATCTCCTAAACAAAGGGTGTCCTCAGTGTTGGATGGTAAGCCACTATCCCAGCTTCCTCAGTGATGCCTTAAATATTCCTCAGTGATGCCTTAAATATTCCTCAGTGATGCCTTATTTGTTTTGGAAACCAAAATTTTTGCAATTCAATAACTGAAATGGTCATCCAAAAAAATTTGTTAGAACAAGTCAGATTGGACTGTGATGGGATTTCTCCTTGAGCCAGGTGTTATGAGCCCTCGGAGCTCCCATCCCCATTTGGGTTTTGTCTTACAAATACCCACGGCTTGAAATGGCAGGAAAGACACCTCAGGTTGTGTTGGAAACAAAAAAGGTTTATTAACTTCCAAAATAACAAACTCTCTACCGAGAAAAAGCTGTGCCAGAGACTGTAGATACAAGCCTCCGCTACACACCCCCAAAATGCCATGGGGTTTCCTCAAGCAGTGCTTTTTATGGCTTAGGCGGGGCTTTGGCAGTCATCCAATCCAGGTAGCTCCAGGGGTGGGTGATGTCCAGGGAGTCCAATGAAGTGTCCTGGTTCAGAACATTTCCAGATTGGGAAAGAATGCCCAGGCTCCCCCACACCCCATGGGGAACAAAGACAGCTCCACACCTCCTCCCAGTCTCTGGGCACTCTGCCTGTAGGAGGTGCTACAATGCAACAGGACTGGCTCTGTGTTTACCACATCCAAGCAGCCTAATGGAAGGAGTGTTTAGAGTGAGAAGTCAACATAGTGCTGTTGTGGTCAGGACAGCTTAGGGAGAATTTTAACATTTGCCTCCTGTCCTTTGACCAAATCCATCCAAACCCTCCCTTCTGAGCAATGAACCTCTCACTGTCCAGCCGCTGCCTCACATTACCTATATCAGAACTAAGCTGGTAAACTCCAAGTAGGACAATTGCAAAAAACATCACTTCATAGCTTTGTCTGTTTACCCTAAACCTGGAAGACGTAGAGTCTCTGTTTTAAAACTTCCTGGTGGGTTTTTTATTATTCCATCTTCTGAATTTGTGTTACAACTGATAAAGAAATGATGAGTTTCTGATAGAGTGTCTAACCACAGGAACAGGACAGTTGAGGGAAATTTTGCCTGACAAAATATCAGTATTAAGCATTTCAGCAGAATTATGTGGTTTGATTGCGTACCTTTTTAGGTGTACAAATATTTTATAGTTAAAATTTTACACAAATATTTTATAGTTGTACACTATAATTAGAGTCAAGAAAGAGGAGATAAAAAATAAAATAAAACCCTTAACAAAGAGTACTTTGATACTCTGACAAAACAATTTTTCTCAATTTAATTTTGGCAAAACTTGCCAAATTTAGGCTTTCTGTTCCAGTTTAGAGAACAAAAATCCACAGCATCTTTGAAAATATTTTAAACTACAAGTTTCAAACAGGTCTACAGAAAATATTTACTAGGATTACTTCAACTTATGACTAAAGACTGCTCTGGTGGCAGATGACAGTATCCCAGCTACATGTGTTCTACACAGCGAGGAAATACCACATTTCCTCTCCTTCCAGGAATTCTCACTTAATATTTTATAAAAGATTATTGGTCTCATCCTTAAACATGTGAACTGGACCAGGCAGAAGGTTTCATACCATGCCATTAAACAAAATAGTAGGAGCTCATATAACAAAAGAGAAAGGGTTTGGTTGAGTTTTAAATCACTCTCACGCAGGGGCACTTCACCCTGAGTTGGTGTGCCAAGAGCTTTTGGGGAGATGCTGTGCCACCCTCACCCCCTTTTATCTCTACCAGGCTTTGCAAGTGAATCAGTAGTTGCTCAAAGGTCTGAAGGAAATGCCCCTTTCAGTACAACTGGCTTTTTAGACCTGGAGAGACTGAATGAAGGGGACAACTATTTTTTTCCTTCCTGTAGAAGACTGGCACAAGAGTAAATATCTGAATCAGTGTTCACTCCTCATACTTTTAAATCATAAAAGCTGTATTTTTGCCTTTGATGCTATGCTGCAGGAAGTATTTGTGGTGGATACCAAAGCACAGATGGCTTTCCCACTTCCAGAGTAAGGTGATGTACAAACTTTATTCAGCTCTCCCTGTAAAACTCACCAAACGTGTGTTTTCAGAGCAAGGATCAGCAGTGCTTGATGAAACCATGCTGATACTCATAACCCTGAGAGACCCAGCAGTTCCTGGACATATGAATCGTCTCCATCTCAAGCAGGACAACAGAAAAATAACTTCTTCATTGCTTCTGTTGCTTAGCAACATCTCCATAGCAAAACACAAGGCAGACTCATTTGATACTGGAATGCCCCATGGATAGGAAATATGAACCTTTGTGCTGCCTCTTCTTTGCAGCTGCATGCAAGTTAGCCAGCACTGCAGCAGGGCAGGGGCTGCAAGGGAGAAAAAAGAGTCTCCCAGGAGTTATGAGAGAAGTTTGATGGAAAAAAAAGAATCCCTCTTTAGAGTATTTAAGAGTAGGACTGAGGACTATATGTCCTGGTCATCTTGGTGTTAATGGTTTCTTGTATGCTGGAACTAAATTTAAAATAGCTATTTTGTGTGGGGAGAAAAGGCCAACTGTCTCATACATGTTTTAAATAACTTTTTTTACTGCAAAACTATATGGAAACAGTTTCTTCCTTCAGTTCACCATAATTTCCAGAGCTGCTGATGAATAGTGTTTACTGGGACCTCTGAATTCTAAGTGCAGCTTTCTTATTAATGTGTCATTTTGCAATTATACCTATTCCTAGAGCATAGGTAATTATTGCCCATCTGCAAGAGTTAGTACTGAAATTCTTATTGCCTGCAATTGTAGTAATAGTAATAAAAAATAGTTATAAGTCCCACTTCAGTACAACTGAAGCAAATGAAGTATAGAAGCATGTTACACTCAAATTCAAAAAACAACTATTTTATTGATGATTTCACAGGATATCACATCTGCTAAGGTTAATAAATTTAAACATATGATTTCCATAAAATTAAAAAAAATGCCAGGTGCAATTTGGTAGAGGTGTTGAAGACTTTCAGTTTTATACAAGTTGTGAACAGATGTATTTCCAGCTGTAGGTTTTGGATTTTTAGAGGAGGTTCCCTTCTAGCAGATGGCAGCTTTCTTTTCACTTCATCAAACTATTTATTGAGTCTGGTTTTAATGAATTTAGTTAGAACTGATCTATGCAGTTGTGAGGGGTGTAATTCTGACTTTGCTGGTGGGTGATGTACATCACCATAGGATTTGGCTTTTTGGATACCATTTCACATCTGCAGCTCACAGACCTTGGTGGGGAAACGTTTCACCTGGGACCTATGCATAAGCACATCTGTGGATAATCAGTTCTGCTTAAAAATAGTAAAAAATTGAAATTTCACCTCTGCATAAGGACATGAGATTTTTGGGATTGTCTAGCTGGTCTGTCAGTCAGTATTTCTGTTATGATGGGGTTGAGCCAACAGCTAATTTCATCCAAAAATCTAAAACATACTTAATTTCCTGCAGCGTCTGTGGATTTTTTTATTCAAGAAGAGAGATCCAAGTTGGTGTCCCAGTGAGGAACCAGCAGGAGGTTGCAGCTGCCAGAGGCTCCATAGGGTAGGAAGGAAGCAACTGTGCAGCATCCTCAGCTGAACAGGCTGCTTCTTTTTGGGCAAGGCTGTGAAGAAAACATGACAAGGGGTCAGGTTACTGCTCTAAGGATTTATTTTCAGCTGAGTTTGTATTCCTAGAACCCATGTTTGCTCTTTACAAATCCCATATGATTTTTTTTTTTCTGCAGCATCAGACTTCATCAATCTGTTCTTTAATTCTCTTTGTTGGAAAATTGAGCAGAGGTACTTCAGAAGGATATTGCAAGATTTAATTAACTTTTACAAACAGAATAATGAATAGGTGATAAAGACTATAAATGGAAGTTCAATACTAAAGCGTAATATTGCTTTAGAGACATCTGTCATTCCAAATCTCAACATTGGAGCATCCAAGGCTACTTTAAAATACAACAAACAGAGGCAACTCTTTGATTTCTTTAAAGCCAAATGTGTAATTTCATGTAAAAGAGTCAAAAAAAAAAGTGGGGGGGGAAAAGGAAAAGGTGGTGATAAAATGACCTCCCTCAGATCCTGGACTCTTAAAACCCAGTCTGCATTCTTAATGATTTCTCAGAGTGCCCTTCTACAGTGGAGTGTCTCTTTCTCTGTAGATCTGTTTTTAGATCTGTTTTTCTGCTTTTGCTGCAGAAGTACAGGGCTGAGTGGTAAAGCTATGTTAAGATGGCTCTTTCCCCATCTCTAAAAGGTCCCATATTTTGGGCCACAGAGGATCTTTCTTCCAGAAAAATAACCTTCACAGAATAATATGCATTTCTAAAGTAAAGGACATTAAGTCCCTCTGTGGCATTATTGGTATGCTTCTATATCCAGTGCGTCAACAGAACGCTTTTCTGATTTTTCTTTGTGTTGTAATAATGCTCACTGATGAAGATGCAACATGAAAGGCTGCTCTTTACAAGATTTGAGTTTAATACTGTGTGGAACAAAAACACAATAAAGCAAATAGTATTTCCAAGCAGAACCATTGAAGTGAGACTATGATCACTTTTAGACAGCCTGTATTTCTCCATATCTTAGGTAATAAGGCACCACACACATACTTTGTCTTCTGGACATAGGCAGTGTGGATTTGAATTTAGAATTTTGCTCTCTGCCTACAACAGGCAGTATTAAAAACAGATTAAAATAACAGCAATAGAATTGAAAAGGATGTTGCAGAGAATTTTATGTATTTTATCTTTTTTGTGTTCCTGTGCTATGTGAAGAATTTGAAATTGAGTTGCAGGTTCCTAAGCCTGAGTCCTATTTTGCTTTTGTTCCACCTGAGGTAATGTCCCGAGTTTTAGAGAAGTGAGGCAGGTAATGGATGAAATTTAAAGCTATTGTTTTGTTCACTGATTTATTTCTCCCATTGGGATACTTTTTGATGCTGATTTAATTAAGTTAACTTAGTTTGTAGCTCCCCTTGTTCTTGCTTTATTAAATAATTAATGCTCCGCTCCTGGTTAAGCAGTGGCAATTCTTATTGAAAGGTCATTTTGAAAGGTAGAGATGAGCAAATAATTTATAATCAATAATACTTTTTGCCAAACATCTCTGGGCAGACTGTGAAATCTTTGACCTTATTTGCGTATTTTCTGCATGTATCTTCCTACAGAAACAGCTTTCTGTAAATGGCAGATGCTTTTGTCACATGTACAGGAGAATTTCTCTCCCTGATGTTTCAGGCCAGGGGATTCAGCAGCACTTAGGTTAAAATTGTCAAAAAGGACAAAAAAAACATTAAGAAAAAGTCACTAAGACAAACCTATCATCTGACAATCCTTTAAAAAAATTTAAACTTTCAAACACCAATTTCAGCCTGGTAACATCAAGAAGACAGTTTCTAAAATCACTGGAGAGAGACTGACCCACTCAGAGGCAACCAAATCACCAGGTGTTGTCCTGAGCCACCTCCAGAGGACTCTGGGGAGGGACCAGGCTGCTGCACCTCAATGCAGTCAGCAGATATTCACACTGGGCCTGTGCTGTTTATCACATTTGCTTTGCAGTGCTCTTGGCCAAGGCAGCCCATTATGATGTCTGTAATATGCACCATCTTGCTGGATCATTCTCTATGTACAGTTTCAAAGAGGAAAGCTGTAAGTTGAGAATGGTATCTGCCATGGGAGCCTTAATTTAGAGCATCCATACCCTGACAGGATCCAGCTGGTCCCAAGGGAAGCATGGTGGGGCACATGTGAGGCATCAAGGGGTCTCAACCCAGAGAACAGGGCAGAGCCTGTCCCACTGCCATGCACCCTCATTAGTGCTCTTGCCACCAAAGGGTGCCTGAGAGGTCCTGGGCTGGCCCAGGCTGTATGAGGACAGCAGTGCCCAGAAGGGGACAATCTGTGGTGCTGCTGAGGCTCCATCTTCACAAGCCTGATTTCTGCTCCCAGAAGACAGGTTTTCAAAAGGAAGTGTAGCCCCATAATGCAGCAGCTACTAGTTCAGAGGGGTTACAGAGCCATAACTGGAGAGTGAGATGTCTTCTGTGGTGACATCACCTTCTCCTTAAGTCTGGTGTGCCTCTTGTGTGCGTGTGGGGAGAAGGGTGACTTGTGTGGTTACAAGTCCACACCCAGTAACCACCACAGCAGCAAGCAGGGCATGGGGCTTTGGCAAAGCACTGGGCTGCACAGTGAGGCCTTTCCCTGTTGAGAGGTTAAAACAATGGGTGGAGTAGGGTGTGCTGCTGTTCTGACAGCCTATTCTCACAACTGTGCAGTGCAAATGCAGGTAGGCACTTTCTTAGCCTACTTAACCAAACTTTGTCCCATGTAGAGTGTCCAGCAATGCCTGCCTATCCGACATGAATTTCCACCTGTGATCATCACTGATGAAACAGTCTGTCTTCACATAGGTTGAGCATTTTGTGAGTGTAGGATGTGTGATTTTCACTTGTGGGATGAGATTACAATTCCACAATTTCCTTTGTTTTTAATTTATCTACAAGGTATCTTTGGTTGAATGAGCTGGTAAAGCTTATGTTGCTATTGCCCTAAGTAAAGCATCAAAATAGCTAGAAATCCAAATATGTCACCTGTGCTATTTAAGGTTTTCACATCAGCTGGCTTGGACCTATTTCTGTGCATGAATTTTTGAAGTACAGCAATAGACGGGGGTTTTGTTATGGTCTGTTCCTTACTTGGGTGCTGAGAGTACTCAGCTTCTGAGCAGCTCCACAAAACATGCCTGCAGTGACAGTCTGACTGAGATCTCAGGCTTTGCTGACCTAAAATAGTTTCATAATATGTCTTGTAGATGCTTTCATCTGAAAAGCATATTAGCATTATGAAGAGAAAGAAGAAAATGTCAATATTTGCAACAATGTAGTGATTGAATGAAAAATGCATCTTTAGGATCAAGTTTTGATAACATAGGGACTTAAATCCTCCTCAGTGTCTGAATATTCTTCTAAATGGCTTTGGTATGAAATCTTCAGCATTAGTTTTGTTTAGCTTGAACTCAGCTCACCTCTAAAATTATGATTTCCCTTAGTCTCTATCATCTTAACCACAAAAAGTATTTTTCTCACTGCTATCACACAATAAAGTTATCTCTACACATAAAAATAATTAGTTACTACTTTTATTTGGATTTTTTATTTATTACTGATTGTTTGGGTGGTGATTTATTGGAAGTTTTGAATATTGTATATATAGATCACGTCCAGAAAGTGCTATTCAGTGATAAGTCATAAACAATAAATTAATTTAAACAAGATTAATCCAACTTGCTCTGGAACTGGTACATTCTGTTTCATCTTAGATGAAGTAAGGTAACTAATTTTGTGTAGTTTTCATTTTCACATTAACATTTTCTTCTTTGAAGTGTAATTGCCTTCTTGTTGTTTGCAATACGGTAGGCATTTCAGTTAGAGCAGCTCTCTATAGGGAAAGACACAGGGCCTTCCTGGAGAGCTTCCTACACAGACCAGACAGCCAGAAATAGAGGACACTTGAGTGGTCTGATTTATCTAAGGTCATACAAGCCATCAGCAGAGTAAGAATCAGAATCCAGTTTGCCAGAACCTTATTCCAGTACTGTATCCAGTGACCATGCTGCCTCTTAATATGTCACTGTTCTTGTTCTTTCTTTATAGTTCGGGATCGGATACGATCTAAAATGGAGAGAGACATTTTGGCAGAAGTGAACCATCCTTTCATAGTCAAGCTTCATTACGGTAACTATAATAAAATATAATTCATGTTTGTTCTAAAATTGGTTGGGGAATTGTGACTAGATGTGTTACACTTTCGTACAGATAACCTCTGCCTACTTATGACTCTGTTGCTAACAAAGTCATAGAGGCTACCTGTGTGAAATCACTCATTTATGCTAAAGGAGACATTCAGTATTTGTAAATTTCAGCCATTTTTTTAGGAAATAAATTTTCATGAAGTCTGACGTGGTAGGTAGTGCTGATGGGGTAGTGCTGCCAAACCCTCACCCACTGTCAAGTGTTATTTAAAAAGACAAAGAATTTAAATAAAAGTGGGTTTTAACAATCAGTACCAGTCTAAATTTGCATAGGTGTGTACATGAATGTGGTGTCTTGCTGGAGTTGCCTCCTGCCATGCCAGCCCCATTATTACTGTAATGGGTATTCTGAGGACATTTGAGTATGTGGACTGTCCTCTCACACAAACATGGAAACTTCTTTCTCTTCCTCACTCTCGGTTACTCCTGACTTGTGGAGTACTGATAATTCATAGCTGCATAGCGCAGAAATGAATATATTAGTAATGCACTGTTGTCTCTCAGCTGACACTATTTTTTTTCCTCATAGCCTAAGCTCAATTGCTAAGTTCTATTACAGAAATATTTGCTTTTTGGTTCCGAAAGTTTTGAAATGACAGTGAAGTTTTGAAATTACATGAATGATACACTGCTAGTCAACAGGGCTTGCTTGTTGGGGTCTTTATCTTGATTCAAACTTCCAACATCTTCATCCTTTTCTAATGCAGCATTTCAAACAGAGGGAAAGTTGTATCTAATACTAGATTTCCTGCGGGGAGGGGACCTTTTCACCAGACTCTCCAAAGAGGTAAGCTGATAGATCTTTTAACTCAGAAATTAAAGACTGCCTTGGATTTTCAGAACTCAGATTGAGTTCATGGGAATGAAAAATGGCCTTGGGAACATATAGACATAGATAGATATAGATAGATATGTAATAGAGTTGTCTCATCTTGCATGGTTAAGTGGGTTCTTAATAATTTGAATTATGCCAGAGGCCATGCAGCACATACCATGTAGGCATCACTTCCAGAGAAAACTGTACCACTGCTAAGCCATTCCTGTAACAAAATTGCCCCAGACTTGATGCTTTCAGAATAAGTCTTGGATGTGATGAGAAACAGTCTGAGAAATCAATACCCAATACATTTTGTCCTCAGGGTGAGCACAGAACCGCTGGAAAAACACACACACTACCAGCAGAGGGAAGAGATGGCCATGGGTCAGGGCCAGCCCCTGCAGTTGTTGGGAACAGGTCAAGGGCCATGCACCAGCCCAGACATGGAAGATTGATTATGACCTCACCTGCCCTCCTCCTGCCTGCCAGGAGCAGCTTCTGGTTCAACACCCTCCCCAGGCTCTCATCCCTCCCCTGCCCGCTGCATGCCGTGCCCCTGGAGAGGGACTGCTGCAGGCAGGGACCGTCCCAAAGCCGAGTCTCTGCTGATGCCTGTGCAGAGCAGCCGCAGTAGGTTTTCTAGGTTCGTTTAGTTCTGTCCTTGATCTCCAAACCTCAGTGAGCCAGCAGTCCCAGAGAGGTCGCTGCAGGAGTGCAGGAGGCTCCAGTGAGGCAGGATGGCTGCCCTGCAGTTCTCTGTGCCCTGGCATTCTCTGTCACCAACACAATGTCCCCAGCCCTTGTTACTTATCAGGGTCTGGGGATAGGGGTGCAGGCAACCACTTATCACAGAGTATTTAAAACAGGAACCTTTCAAATGCCATCTTGCGGGGAAGCTCTGCTGCTCTTCTTGTGTTTGGGGAGCCACTAATGGACTAACAAAAGCTGTGAAAATAGTCTTTTCAATCAGAAGTTCCCTAGCTTTCACCCCCTCCCCCCCATTCAGTTCCTTATTCAGTGATATGATACAGGATGCTGTTTGCACTGCAACCTGGGACCCCAAGTGTTTGCTTTTAAGGCTTGTTTGCTAATGCAAGAAGACATTGGTAACAAGTTAATTACACTGCTGAGTAATGATCCTTGTATAAATATTCAGTCCCCAGTAGCAGTTATTTTTAATATGAGGAAAGAGATTGCAAAAATTTAAATTTATAATGTCCTTCTGCTATTGTCCTGAGACCGAGCTTTATTAGTGAGGCAGCGCTGCCATCTCAGACAGAAAATACGGCTGTTGCCTAAGGGAGCAGGTCCTGTTCTGCACAGCCAGGGAACTCAGAAGTGTACTTCATTTAAGCTTCATGTTTTCCCCAAAGCTTGTCCAGGGCAATATACCAGCTCCTGTGCTGTATACCATCATTAATGACTCATTAAGCTGACAGTAAAAACATACTTCTCTTTTTTCAGTGTTTGCAGCTCACCTTGCCTGCCTATACTTTGCAGCAGTTTAGGGGCAAGGTACTGCAAGGGAAGAAGTTCTGGGAAAACTTGAACTGTTTGTAATTTGTTGTTATAGATTTGGTTGAATGTTATAAATTTCAGTAGACTTTCAGTCAGATCCCATATACATATATTGCATGCAAACAGAGCTTGCCTATTTCTTGCTCCATCTTTTTGAGACATCTGACTTTTTATGTGTATGTATAGATAAGATTTTTTCTGGATTCTATTGATTTAATTTCTTGCCTACATTATTTATTTTAAATCTTATCAATAATTTCAATATTTTTTTAAATTAATGTGATTTTTACATTCAATACAATTAAATTTGAGTGCTTTTGCTTGTGTATTTATTTATTATTTTCCCTGTGTTTTTATTTCTAGCCTTTGCAGTAAAATTCTTAATTATGTGACATCTGTTCTCTGAATCATCTCTATTTTCTCTCAGGTGTCTGGAACTTCTCAAAGCACTCAGATATTTTGGCTACCCCTTTTTGAGAGCAGAGACTTAATTTTAAAATTAAGTTCTGCAACTTCTACTGTAGAATTTACATTTATATATGACAAGTAAAATTGTATTGAGCTGACTCATTTTACTTCTGTCATGCATAGTCACACTTGTGTATCCAATGTATCAGCTTCTTTTTCTGCACTATTATCTCTGTGCATATTGAAATTTAATTAAAGAGAACCGCTGAGATATAATGGAAGTTGAACCAAAGGGGTTTCCTGCCGTCTGAGTTTTTCAGAGCTTATTGGTTTTTTGATTACAGAAGTTTCTTCTCACCTAAAACACAGCTTTCAGTGTTAGCAGTATCCATAGCAGCTGCAGAAAACACTATCTTCAGTTGGCACCTCATCAGGCCCTGGATGTTAGACAGCACATCACTGCTTAGGGCATCTGCACTGATATTCCTTGAACCTCTAAGGCATGAGGTTTCAAATCCATCTCTGATTCTCTTAATGTTGTGTATTCTGCTCAGACTTGGAAGTATTCCACTTCCCCAAAAAGGTTTCCCATGCTATTTCATGGGAATTTGGTAACCAAATGCCAGGATTGTAGCAAGTTAAAGAATATGAGAGCAACATGGGCTGCACTGAATGTGTTTAATTTTGCTGTTCATTTCCAAAGGCTAAGGAGCTATAATATTATTCCTAATATTATGACATAATGTCATCTAAACAGATCAAACAGATGAATGAGAGCAGCATATTTTAAGGAACAGATGTACAGATCAAGTTTTATTTTGTAGGGAGAATCTGGTAAGAATTGTTAATGTCAGTTCAGACAAATTTTGGAAAATTGAACCTGATATGATGGTCCTTCCAGTGTTCCCAGAATAGACAGTTCCTTCCCTGTGTCTGTTTAAGGCAGGCCAACTCACCACTGTCCAATAAATAGACGTGATCTTCTCTTCCTTCTCTCTAGGTGATGTTTACAGAAGAGGATGTCAAGTTCTACTTGGCCGAACTGGCCTTGGCATTAGACCACCTCCATGGTCTTGGAATTATTTACAGGGATCTAAAACCAGAAAAGTAAGTTAACAAGGAAAAGTGAACTGAAACATAAATACATGAACTTTTAGGTTGCTTCTGCTCCTTGTCACACTACTAAATGAGAAGGTGCCAGGGGCTCTGCCTTCCTTCTTGTTTGTGAGACTCTACACATGACTGTCACTAACAGCAGCAGGGTTTTCCTATCGTACCATCTTAGCATGAAGCCAAATGTTTTTACTGTGTTCCAGTATGATAGGACCTTTGTGTGCCTGACGTTCAGTTTTGTGAATGATTTCAGGAAAGAATTCAGATGCCTTTAATTTCAGTGGCACCGTTCTCTGTTTGCAGCATTTAATCTGGCCTTCCCCCTGATGCAGTGTAAACCACTCACAGCAACTCCACTTCCAGCTCATATGGAATATGACATGGCACTATTCAGTTTTACTGTAGCCATTACTTAAAATAAATGAGTGGCTCTGAGAACTTGTGTGCCTGTGAACTCATGAGAGACAAGATAATCAGGACTTTTAACACATTTGTATTAACTGTGCAAAATATTTTCCAAAATATTTGTTCTCCTTATATTTGCAGCTATTTTTCACTTGTAATGTGGTCCTAATTTTCCTTTATCTTTTTTATTTGCAATACATTTGTAGAGCAAATGACCCTGCTATCACTGGGTGTGATGTGATACTGTTTTAATTCTGTGCCCTTTGCTTGGTGCTTTGCTGGATTCTGCTGTGACAACTCAAATAAATCAGGCTACAACATTCCAAAGTTCCTTTTTAATGTAATGGTGACCAGCATTTATATAAGACAAGTACTGAGGGCAGTCTGTTTGGCAGTTGGTTACACATTCAAAGCCTAGCAGCACAGCAGCATTTTCTTTCTGTGACATCAAACTGAAAAAAAAAATGCAGCTCTTTCTTTAAAATGGAGCATTACTGCTTTGATTTTCACAGACAAAATGAGAACAAAAGTGATGGAAGGTGGACTTCGTAGGTGAGAAGTTGAAAGGGAGGAGACTGTTTATCTCCATTACAATTCTATGTGATTTTAAATTTTAAATTCAATTTTATATTTTAAAATCAGTAAAATAAGAATAGTAGTAATATGTGAATTCAACAGATAAACATAACAAGAGCTCTCAGTCTTTTGGGCTAGAGGACTTTTTGTAATGACCAAGTTTTCCAAACTTGCCCATTTATGCAACCAAAACTGGAAACAAGAGTCTTTGGCAAATATGGGAAGTCATCCTGCAAGTTAAACAACCAGAGGGAGAAAAGTATAGATTTGTTCCTGATATGAAATGCAGATAGGCAGTGGTGACACCCCAACTGCCACAGCCACAGGCTCTTGCATTGTCTACCAGCAGCTTCTCAATTTCAACTTCATTCCGAATTGCTGTTTTATCCATTCGGCATCACCAAACAGGTACACAATAGAATAACTCTAATTACAGGTTTTTTGTTTTAAACTTTGATTCTAGTGGGCATTCATATGAATCATGCACTGCTTTTCTCTTTGATCTTAATTAGGCTGATTTTTGAGGTAAACGTGCTATCTGAATGTGCTATTAGAAGGTTTCTGGACATAAACTTGTATATTCAGATATGTCACAAATGTCATTGCATTTTTAGGCATATGCTGTAATTTTCTGCTTTAGAAGAAGTTAGAAACCAAGGAGAAAACTTAAGTGTATGTCAAAACTGTTCATTGTATTTGAGATACCGAGAAGTGGATTTTTCTGAGTTCTCAGCAGGAAGTGTGACTTAGCATCTCAAAAAACCTCTCTCAATGACTCCAGTTGCAAATGAGAGCACTTTACATTACTGCAGACCAAGCTGCAGTGCTTCAAATCAGGGATTAGTGAATCGAGAAATTGGAGCTCATCTGAGGAAGGAAGGTGTCACTGATTTGTCATTGTCACATAGAAGCATTTTGAAAAGGTACAGATGGAATCCAGTTTTCTTCGTACTTTTGTCTGAACTGAGACCAGCCATCCCCTTCCCTGTACTGCTCTGCTGAAATGCCCTCCTGAGTGTTACTAGTCTGAGACAAGATTTCTCTGGAATAAAATAAAAAGTATCATCACATAACTGAAGACCTTTACACAGAGAGATCACTGTACAAAGTTAAGGCGGCAGCCCTCACTCCTGCATTTTCTAACTTTTGTATATACTGTTTATGGTTTTTGATGTACAGTTAAATGGAGTAAATTTAATACAGTTTAATTTGGATGTAACTGATGTAGTATAAAATTAGTTTACATGAATATAACTTTTTAAGGGAATGACCCAGAAGTTCATACTTGAAGATAAAGCAAGGTCTCTGATTGAGAACCATATCCTCTAAAAACAGCTCTGTAAATGCAAAGCCTATGTGTAGTCACACCTAGGAGAGCAAAGCATGACAGCCTATGGTTTCTCTGGAACTTTAGATTTACAATAAAGAAATAAATACAGCAGAATAAAACAATTACTCTCAGGGGAAAAAAAACAGATGCTAAATTTTTGAGTTACATCTGGGAAAGAATATCTTTCTAAATAAGATGATAAAAGAAAATTAGGACCATCCCAGGGTGTTCTCATCCTCCCTTGCCCCCTGGCAGGATCAAGACTGTGACAGGGGTGTTGCTAACCTAGCCTTAAAACAGCTGGTGGACACTCCATGCTCTACACAGGAGGGCTTTTGGCAGTGCTCCAAAAGTTGCTCATCTGAAATGTTGCTCTTAATAGCTAGTTTGAAATTTCTTCAGTGCCGCTGCAGGCCAATGCTCCTTGGCCTGTCCTCCTGGAAGCCACAACCTGCTTGTTCGCTCTCAGCAGCAGCCTCAGGGGATTGTCAGAATATTCTTTTCCTTAGACCCTCTTCTGTATGCTAACAACCCAGGTACTTAATTCTTCCTCACTCGTCAGTCTTTACAGGGGTTCAGGCATTCTCATTACTCCCCTTTGGTTTCCTGTGTTTACTCTCTTCTTTGAAGTGCAACATGCAGAATCATATACACACATCTTCAGCAGAGGCATTACCAGCATGATTACAGCACAAGGTTTGCTCTGTCAGATTTGCAGAACTGGAGATAAATTAATTAATTCGTAATTTCCCAATTCTCTCTCTCTCTCCCTTCTCTCTCCCTCTCTCCCCTTTATTAAAGATAGACCATTAGACCTTTCATTGTTCAATGCTTTCGCTGTTCTTCAGGAGCCCCCAAAAGTAGCTGCTGGTAGGTTTGAGTTTGCTTGTCAGCTCTGTAAGTATGCTAAAATAAAGCTTATTGGAACTTTTTGTGAAAAGAAAAGAAAAGAAAAGAAAAGAAAAGAAAAGAAAAGAAAAGAAAAGAAAAGAAAAGAAAAGAAAAGAAAAGAAAAGAAAAGAAAAGAAAAGAAAAGAAGCACTGTTCAATCCACTTAGAAAAACCCTCAGTACATTAAAATTCAAGGTTCAGCTTTTTTTTTTTTTTTTCCTTTTTTTTTTTAAATTCCCTGAGCAAAAATCCACATTAACAATTCAAAGCTCTTGAGTTAATTTCAAGTGCAATTGGGAGTTCTCAAGTCAGCTGTACTTACCTCAAAAGGACATGTAATTGAGCTTTCTGGTTAAAGTCTTGTTTAGAACAAGCAGATACATCTCTTGAATTGTTGCAAACAAATTCTTCTCCTTGAGCTGTCTTGGTGATTTTAGTGCCATCCTTTGTGGGACAAGGTATTATTCAGTCATGCTGGGAACCACTGAGTTCCTTATATGGTGAGGCATGTTTCTACTTAAGAACTGCACAATCAAGCTATAAAATATGGTATATATACCCTGGTATATATGGTAAATATACAAAATAGAAAATTGGAAATTTACTATAAGGTAGTATATGGTATATTATTTCTTACGCTGTGGTTTAAGGGTATGAATGACTTTGAAATAACTCTACCATCTGAAAATGGACAAACTATTATTAATCTTTACCATTTCTCTTTTCAGGAACCTAGATGCACCTTGAGTTCTGGAATAGGGGCTTAACAAGGTTAACAAGGAGTGATGTCCATTTTAAGACCCTCAGTTGTCTACACAAGGGACAGTTCATATAACAGCTCATATAACAACTTCAACATGTTGAACTATGCTCTAAAAAAGCCAAACATCATTTTTTAATGCAGCATGTTGCTAACAATGACTATTGATTTATGAATGTAACTGCCCTGTGTACAGAGGGGAGAGCTGAGAATCAGTAAGAGACAAAGGTTTTGGTGGAAAGCTTCCACTGATGTAAGCAGTCCCTTTTTGACTTCATGGTGTCAACGAAGCTACAGCAGAGAGGAATTTGTGTTTAACAGGGTGAGATAGCATGGGGTCATATGAGATAGTATGGGGTCATGCAAACACTGAAATGTCACTAAGCAGTGACAATTTGTGAGTATCTTCATCTCTCTAGTAGATATTTGACTACTTCATCTGGTACTTTCGTGCAATGAAATAAAATACTCTTGATAAAGTTTCAGGTTTTATTTCCCACCTGAAAATTTGGCTACAGCTTCTGATTAACATAAAGTGTGGGTTGAATCTTCCGCAAAACAACTCTCACTTAGAAATGAACTTAAACAAACAAACAAACAAGCCCCAGAGTCCCAGTTTATTAGATTTGGCAGAACTTTGCATTGATTTGGGAATGTTGGAGCTCAAAGTGAAGCCCACAAAACATGACTCAAAACCAAAAATAAAGAGAGAGAAATAGGAGAGAATTTTCAGGCCTTGATTCAAGGCATGATATAAAAGAATGCCAACAACCCATAACAAAGGCTTTTTTCCCTTTGACAAAATTGCAGCAGAAAAGTTGATATGGAGTTCGCAGTCCTAGCTCTGCTGTGAGACTTGGACTCTGTCATTCCTCTGTTTCAAATTTAGCTGCCCCAGCCTCTAGCATGGAGATTTCCAGCCTTTATTTTCTCAAGGCATATTTTTAAACTGAGGTCAGTGAAAGCAGTTTGAATGTTTGTGGGATGATCCTGATGCTAAAATGTTCAATCATAGAATAGCAGAATATCCTCAATACAATCCCAAGAATCACACTATTTGCCCAAGAGCATTGTCCAAATGCTGCTTGAACTCTTGTCAGGTTGGTGCTGGGACCACTTTCCTGAGGAGCCTGTTCCGGTGCCCAACCACTCTCTGAGTGAAGATATTTTTCCTAATCCAGCTAAACATTCCCTGATAAAACTTCAGTTCATTCCTTCAGGTCCTGTCACTGGTCACCACAAGATGAGTGCCTGTCCCTCCTCTTCCTCTCTGGAGAAACCTGTAGACTGTGATGAGGTCTATCCGCAGTCTCCTCTTCTCTAAGAGACACCCTTATTTTGTGGGGTTTTTTTTTTGTTCCAAGCCTATGTGTGGTTCACTTATTTATGGTGCTCTTTGAAAAATGGTACATTTTTCATCTAATAGCTGTTATTACTGCTTTGACGAGAAGATTGACAATGACAGTATCCTGTAAAAGCACTCAAGCATTAGACTGAAAAATAAAATGAAAAAAACCTCGTAGCTGAAATTTATCATTCAGTGTTGTTTTAACCTAGTTTAGCATTTAAATGTAGTCTACTTTTATGTTTTTTATAATTTAAAAACATTAATTCAGATGAAAGGTTATTCTCAAGCCTGAATCATATTAAGAACTTCTGGTTCTTTTCCCCTTCCATAGACTAATACTGTCTTATTATTTTATCCTGCAAACCATAGCTGAAGTAATTGTGGTTGTCACAATAGAATGTCTACTATGGATATTGTGGGATAAAAAGGAATTGTAAAGCGATAAAGGTAAAAAGAGAGTGCAGACTATGATCAGATAATGTTTGCTTCTACTGTCACAGGCAAACTTTGTCTGTTGTAATTTGCATTCTTAGAAACAGGTACTTTGTTCTTTTCTTCTTAATTTTACTCTGAGATAATTCAGTGCAACAGTTGCCTTTTTTTTTCCCTCACTATTAGCATGTTGTTTTCTTTTTACATGAAATATAATCTTCAATTAGTAACTGTAACATTGTTTGTGCTGCCAGATGGCAAATGTGGAGGCACCCAGATGTCTAGAGGGTGCTGCCAGAGGCCACAGAGGAAGCTGCCAGCAGCTGGGTGCATAGAAGGGTGACTAGGGAACATGAGATGTAGGAAGGAACTGTAGATCACGTTTTCGAGGATATAGGCTACACATCCATTGGAAGCCAGGCTCTATTCATTTTGCTGCTCATGCAAACAGTGTAATAAAGAGTTACTGTATGTTTTTGACTCAACCTGAGGCAGCATTATCAGTCTGAAAGCTCTGTTGGAGTTGCCTCTGTTCCTTTAATGAGGGTAAGGTGTGAACCCTTTAATCAAGACAAAGTATGGGAAACATACATCATGTACATAACAAAGCAGCATGAATTTTCACTAGGGAATTATGAAATTTAAAACCCATTAATATAAAATCAGTGTTTCTGGGGTAATTCCCACAACCTTTGAATTGCATAGTTATTCACAGGTACTTCCTGGGTGTGGGGCAAAATTTTGGGTGATTTCTGTGAGCTTGATTCCCCCTGCTATTTTTCCAGATCCAGGTCTGGGGAGTTCATACGTTCACGTTCACTTCCACACTGGCAGGTGTTTTATTCTGTTCTCTTCTGAAGCACAAGTTTAGGGTTGCAGTCACAAAAATAGATTCAAACATGCCTAGTATAGACTAGTACTTGAAAATTATGTGTTCAAGGAAACTGTGGAGAAAGAATAAAGGTAAGATGCTTTCTTTTATTGAGAAGGAGAGGCTTTAATTATTGGACTCATGGTACTGACTTAGTTGCTGGCCTTTGATGACTTGCACAACAGCTTTTTCTAAACATATGAATGACAGAAGAGCATCTTTTTTCATTTATGTTTCAGTTCAGACACAACTTTTCACAAAAGTATGGCCCATTATATTTGGTTCACTTCCTATTTTCTTCCTGAATAATTAGATTAAAGTGATTCTCCAAGAAAAAAGAAAAATAAAAATAGCTGACACCATGCTAGATCAGTTTGAAAAGAGAAATATAGTAAGTCTGACTAGGACTGAAGAAAGACCACCTTCATTACTATGTCAGTTTTTTATTTACCTAAATCATTGCTTTTCAAATTCAGTGCTCCTTCTTGTTTCCACAAAAACTAGCACTGCTTTTTGTGAACTACAAAAATGTTCGAGTGCCTTTGTGAGGAAAAAATATGTTGGCAGGTGGCAAATGTGAGAACACTTGAATTTGGCTTCCAGGCTGAATTTTCATCTGTGCTCTGGAGAGAAAAAATAAGCAGCATCTGAGATCCATGCAGTTTGGCTGTGACCAGTTACTGTGCTCTGTGATGACTTTTATTACTTCAGCATGAAACTTTGGATTTAATTTTAGGTCCAGTGAGTCTCCAAGCCCTGATTATTTGTGTGATTGCCTTTTATTATGACACAAACAGGAAATGTGTAGCTCCTTCTCCTCCTGGAGGCATATAGTCTGCAACTGTTGGCTTTGAACACCATGATCTTTCTGAGCTCTGTTTGCATGCCCGCCTTGGACATCCTATGGAGCACAGAGGAGGCTCCTAATGGAACTGCTTCAGGCTGTGCATGCTTCAGACATGAGATTAAACAAACCTTTGAGTTTCATTTTTCTTTCTGGAGCCATAGAAGCCACTTAA
The DNA here is from genome assembly GCA_013400315.1 of Bombycilla garrulus. NCBI lineage: Eukaryota > Metazoa > Chordata > Aves > Passeriformes > Bombycillidae > Bombycilla > Bombycilla garrulus. The sequence continues at coordinate 81,375 of VXBU01005033.1, forward strand.
GGTTTTGCTTACTTAAGTATTTGAATCTTGCATATCTCCTTACCTGACTTAAACATTATTTATTCATATTTTTATCTGCAGTTTGTGCCTGGCTAATGAATGAATGTATCTTTTTTTGCTTTACAGCATTCTTCTTGATGAAGAGGGTCACATTAAGATAACAGGTATGTGAGGAACAGAAAACTCCATGCCTATAAACTGATATTTTTTCTCCAGTATATTGCATGCATCCTGGTCTTTGGTTGGAAGGAGTTGCTTACAAAAACTAGAAGCCAGAAGAGTTTGAGTGTTGAGCTTCTCTGTCGATTTATCAACCCCCATGCTGCACAGCAGATGGAGAACATAGCATTTTCTCAGTTAAATTGTGCTCTTGACTGACGTGAAGCAGGCAGGTTTGGCTGCCAGATGCTGTGGGTGGAAGGATGCTTCCAATATGTCTATTTAATCAGGCAGAGGGTGGCTGGAAAAACATCCCTTTGCCACTCTAGAGGCATAGTCCAGCCAGTCTTTTCACTGGTGTAATCTGGGATTATTATTCCTAATACTTTGGTTAGCAGACCAAGAACCCTCACTAGCATTGCCTTCACCAAACCTGAACTGTATATATCTGCTTATTTAAACTCCCTTCTGCCCTGAGCCAGAACCTCATTCTGAACAGGGATGATGATATGCCTGTTTTCAGGGTGTATTAACAAGTTCAGGCAGTCCACGTAGCAGGGCTCCAGCACACAGTGCCTGTGGCCTCGTTCTGCACATGGACAGAAGGGCACTTCACCAGCCGGTTGGTGTATTTTGTTCAAACAATTTAAGCGAGCAAAAGCACAAATAATATTTTTTAGAGACCTGGCACGTCTTTTTCTGCTTCAATTTGTGTAGATTTTGGTCTGAGTAAAGAAGCCATCGACCATGACAAGAGAGCATACTCCTTCTGCGGGACAATAGAGTACATGGCCCCAGAGGTGGTCAACCGGCGAGGACACACACAGAGTGCTGACTGGTGGTCCTTCGGCGTGCTCATGGTAATGCAAAAATTGTACTTGTTTGCTGGAGGGCTGGCTGTGGGAGGGGTCAGATCCCTCAGATAAAAATTGCAGTATCAGTGAAGTTTTTCAGAGAGGTACTGCATGCTCCTCAAGCCAGCCTTTTAAAATTACATGTTCAGATTCTAACCTACCCCAATCACCCTGCATCCTTCCAGCCTCTTCAGTCTGTTGTTGTTGAGGTAGATGAAGAAAAGATCAAGAAGTTGGTTTGTGACACTGTGATTTTTTTTCAAAGCTGTATGAATGCTGTAAGTGTTTGGAAGATGTTCACAGCATGGTTTTATCAAGCATAGTGCTGTCCCTTGAGCCCAGGCATCTGCTACTCTCACAGGGATATGTTTGGATAACGGAGGTGGTGCTGCTCTCTCCTGAAGTGTGCAGGCTGCAGATCAGGGCATGGCCATCTCCAGGCAGCTGTGGCTCTCAGGGCACCTCACTCTGGTTGTCACAGGAGAATCAGGGCAGAAGCAGAAATTAGCATAGCAATGTGCTCTTCCAATACAGCACCATTTCCTGTAATATGGAGGCTGCTTTTGGTAGATATATATTATACTATATGCCAAAATCCATAGAATATATTTAAATTTTGTTTACCTGAAGTGGACAACTGATGCTACCAGAGGAAGTATAGGAAGCAATGTGAAAAACAGTGAAAATGTGGCTTGGGGAGGGCCTACATCACTGATCTAGCAGGTTGGTAGCTCTTAATCTACATAAATATTGTAATTTATTGCCTGAATTATAAAAGGAGTGGAACATCCTTATATCCTGTGGACACAAATCCATGTGTGGATGCTTAGCACTTCTGAATCATGTATGTTTATTCACAAAAATCAATAGGTTATGTCTCATAGAATAAATCTATCCCTACCCTTTAACTTTTTTTATTATATATTTATTTTTGGTGAATAGCTGTGTCTTCTCACTCTTTGTCTCCCATTAAATGATGGTACATTTGGTCTATAGATTGTTCTTCTTTCACCAGCTAATAAACTCTTAATAAACTGGACTACTTCTTCTCCGGGTTTTGCTAGGCTTTTTTTTTTTTTTTCCATTGCTCTTTGCAACCCTCCCCTAAGGATTCAGCATATTAGAATTAGAAAATATAAGAATCCCTATAAAAGGAAATTAATTAAATTAAGTAAAATCCTTTTAACTCCAAGCTAATGCTTTAAGCCTTTAAATGTTAAAAGACATCTTAGAGAAAAGTATGTCAGTCAGTTCAACCTTTTTCCCTTTACAACATTTAGATGGTTGGGACTGAAAACATGTATTTCCACACACTAAATGTCTGGGAGGATTTTCTAATGCTGTCTTTACTCTTTTCTCTTTGTTTTCCTTATTCTTTCACGTGTATATTCTATTAGGGAAGCTGTTTTTCTGTCAGTCTGAAAAACTGAAGATAATGAAATGGTATTCAAATTATTTATTATCATTTCTTCCTAAGAACTTTGCAGTATGGTGTAAAATAGATGAAGAAAATATACCAGTTGATGAAATATGTATAGATTCAAAAGAAGTGTATGTGACAGTGTAATTTTCATATCTAAAATTTGTATCAAAAAAGGGAGCATATTAGGCAGATAGTTATAGCATGGCCTGTATCTTCCTCATCAGAGCAACCACTCACTTGTCTGTTCTGTTCTGGGAAGGGGGATTGATGCTTCAACATGAAGAGTTGGCTTGTGCTGGCAGCTTCTTGTCAACCTGCATTGACTAGTGCACAGACTAGAATCAAACTGAATGATCCTTGCACACTCCTTAAATGTGTATTTTGTGATTATTAATAGTGAAACAAACTTGTCTGAAAATGACTACGTTCTGGTCTTATTCATTAATTTTGTTATTAATTACTTTGTGAATTATTGTTTACCAGGAGTTTTACTGAAGTTTTAATGAGTAAAACTTCATTTACTGTCAGCTAGGTCTTTGACACAGGCCTCACAACTGAAACTGTTACCTGCTCTGTTTGTTTGCTGCTCAGTTTATTTGAATTGCACAGTAGCTTACTGTATGTCAGTAAGTACAACTATACAAATCTTAAAATTCCCTCCTTCCAGCATTCCAGAAGACAGTCCCTGCTTCTCATTAAATATGTGGTGATGACTGCTGAAACCCAACTGTAGTTTCTGCTGGTGAATTTTTGTGGTTTATCATGACCAGACAGTTTTCCTTTTCTGCTTTTCTGTATCTTTCTCACTGCATTGGAGGTTTTGGATAGGATATGCTCTGCAAAAGCTTTGCATCGAGATCTTCATGAACAAGTGTTTGGCCTACACTGTTAGAAAGTTGGATATGTAACTAATACTTTTCAGCTGCACTGCAAGAGTCTTGATGCCCACACTGCCATCTCTGAAGCCCAGATAAACTGGTCTGCCTGATCTAACAAATCTCTTGGAAGGCCTCACAATGCTTTTGTAGTTCATACTACCAGCTGATCTACAAGTCACACACCTTATGGAAGTTTTATCTCTTTTCAGTTCAGGAAAAAAACACTCACCCTTGAAAGTCATGTGAGCAGAGAGGGGAATATAATTAGAGAAATGGTTGTGAGGACTTAGTAACAATCCCAAACAAAAATAAATGTGTTCATCTGTGTCAGCAAATAGTTAAGTCTTCACAAAAAAGAAAATGTCCCTTTGGTATCCAAAGTATTCATCTCTGTACTAATTTTGTAGTAACTATATAGTGGCATTGGAAAAATCAATGCAAGATATCAAAAAGTATTACAATCTTCTTTTACAAAATCCCATTATAACACTTGTTTTATTCCCAGTGCAAGAGATCGTCTTCATGAACATTATTTTGAATGTTTATGCTTGTTGCTGTATTAAGGGATTCTACCCTTTGTCAGCTCTAATTCATTTTGTTTCACACACAGATAATGAAAAATATTTAATGCATTTTGCAAGTATTAAACTTAGTGCTTGAGCAGTTCTCAGATACCTAGAAAATGACTGGAAGTGTTGAGAGGAGAACCTGACCATGCTGATGTGCGTGTCTCTGTTTTCCAAAACTGAATGGTGTCAAGTTTCTTTGTAACTCTCAATTTTATCCTATGTTCACAATACTTCAGCAGACCTGGACTTTTTGCCCAAGTTTGCGCGACGTGCTCTCCTTCCATCTATTACAAAGATTCCTAATGGTAGTTACCCAGGCTGAGGGTTTTTTCTCATTCATTATCTTCTCCAATAACCTTCCTGGGTCTCTTCTTGAATCCTGAATTTCCTGAGGAAATATGGCACTCTATTCCAAGGTCTTCCCACAAGGTCTTCCACTGCTGGGAAGTGCTTGTGGTTTGCCTACTAAAATTGAAAACTAGAGAAAGGAAGCTCTGCATACTATATTGAGACCTCAGCAGGGATTTGATTATGTGACTCCAGAGGCCCCTTCCCTAATTCTGTGGTTCTCTAAATAGGCAGCTGAACTGGAACAAAGAATATTTGCCTTTCTTGCACTTTCTTTGATACAGAAAGAAAGTCAAGGTTGCAGGGAGGTGCAGCCTTCTGAAGTATTGTCTAACAGAAGATGGCCCTCCAAAACACCTGGGAAATTGATAGGTGGGAAGGAAGGAGCAAATAGATGGTTTATACAGATGGGGAAGTAGGGAGAATGAAAATTTAGTCTCTCAGCAAAACTGTAGGGACTGCTTTAATAGGCAAAAATATTGCAGAGTTCATTCACCCCTAGTCTCAGCTTCTTGTCAACCTGCTGTGACCCATACAGCTCTCTGTTTATGTGCAAGAGTGTAAGGAGCATGTTCTCACTTCTGTTTTCATGTTCAGGTTTAGCAAGATTTTTAATTTGTTGAAAAAATAAGCAGGAGGACAGCTTCCTGTGCAGTGAAATGATAGCTTTAACTGATGAAATGAACAATTTAAATTTCTTTTCAGTCTTGTTCTTTCACTTTTAACCTTCGACACGTTTAGTCAGGACTGCAATTGAGAAACTAATGCTTTCTTCCAGATCCTGCTTAGCTAAGTTCGTTGAAGTAAAAAGCTCTGGTACGCCTAAGTTACAAGACTGCCTTTCACTTTAGAAATTGATGTTAAATGCATTTCTTCTGAACCTGAGTTAATCTCAACATTAGACCTGCACAATTGGAGATGCAATAACAAAGTGCTGGCCATTACAGCAGCACAGTCAATGTTTCCTGCAGCTTCCAGAAGAGTCATTCCCCTGGCTCCCGACTGCAACTTAAATTTCTTCCAGATTCCTTCCTTCTTGTTCCTGTCCCTTGTAGCTCTGGTGCATTTGCATGTATTCCTGGGAAATTAGTGTGGGTGGGAACTACAGTCCTTTCCCATGTAGTCACTGACCAAGCAGTTGTTTTTATCTGTGTCATCTGCATCAGCAGTGTCAAGCCCATTTATGCCAGTATAAATGAGATGCAGCAGCCATTGTTGGTGCTTCTAAAATAGATTTATTATAATAACAAAGTAACATGAGCAAGTGTAAGTGAACATTAGGTACTTACCTGAGCATAAATGCTCTACAAATCATGAGGAGGGTTTGGTACAATCTGTACTGTTGCAAACTTTGAGAAT